>JAVTVJ010000013.1:0-540090 GCA_034509425.1 Eopsaltria australis | reverse complement strand
CCGAAACCACTCCGCTACCATTCAGGGGGGAAGTTCCCCTTTCTGCAATGCAAGTCTAACGACAGAAGAGTGAGTATTGCACGTGCAGAAAAGGATTGGGAAATAAATAAATATATGTATCTCTTATAATTATATTTTTATTAAATGGATTGCGCTTTGAAAGGAGAGGAAATTCTTATATCTGAAATTTCGGCTTTCAAACATTCTTCTTAAAGAAAGAACAAAACATTTTCAAATCTTGTCTCTGGCTCTTTTTAACGTGCATTCCTGTAAAGTGGACAAAGATTGGATTAGTCTAATTACAGGATGGTTCTTTTAACAAGAAATCTGCTACAGAGAGGTCTAAAATGGCCTAAATAATTAAAGTTTTCTTTCTTACCCTCTTCATCTTAAGCAATGAGTAATGTTTGAAGTCCAGACTGAGCCACCTGACTAGAGCCTTTCATTTTTAATTGGTTGACCTTAAGTCCACCAGCTGTCTTTGCTAGCAGCTTTTTTTCTGAAACCACTCTACAAAGACTTAGAACAAATTAGGAAGACTAAATTACTGCGGACTAACACTTTGTGACCTTTTGACATGCCAAGTGTACATTGCCTCAGAAGCAGTTGTAGATTTGGCTGCATGGTATTCACTGGAGTGTTGTTGCCATTTTGCTGGGTAATATTGTTTTAATTATTCTTTAAGAAGCGTTGCTTGGGTGCAAATGGCAGAATTCAGTTAATTTTATCCTCCCTGGGGAAAATAAGATTACCTGGCTGCTTGAGGTGAAGCATCTGGCAGGGGCTTTGCTTTGTGGCCTGGTAGTTGCAGGTGGGTTTGGGCATGAGGAGGAAGCTTGGGAGATATTTTGTGCAAGGGCAGATGGCAAGAGCCTTTCAAATCGTGGGGCTGCAGTCCTGGGGCTCACTGGATGAGCCCAACCTCCATCCCTCAGCTCCTGCACCATGAGATGCTGTGAGCTCTCTGCCAAGCCATGATCCCAAGGGGAAATGGCTCCAAGCTGAAGGAGGGTGGATTTGGGTTGGGTATTAGGATGGAATTCTTTCCTGGGAGGGTGGTGAGGCACAGGGTGCCCAGAGAAGCTGTGGCTGCTCCATCCCTGGAAGTGTTCAAATCCAGGTTGGACAGGGCTTGGAGCACCCTGGGACAGTGGAAGTTGTCCCTGTCCATGGCAGAGAGTTGGAACTGGATGATCTTTAAGGTCCCTTCCAACTCAAACCATTCCATGATTCCCACTGTGGAAGCCCAGCTAAGGGCGTGCAAACACATCCCAACAAATTCCCAGGCAGTACAGGAATATCTGATTTTCAGGTCACACCCAGGGTATTTCTGACAGCACTCACCCCCAGTGCTGGTTGGAGTGTGGTGAAACAGCCTGTTCTGAGATGGAAAAATAGAGGAGTTTGTGTTTTCTGTTTTGCAGTCACAAAGAGCCAAAGAAACTGCCAGTTGTTCACACCTCTCAGTCTGGTGAGCTGGTTGTCACCTATTTTTTTTGCGGAGAAGAAATTCCCTACAGGAGGATGTTAAAGGCCCAGAGCCTGACACTTGGGCACTTTAAAGAGCAGCTGAGCAAAAAGGGAAATTACAGGTAAGAATGTGTGATTTGTTTGTTCTTCAGTGTGTTACAGCAAGTCAAAAGAATTAGCAGATATTTTGCACAGCTGCTGGAATGAAACTCTGGATTTTCAGAGGCTGTGGATAGTCTTAATCTCTTCCCACTCAAAGCAGGAGCAATGTGGAGATGGAGAGAGGTGCCTTGGCTGCACCTCCTCCCTTCCTCCCCAGTCTCCTCCCAGTTGCATTAGGACCTATTCTCCAGCCCTTCTCCAAAAGACTCCAATACCAGGGAAGTCTGGGATGGCTTTGTGGCAAAGGCATGGGAGCAGTGGGATTCAGATTCCAAGCTGGGGTCAGCATTCATCCTGGTGCTGGCCTCCTGCTTTGCCTCCTGTTTAATTATCTAATTTTTGATTATTTTTTCAATGGTGTGGCCATAAATGGGTCAGTGACAGGCTGGGATGGTGCTGCTGAGGGACATGGAGATGGAGCTCACTCATTTTTCTCTTCATTAGAGGGGAAATAAAACCTCTGCCCTGCAGGGAAAGCTCCAGCAGCAATACCCAGTTCCTCCTCAGAAACACCAAGAAACCCTGCTGGTCTGGTTTCCAGCTCCCATCTCCCAGTTTAACCAGTTTGCTGCTTCCTCTGTGCTGTTAGTTCCCATGACAATAACTTCACATTGGATCTTTTTGGCTGCCCTTTCCCAGCGGATCTGGGCACTCTTGGGATGCTCTGTTGGCCACTTCTGCTGCAGGGTGAGCAGGAGAGAGCCATTCCAGCTATTTTGTTTGGAATTTGCACTGAATTGGGTGGTGCTTCAGAGAGCCTGGTGTCTTCCCCTGTAGCTGGCAGCCTCTGATTTAACCTCCAAATGCTCAGTTGGGTTTGGCACAAGGAATTCCCAGCTTGCTGCCCCATCACTGGCCACTGTCTAGTTTTGGACAGTCCACCTGTACAGGCCAGGGGTTGGTGACCCTGGGCACTCTTAGGCTGGGGGATGCCAAACTGGGGCCTCTCTGGGACTGAAATATTCCAGTTCCTCCCCACAATTATCTGTGCAGCCCACCCAGCTGCCATTGGATGGCACCAACCTGGACACCCTGCAGGACACCCTTGTGCCATTTTGCAGCCCCTAAAGCCTCTCCCACTGTGCTCCTCCTCATTTGCAGCCCAATTTCCTTGGCCTCACCACTGCTCTGCCACTGCCCAGTGGCTGTTTAATCCCATCCTCCCCAAAAAAACCCAACTTTATTTTTAATGTTTGTTGGTTTTCTGTGACATTTTTCATGTGATGCCCAAGTGCAGGACTAGGCTCCTAAAACCTCTGTGGCCTAAAAGCCCCTCCAGGTGCAATTATTTTTGCCTTGTCAGACCGTAATTACTTTAGAAAATGTTTTTAAGTGACTGACAAGGATGAAACAACGTTTTGCTTAGATCTCACCCCTTTACACCTGGGTAAAGACAATACAGAAATTTATAAAGGGAACTTGGGTACGTGCCCAGTATTTTATCTTGCACAGACACAAGGTGAAACTAATTACACAAATGTGTGTACCTCCAGGGAATCATTTTGATCTAAGCTTTGACTTTTGGCTGGACTTTGAGTGAAACTGCGGGTGACCTTCAGGGGAGAGGTCCGCAGTGCCCGGAGTAGCGTGTGTGTTACGGGGAGGCACTAACTAGGCTTGCTTTGGTCACATCTGGCATTGATTTCTTTTTAAGGCACATTTAATAAGCATGTCTTTGAAGCCCTTGCCTTTCATTTAATGCACAAAGACATGCAGAAATGCTCCACTCTCCAAATTCTTTATTGATTGGATCAGTTTGCGAGGCGGGTACCTCGGGCTCCCGCGATGCCAGAGCCCCGCCGGGGAAGCGCTGCCTTGGCTTTGCACCCCACCATCCCCCCCAAAAAAAAAAAAAAAAATTAAAAAAGAAGGAATTAAGCAGTGATTTAATACTGATGGCGTTAACAAAAAACAAACATACACGCACAGAAAGAAGTGGGTGGTGTCGGGTAATCTGGGGATGGCAGTGGTTCAAAACAGAGCTGCGAGGCCGGGCCCGCGCGCCTCGATTGGTGCCAGATGTCCCAAAAAATAAAATTTAAAAAAAAAAAAAAAAAGGAGCAAAGCTTGCCACATAAAATATGTTTCAATGGAAAGCCCATTGCTGAGCAAATAAGAGCAGAGTGACTTGTTTGAAGATGCTGTGGGGGTGGATTTTTTTCTTTTCTTTCTTTCTGCTTTGCCTCCTCCTTTTCTTATTTTTCCCCATTTCTCTGTGAAATAAGGTTGTAATTATGTAAAAGGTCATAGCGTGTTTTCTCAAATTAAAATGTTGTAAACACAGCCAGGGCTCGGGCTTGGGGAGGAAGTTCTTGGGAAGAGCGGCTGTTATCTGGACAGGGGAGAGGGAAGGGAAAGTTCTTTGTAATTCATTCAAACTTTCCTTGGGGTTTTTTGGGTTGATTTCAAGGCTGCTGTCCTGGGGAATTGTGGCCTTGACCTGCAGCATGGAAGTTGGTGGGACTTGGGCCATTGACTTCCCTGAGTGCAGGCTCTGAAGGACTCAAATCATGTGTTTTTTCCTTGCTGAGCCATTAAAGAAGCAACACGTGTCAATTCTGCTTGGAATGACTTCACCAAAATACATCCTAACCATGCCTGGGCTAGGTGGAGGTGATTTTATCTCTTTGACCAAAAGGGGGGATCTTTTATCTCCCCACCAAAATAACTTTAATGTACCCTGAAAATAAAGAGATTTGCAGGGCCGTGTCACTGTTTCAAAAATGCATCACAGAACAAGTCACTAAATAAAACTATCAGATTCCAAGGCCCTTCTGTGGCCCTTCTAGTTTTAGTAGCAAAAGTGAGCTTCATTTGATCTCCTTCTCCATCCTAAAGAAAATCATAATTACAAACCCCTTTCTCCCTGACAAGCATCTGCCAACCCAAGTTGTCTGGAAACTACAGGGGGAGGGGTTAATTTCTTTTTTAACATATATTTTTTTATAGATATGTATTTTTTTTTTTTTCTTTGTAATCCATCAGATGGAATATTTTCCATCCCTGGCAATCAGATGGCAGAGCCCTTTTCCAGGCATCTCCAAGGAGGTGTTCGGGGCAGACGGACAGACTCCCTAAATGCTACCCCTCTGAATGGAAGCCCTTCATTTGTGCATATGCAATTAAGCAGCCTTAGAAGGAAGAAAGCTCCAAACGGGATAAAAGGAACCTTTAATCAAGAAGCTGAACGGTCTAATTCAGGATAATAGAGGGGTCCTTACTGTTTGACACAGGAGGGGTGGGGGTGCTTTTTGTCTCTGCAAGCGTTGGCTTCATGATCTAACGACCCGGAGCAAAAGAGCAGGAATGCAGGACACTGCTACTTGACCTCCCCGTGTCACGGCCCAGGGGCTGCACCAGCCTCTCCCACTGCAGGAGTTTCTGTCCCTTAGCAGGGACCCGGGAATGGGGTTGTTCCAAGCCCGGGATGTTTTTTTCCAGCGGGAACACCGCAGAGTTTCAGCTGCTGCGTTGCAGGAAGCTGCTGGGATGGTTTGCTTTTAATCCGTCCTTTTAATAACAGTTGCTAATTTTAATGTTGGGCTTCAGCTCTGAAACAAGAAAACACATGAAAGAAAGAAGGTGGGGAGAGAGGGGGAACCTTAAGAATGCTTGGCTTTGAAATCCTATTTATTTATTTTTAAATGAGATATTTGACCAGAAATCACCACGCTTTCTAATTTTCTTTATGGCTGGGGATACCCAGTGCCAGTGTGTGTAATCTGCTCACTGGAGAAGCTGTTGTCACCCCTGAGGAGCATTCACAGCCCTGCTCCTTCCATCCTACCACATCCCTGCAGCCCTGGGGATGCTTTCAAGTCACCAGACCTGAGGTGTTCCTGGAGGAGCATCCTTGGGAGGGAGAAATTAGAAACGCTGCGGTTACAAAAGAACCGGCACAGCATCCTTTGCTTTTTTTTAACCTTTTGATTTATTTATTTATTTTAACTGTGTTTTAATTCTCTTTGCCACAGATACTACTTCAAAAAGGCCAGCGACGAGTTCGACTGCGGGGCAGTGTTTGAGGAGGTGTGGGAAGATGAAACCATCCTGCCCATGTACGAAGGAAGGATCCTCGGGAAGGTGGAAAGGATTGATTGATAGCACCTGTGTTTCTCCAGAAAACCCTAGAAAAGTCTTTGGACACACAACAGTAGTGATGACAAGGAAAGAGGAAAAAAAAAATAACTCTGAAGGAAAAGTTTTGAACCAATGAAGAAAAAAAAAAAAAGTGAAGTCTATGAAGACTTTGCTGAATTAGCCTTAGAGGAGAAAAATGGCATTTATTATTCATGAGTTGGGTACTGAGATGATAAAAACCCTGGACTATTTATTAGAAACATGACCACTGTTGGCTATTGGAGATGCAGACCGTGTTTGAGAGACTTCCATACATAATATATGATTTCCTGGGGATCTGAAATCTATGGACTAAGAGAAACTGTGTATAGCTTACCTTAACAGTAATCCTTATTGATATTTATTGAACAGTCTGTTTTCCCTTAAGTCCAGTTTTTGGATATGCTGCTTTAACAATGGAGAAGAGAGGGGCTGGGAAGTGGGGTGAGGGGAGGAAGGATTATTTTATTTTTCTACCTTTTTCCTGCTATCTGAAATTCAGGAGTTTGGCGATTCGAGCACATTCGTGATGAGTTTTGATTTTATTTTTGAAGGGGGAGGAAGGAAGGAGTGAGGTGGTGCCCAGTATTTCTCCAAGTGAAGATAAAACTTTCCTAAAGAAATAATATTAATAATAATTAATAATAATAATAGAAACCGAAATAAAAATCCTTTCATCTAGAGACCGGTGCATTTTAATCTATGCTGCTCTAATTTGAAATAAAGGTCTTAAGCATTAACTCTATTTAGATGCAATATAAGAAGAAGAACAACAACTAGAGGTTATTTTGTCCATGGATTTCGGCGGGGTGAGGTTTTTGCTTTGCTGCTCTCAGTGGTGTCCAAGGCAGAGCAAAACCCCGAGCCTGGGAGAGCTGTAGAAGGAGCCATCCCATTGCCATGTCCATATTTAGCACAGCACGAGGTTAAAAGCCCGTGTGGGTTCCACAGAGCAGAGGTTTTTAGCTGTTCAATGTTAGCACTGTTGGTGTTTGGAGGCCGTGTATCTGCGACGGGGCGTGTCCAGCTCGGTGTGGAGTGTGTGAGTCCTTGTGTGGTGGGGTTTGCTTGGGGTTTTTTTTTGGGTTGGGTTTTTCTCTGCCTCACCTTTGACACCCGTGGGAGATGTGGGTGAAGGCTCTGGAGCTCTGTGGGGTGGGGTTTTTTGTTTTTTTTTTTTTGGGGCAGAACAACGCAATCCCCGAGAAAGACCTTGCATTTCAACAGTTGGGTTTTGTGTTGATTAAGTTAATCTGTGCATTCTGTTTGCCATTGCTACGTTGTGTAAGTCTGTATATATTGTAGAAAATGTATGGTGGAAATATTAATACACTATCTCTAGTGTTTTTGAAATTTAATCAGTACAGTACCTGTGCCTGCATGGTGTTACAGACCATGCATTGCCCTATATTCAGGGTTCAAGCTTTCCCTTGTTTGTTTAAGGGGTTTATGTATAAATATATTTTATGCCTTTTATTACAAGTCCTGTACTCATGACTTTTGCCATGGCATTTTGTTCTACTTATACTGTAAATTATGCATTATAAAGAGTTTCATTTAAAAAAAAAAATTACTTGGTACAATAATTATTGTAATTAAGAGATGTAGCCTTTATTAAAATTTTATATTTTTCAGATTAATATTGTCTTGACTTTTTTTTCACTCTTAATGCCTTAAAAGGGTTTTTTTCTCATTTATTGTGGTGGCTGGAAAGAGCTGGTGAGCTCTGCCCTCTCTGTCCCTGCCTTGGCAAGGGCTGTTCCTGCTGGGAAGGAGGCAAGGCAAAGGCTGGAATTGCTCTTCAGTGTGAGGATTAAATCATTTACAGCTCCTTCAGGTAAAACTCACCTGCAAATTGAACCTGGTCTTGGTTCCAGATTGCCCTGCTGAGCTCACCTGATGGAGCCAGGGTGTGACATCCACAGGGACGGGGTGTTCCCCAGGCTGGAGCTCCTCTCATGGCACATCCAGTGGGTTTGGTGTTGGGTTTTGGGGATGGTCACAGCCTTCCCCAGCTGTGATTGAGCTGGGACAGCTCACCTGCATCCCATGGCAGAGTGAGCTCAGCTTTGTGAAGTTCAGGGCTCTGCAAAGCCTGGCTCATGAGGCCACCTTGGCCGAGTTGAACTGGGGCGAGGTTTGCTGGGAGCTGCAGGGCAGGACAGACACAGGGAGCTCCTTCCCTCTCACCCAAATTTATGGTACAAACCCTATTTTACAGCTGAACAAGCCTGATTTGCTCCTCAGGGAAGCCATAGCAGGGATGGATTTGTGTCCCAGCTGTCGCCCAGACCTTCCCTGGCTCAAGGGGGAAGTGCTGGGAAAGCAATTGTGGAGCTGCTTTTGGTCTGTCCTGTTGGTAACCAGAGCCAGCCCTTTGCTTCTGCCTCACCAATGGCACTGACTGGGGCTTTTTTTTTTTTTATTTCTTCTTCCCCTCTCTCCACCCTATTTTTTCTGTGAGGTTTTAAATTATCTGGGTTATTTTGTGTGTTTGAGAAGACTTCATTTAAAACATCAGTAAAACTTGTATCAAAGGGCTCAACTTCACACTGAGTACACAGAGCTGGGGACTGAATCCTGCAGTTCAAGGGAGCTGCAGGCAGTTTTACACATTTAAATGGATGGTGCCTTGTTTTAAAAAAAACCATCTGAAGTTCATGGGGTTCATCTTAATTGATAAGCTGGACATAACGGATGGGTGTAGGGAGACTTCAACAACATAAGGGAAGAAAGATTTTTTTTTCCCCCCTCTCTCTCTTTTTTTAGTCTACCATCAAAGGTTGGGAACTTAGCACTACATCGTAGTATTATTTTTCTTCTGCTATTAAAATGAATCACACTGTGCCTAATTCTTCTTGGGAAGATGAATGTGTTTGAGGCAGCTTGAAGCCATTCAGTGCCTCACAAGCCTTTGCATCTTTCTATCAATGTTCCAAAATACTCACCTCTGTTTTTTTGGATGTCTGTAGAAACAATATATAAAATGGCTTCAAATACATGGCAGGCTGTTTAGTGGAGATGAAAGGGTATTTGAATAGTCTTTTTAAAATGAATGAAAAGTGAATACTCTCTTCTGTTTCAATTATAAGTGGGACATGGAGCTCGTTAGACACCACCTTAATATGTGACACTCTGGAAAATGTTCACCTACCTTCAGCAGTTCAGAAACATTTTGTTTTTTAGCTTGTCTCGGGATAAAGATCGTGATTACAGGTCTGGCATGTTCCCTGCTAAATGGAGAGGCAGCGTGGGAAAGTCCTGCTCTTACAGCTTGAAAGTAACATCCAACCAAAAATTTATTTTTTTTTTTACACAGTACAGAAATTGAGAGGGAGTAAGAACCTCATTTTTACCCAAGTGGGTTTTTTTTTTTTTAAGTTTAGCTGAAGTTTATCAGGTTTAACAAAAACTATGTAAATTCATGCAGAAAAAAGATGCCCACAGAGCTGCTGGTGGTGTCAAAATGCCCTGAGTTGGGTTCTTCCAGAGCAGGGACCCAAAATGTTCCAGTTTGGGTCCTTTTCCAGAGGAGGGACCTAAAATACCCCTGTTTGGATCCTTTTCCACAGAAAGGATGCAAAATATCCCTGCTTGGGTCTTTTTCCAGAAGAGGGATCCAAAATATCCTGGCGTAGATCCTTTTCCAGAGGATGGACCCAAAATGTCCTGGTCTGGATCCTTCCAGAGGAAAGAAACAGAATGTCCCAGTTTGGGTCCTTTTATGGAGGAGAGACCCAAAATGTCCCGAATTTGTGTCCTTTCCCAGAGGCAGGACCCAAAATGTCCTGATTCGGGTCTTTCCAGAGGAGAAGCATCAACAACAAGAGCTCTGCTCTGCAGGAGCAAAGTTGAGCAGGGCTGGAGCACCTCAGGGAGTGATCCCCAACCACTCCACACGCTCAAATCACATTAATTACTAACACATAGAGCATTTTTTTGTCTTCAAAGCAGCCTGGAAAGGCTCCTGAAGCCCCACAGCACCCACAGAGGTAGGTGGCCTTTGCCCATGGTGGATAATTGCCGGGGTGAGAGGTGGCCAGAGGAGCTTCAAAGCCGTGTGTCAGCATCCAACACAAACCAGCCCCGCTTACTGCCCAGTTCAAATGTGTTGATGGACCTTTAACAGTCCTTGGGAGCACTTGGGATGTGAGGCCTGGAGGCTGGGAATCATAAGCAAGCCCTGAAGCTTTTTTTTTTTTTTTTTTTTTGGAAAAAAGAAACACTTTCCCAAGTGTTTCACAGCTGGAATTTGTTGGGGCGTGTGGCGATGAGCCACAATGGTCTTGCTCCATCCCAAATCAAGGCTGGAAGCAGTGGGGAGTGGGGATGGGCTGAGTGGGGAGGGACAGCTGCAGGGCTGGTTCTCCTCTCTGAGTGGGGACAAGGACCCTGGAAGGCTGCATTTGGTTTGCATCACAAAAACCAGGCTGCACAAAACTCCCCAGCCCTTGCTCGTGGGCCTCTCCGCTGGCCTGGGTTGGTCACAGCAGATGCAGTGACAGGGTTTTGTTCTCCCTCTATCCTGAATGTTTGGCATCCTCTGGCCCAAAGGGTGCAAAACATCCAAAAACTGCCCCTGAGATCATGAGTTTAGGACAACACAAAATAAATAAAAAATAAAATCCCCCCTCCCTTCATGGACAGAGACACCGCACGTTACTTTGAACGGCACCAGTACTGGGAGGATGCTTTGCATTGGGGAAGCACCACAAAAACTCCCTTCTTTTCCCACAATGCTGGGATCAGGAGCGTGTCCAGCTGCTCCTGGCCTTTCTCAGGTCTCCCTGAGGTTGTTTTCTCCCCCCTGCCCTGGGATTTTATTCCCTCCAAACCCATGAGTCAGCCACCAGTCAGCTGGGCTGGAGCATCTGCTGCTTCACACTCTGCCTGCCTCACACTGGCAACTGTCTTCCCTTCCTCTTTCACCTTCCATTAACCTCATGTTCCTCAAACACCTTCATCCAACTGCTCCATTCCGGTGGCAACCTCAGATTAATTAAAAAAGGAAAAAAAAAAAGAAAGGAGCACACTGTCTTTAAATGAGGTTCCTATCCCATTGCTTTCAAATGCTCTCTCTTAATCACAGAGCCCAGAAAACACCCACACACTGGAGGCTGGAGAATTATTTAAGGCAAATCATCTTCCTTCCTCTTCTGAAAAAAGATCAGACTTGTTCTGGATGGTGAGAGCAGCTCTGGTTCAGGTCCTTTCCATTCTTCCCAGCAACGTCCCCAATTCCTGCCTGCAGCCTTGCCCAGCCTCCCCACACAGCCCTGCACATCCACTCCTCTCCCCCTTGCCCTCATTAGCATCTTACTAATCATAATGAAGAGTCCCAGGATGAAATTTTCTAACATTTAAACCATGGCCTGCCATATGTTTTAGCCTCTCTTTTAAATTAAATGAGTGTTGTGGTGCTTTTAATCTTCAGGGAGCACTGAACTCACGGAGTGAGAGAGGAGGCTAATTTTGGACATCAGATCTAGGTGATAGCATAATTTCAGACAATTTTGGCTGACCTCCCTGGGCAATGCCCTTCATCTCTTTCATGAGAAGATCTATTTTTAGGGAAGAAAGCCCATTAAGTCTTGCCTTCCTTAATTCAGCCCTTCACATGATAAGATTTGACAGGTAGATCTCCTTTTTTTTTATTACTATTATTTTTAAAAAAGAAAACAGAAAGACCCTCTGGGAATTCTGGCTTTCAACATTTGTCTTGGGCCCTGCAGGAGTCTGGAACATCTCTGAACCCTACAGCTCGTCCTGCTTTGAAACCAGCACCTCGTCATTGCTCATGCACGGCGCCCGCGCTGCCTCCTCATCTGCAGTCGCAGCACTCCCAGCTCCCTGCTCCTCTCCCACTGCCCTGCCAGCTCTCCCTGCCTTCCCTTTCCTCTTGCTTCTGCTGTGTTGGCTCAAAGTGAGCTCTCATTCTCCCCAAATCCTTCAAAAGCCAAAGGATAAACGGGATGCGTGGCAGGGCTGGTCCTATCTTGGTTCTTCCCTTTTCCCCCGCGTGCAGAGCTGCACCTTCAGCATTGTCCCAGCAAGGGAGCCCAGCTGGCCCCTCAAGGCCTCATCCAGCCCTGAAACAGGGGCAGCATGGAGCCCACCAAAATCCCTCCACCCCTTCAAGGTATCCAGAGTCCACCAAAATCCCTCCACCCCTTCAAGGTATCCAGAGTCCACCAAAATCCCTCCACCCCTTCAAAGTATCCAGAGCCCACCAAAATCCCTCCACCCCTTCAAAGTATCCAGAGCCCACCAAAATCCCTCCACCCTATCAAAGCATTTGCAGGTGGCTGCAGCAGCCTGGCAGGGCTTGGAACAAAAGGTTTGTGCTCTTTTCCAAAGCTCTTGTTTCCTGCAGTCCTTACATCCCTAAAGGTTTCTGGGATCTCTACAAACACAGAATCCCTTTCTAAAGCATTCCGCAGCAAATGTCTCTCCTGTACAGCTGCAAAGGTTGAAGGATCACACAGCACCTTCACCTCCAGGGACCAACCAACCACCCTGCACCAGCCCCAGCAGGACAGAGGCAAAGGCCAGCTTTGGGATTGGGCACTGCTCCTGGGAATGATGCTGTGAAAGAGCTGGTACCCACAGATGATCCAGGAGTGAGGAGGGGACAGCTGATGGAATGGTCAGTGAAGAGGCCACCCTGGCTGGGACAGCTGTGCAGGGGTTAAACCCTCCCTGTGGTGCTGCCATGCAGGAACCAGGCAAAGCTCCTGGGCTTCTGCATTGAGATTCAAATGCCCAGATCAAAGCAGAGCTCCAGGAAGGAAGAGCCAGTTTAGGTTGGAGCCAGAGAACACTTTCTCAGCAAACTTCTGGGAAGTGAAACAAGCAGGTTTCAGACAGCTCCCATCCAAAGGGAGAGGAGTTTCCGTGGGAGCAGAGGAGGTGGCCCTCATCCTGTCCCTCTCCTCCCAGGCAGGGAATTATCACTGGCCACTGATCCCACACACCCATTGTCCCCACCCTGCTCTTTGGAAGCTGTCACAGAGCTGTTCCTGCCCAGCCTGGCAGAGGAGGATAAGCTGGAGCGGGTCCTGCCACGCTCTGGTGTCCCCAGGAGTGTGGCATCCTCATCCTGGCATTCCCAAGGGCCAAACACTCCGAGCCTACAGACACAGCTCCTCTCCAAACTGGGCTCCATGGCCTTTGGGATGGCTGCTGGCCTGACTGCCAACATTTGGTGGAGTAGCCAAAATAATATTCCCAGCTTTTTTTCTTCCTTGCTGTTTATTCCAAACCAAACAAACAAACGAAAAGAAAAAAAGGAAAAAAAAGAAATGTTCGAGAGTTTAGCTTTGCTAATTTATGACTCTGTGCTCTGCCCTTTCTCCTTTGGGATTCACTGCCCTGACCTTGGATAGGAAAGGAAGAGGAAGGAGAGCTCTCACCTTGCCAGTGTGAAAGGTTGCCAAAGCAGGGAGAAAGTGTCTACTCACTTATTCGGGGAGCATGTAGTGCTTTTGTGTTTCGAGTCTTTGTAGATTTGCAATGCCTTTAAAACCCCTCGCAACTGTCCAGTGTGGGGTGTTTAATTACCAGGTAAAACAATTTTTTTAGATTCCATTTAATTATTTGATTGCACAGTAACCAAAGAGTGTAAGAGGGCTGTAGCCAGAAGGCACTTCAAAGCAATGCCTTGATGTTTCTTAGTGGGCATTAATGGTTTCTGAAGGCAGGAGATTGTTTAAAAAAAATATTAAAACCCTCCTCATGATCCCGCCAGCAATCTCAAAAAAATGCATAAACACTGGAATCCTCTGCCAGGGAAGAAAAAAAAAAGAGTTCAAAGGGATCTGAGAGTTTTCATGTAAAGTTTAGAGTTTAAGGCGTGACTGTTGGCTACGGAGCCCCACTGTTTGAACTCTTGTTTATTAAAAACAGTTTCCCAGCATTTCACAGGGTTCAGAAAGACAACAGTGAAGTGCAGCCTTTTTCACAGCACAGCCTTTAAAGGCTCCATTGATTTCTACCTATGTGTTTTATCTTCTTTTTTTTTTCCTTTCTTTTCTTTTTTTCTTTTTTTTTTCTTTTTTTTTTCTTTTTTTTTTTCTTTTTTTTTTTTTGATCAGATGCTGAAGTTTAGCACAATATCCAAGAGCAGGCTGAGCTGGGGCTGTGGTGGAGAGAACCACGCTGGAATAAGAGTTTGCCATTATTTTTTAGAACACTTTTTAACAGTTCACTCCAGACTCTGCAGAGTCCCAGAAGGCTGGATGACAGCAGCAGCAGAATTAGGAAATGACAACTTGGCTGGCCCCAGACTCTGACTGCCTTTTTGATATTATCACCAGCCCTCCAGCCTTCATCTGAGCCTCAGCTCTCAATCAATGTCCAGCCAAACAATCGGCCACTGGGAAACCAAAAGTCTTTCTTTTCCCCCCTCAGGATGGGAGATAATCCTTCAGCTTGCCCTGTCTGGGCATGCATCTTATTTTTGATGAGCCCACCACCGCACCTAGAGCAGGCTCATTCTTTCCTGTGCTTACACAGCTCTTTCTCCTTCAGCCAGCCTCATTTCTCCAAAAAAACTTTTTAAAGTCAAGGGTTTTTATCCAGGAGTGAAGGGGAATCTGCAGCGTGTTGCAGCTTGGTGCTGCTGGAAGAGCTTTGAAGGGGCAGCTGGACTGCTCACAGCAAGATGCCACAATTCCTGCAAGGGCAAGGAGAGCAGACACATGGGAGCACTGGGAAAATCCTGTGCTGTCCTGGGAAAAAAGCGTGCAGCTGAGTGTTTTTAGAGAGTTCTTTAAGTCTGACTGCAGAGATCTGAAGATAACACAGCTCAGAGCCGCCCCAGCCCTGCCTCGAACAACAGAGGGGTCTAGAAGCTGTGCCAGGAGATGTTATAAAAGGCACATTAGGAGCAGAATTAAAGTAAACATAAACCAAAACACACAGAAACATCTGCTGAGCAGGTAGCCTGAGAATAAAGTCCTTATGAAAGCTGCTCTGCAGGCTGGATCCCCGTCCCGAGTCACGGGGGTGCTGCCAGGTGACACCTCTGACACAGGACAGAAACAGCTGAAAACAGTGTCACGTCAAAGCCCCCTCACAAACACATCAGAGGGGAGGGAAAATGGGAGGAGAGGCAACAAACAGGGGGCTCTTCAAGTTTCTGGCTTGGTCCTGCTCTACAAACCTGGCTGGGAGATAACGAGAGATGCTCCAGAGAACCTCTCCATGCTCCGAGGGTGCAGCAGGGTGGGGAAGGATGGAGAGAGGATTTCCAGGAATCCCTCGAGGAAAGAGGGTGTGTGTGATGGAGGAGGGCAGGTCGAGGTGAGATCAGGCCCTGAGCATTTAAATCACACTCAGGCTTTTGCACTGGAGTCGCCACATTCAAACCTGAGGACAAGGAGCAGCATCCTCTGGACTGGGGAGATGTTTGCTGTGAAGATGATGTGAAAATGTGTCACCTGTTTTATATTCACAGAGATAAACTCACATTTTAAATGCAGTGGGGAAAGAAATTGAAGAAGAAAAAAACCACACGCAAAAAAAAATCTATAAAAATAAGGAGCAGAAAATTTCTTCCTGTGCACAGCTGATGGCAAAGTGCTGCTCCAAAGATGCTCCTGCAGCCAGGCACAGCCACAGTGCAGAGCTGAAATTCTCCTGCTGCCATCCCCACTCCCAGCAAAAATCTCCTCCTTCCTAGCTCCAGGGACTGCCGGAAAATATGAACTTAATTTTGGGCTGTGTTTTCCTTAAATCGGCACAGATCCAGTAAAATCAGATTAAAATACCTCCAGTTCCTGATGTTTGGGGATATTTAAAGTCAGATCAAAGCACTTTTAACCAGTCCTTTTGGTAGCAGGTTTGATGAGAAACACAGGTGCAGGAATACATGGAGCTGGGCTGATTTAAATGCTGCCTTGCAATGCTGCTTCTGATCCCTTAAATATCAGCTGGGGGCGGGCAGAAGGAATGGAGGGATGATGTTTTCAGAGAAGAATACCTTTTTTTTTATTTCTGGATGCAATTTGAGCTGCTTCCCTTTCTGCATGAGAACTTTAACTTGCTTTTTTTTTTTTTTTTAATAATTACATGGATAAAGAGACTCTCAGGCAAGGGACAGCCACAGAGAGGTGGAGAGTAAAGTGATTTACAGACCATAATCCTTCAAGAACAAGATGCTGATGTGAGTTTGTGCTTGTGAGGGAACCAGCACAAGCTCCGTGGCTCGTGCACAGAGACCTGAAGGTCTAAACTCTGAGACAGAGGTGAATTTTGGGTGGTTTTCTGCAGGATTAGCTGGTTCTGGTGGGAATGTGGGCTGGAATCCTGATGTGTGTGTCTGGGTGGGTGAGGAACCAGGCTCAGGGTGGGCTCAGCCCCTGAGGAGCTCTCTCCAACCCCCCCCAGAGCTTCACAGGGATTTACCCACAAGCATTTAGCTGGGAATTTTGGGGTTTGGAGATTAGAGAACAAACCCAGCTGTACTGGGTGAATGTGAAGGGGTTTTAGAGAATTCTCTGCAGAGTTAACCCGAGCCCAGCAGTGTGGGACACAGGATGCAGAGTGGAGCTGGTACAGGATCCTCCTTTGGCACAATGGTGCCAGCATTTATCAGGGATTTGAGGATGGCACATCTCACCAAGATCAGGGATTCTGGAATGACCATTTCACCAAGATCAGGGATTCTGTAATAACACATCTCACCAAGATCAGGGATTTTGGGATGACACATTTCATCAAATTCAGTGATTTTGGAATTACACATTTCATCAAATTCAGGGATTTGGGGATGACACATTTCACCAAGATCAGGGATTTTGGAATTACACATTTCATCAAAAACAGGGATTTTGGGATGATCCATTTCACCAAGAACACTTGGTGCTCTTGTTCTCTCTCATCCTGCCTCCAAACAATACCAGCCCCATTCCAAACACACCCAAATGAAGGCAGGTTAAATTTAATCATTTGACAGCATCAATTAAAAGCCACCACTTTTATAGTTCAGGAAAATCAGTGTTTCTTACAAAGGGCTCAGCCCTGTTTGTTGACAAACCATGTGACCCCAGCAATTCATCCCCACTGGGACAGGATGGGAAGTACTATAGGATTTTCTCTGCTGGGAGCTTTCAAGTTTTATTGTGTGCAATTAAAATGCAGATGAATAACACAGTAAAATAATAAAATGCTCCTCATAAAAGTGCCCCAGTGAAACAAAACTGTCAAAACACAAGAAGAATAAACAAAAACAAAAAAAAACCCAACAAAAGAGCAAATACTTCTTCCTCTAGAAATATCATGGAAGTTTAAACAAACTCTGTTATCAGGAGACCCCAAAGCCAGTGGTTCAATTCCAGCTTCCTCCCTGCTCATCCACAGCTCTTCAAGAACTTCCTGTGCCCCACAGACCCCCAAAAGTTGGGTTGAAATGCAAATACCAGCCCCAAAGCACCCCTGGGTCATCTCAACCCCATCACCACTGCAGCCACCCACTGCTGTCACCTGGGGTGGGAGGGACACACAGACACAGCCTGCCCCACATCAGCACCCTGCTGGGGCTGATTGCTTCTGCTAACATGCCCTAAAGTTCATGTTTGTGAACTTTTCGTATTTTTCATGTGATTTTGCTGCAATAGGGACAGCCCTGGAGTTTGTTCAGTGTGGAGCATCTCAGAGCAGCTCCCGGCCTCCTCAGTGGCTCCTGCACTCACTGTTGTGATTTCTCTGCTCTTTCATACGGTCATTGAACTCCTGTTATCTCCCTGAATTAATATTAATGGCTTCCTTTAAGCTTCTCCTTTAGCTCTCCCTCCTTCCAACAACTTTTTGATGATTTTGATTCCCCCAGCCTCCTCTCTTCCCCCGTCCTCGTGCTGCTTGTCTGCTCTGATCCCCAGCCTTGCCCTCAGATGGCATCGGTGGCACTTGACCCATGCAGGGGACATGGGCTCAGGGGGTTTGAGGTGGGATGAGGGGTTGGGAGTGACGCTGGGGCAGCTTTGGGGATGTCAGGGCACTCACTGAAGATGCCAAGAGCAGATCTGAAGCTTCTTGACCAAGTCACACCTGCCCAGAAGCTGCTGCACCAGCAGCGAGGGATCAAAGTTGTTCCCTTTCCCTCTGTCCCTCCAAATTACAGCAAAAATACTGAAATCTGATGGAGAAATCATATTAAGCAGGCTGTCCTGCCCCATAATAAAGTCTGTAGAGGCCTTTCCCAATACCAGGGGGTCTCTCTTGCTGCTGGCACTTCTCAGCAGCCCCTGAGGTGTGTGGGGACAGATGCTGTGCTGGGACCTGAGCTGCTCCTGGGTTCAGCCTTTCTTATCTCCACCAAAATAAGCTCATCCCATGGACCACTAACACAGCAGAGCAGCCAGTACCCAAATCCCTGTTTGGGGCTGTCCCTGAGCTCCCTCACTGCTGGAAAGGGAGCTCACACTGGGCACTGCTGAGCTCTCATCTGACCAAGCTGGGCTCTGAATTTTGTCCAGGGTGACACAGAAACAGTTTTTTAAATTTTTTTTTTAAACCATTGAGCAATACCCAAGCATGTGCAAATGAGGACTTTTGCAAAGGGCTGCCTCCCGCCAGTGTTCCGGGGTGGAAACGGAGGATTCTGATGGGTTTGGTCCCAATTTACAGGCTCAGCAATGCCTTTAACCCCTGCAGCCTGCTCAGCTTCTCCCCCTGCCTCTGCCCAGGCCTCTCTGCAGATGCTGCTGCACTAAAACACCAAAATAGCAGGCACAGGAGCAGTGTCTGGGAGGTTTTTGTCCTTGTGCAGCCCAGGAGGGACTGGGAGATGCCAGTCCCAGTGACTGCTTTAGTCTAAATCCATCCTTTCACTGCTCTAAAGCGTTTGCTTAAGGCACAGCCTTCTCTGGGGTCCAGGATCTCTTTCTTGCATTTTATGAGTTTTTTTCCTAATTATGGAATCTCTTTCAATCTAGCCCTCCTTTGATCACAGCTGGCCCCAGAGAGAACTCGTCTTGTCTGGATCGACTGAGAAGAGGAAGAGATGAGAGGCAGAAGTGACCTGCCCAGGATGACTAAGAAAATATGCAGCAAAGCAAAGATGTGAACAGCAGCTTTGCACAGCCACAGCTCTAGAGAAACCTGAGGACAAACCTTCCTCTGTGTGATCAGTCCCCACATCCTTCCAGGTAAGCCACGTTCCAAGCAGGACCTAGGGGGGAGCCATCAGTTAGTGCTTCTGTTCTGCTCCCAGGTGGGATGAGAATGGGCCACTCCTGAGGATCCAAAGGGAATTCCTGAGCCAGGACACATCACTGGTGCAGCAGAAAGCCATCCAGTTCACCCCGCTCTGATTCAGCTGACAGATCACAAAGGGTCCGATACAACCCTTCCTATAAAACCCAGCTAAATGAGATTTCCTCAGAAAAAGGCTATTTTCAGTGCCACTCTGATTATTTGCCCTCTGTTGTCTCCCATAAAGGATACCGTGAAGTTAATGATCCAGCCGTGGAATTTTAAATAGCTGCTTCATGACTAACAACATGTGCTCCGGATCAGCTCGAGCCTGTATTTACATATTTCCCATGATAAGTCAACATATGGTTCTTGTTTGTAATGTGGAGTTGCTCTCTTCATATTATTACCTTTTTTTTTTTTCCTTCTTCTTTTACTCCTTTTCACAATTACAGGGGAAAAACCCTTTTCTTTTAATTATTGGTAGCCAAGGCCCTGTGCAAATAAGAAGCTTTTAGGGTAACTAGGAGCCTGTGAATGGCTTTATTTTGGTTCCCACTTGGTCCTGAGCTGGGCTGTCACGCAGGGGCTCAAGGATGCACGAGGTCACTCCTTCCCCCATCGTGCCACAGGATGGGATTTCACAATTTCACAGCCCTTCCCTGGCAGTGGCACTCTTTGGGAAGCTTGCACTAATGGTTTGAATTTCTTCCCTTTTGAATTCACAGTTTAAGTTATGTAGAAAATTTGTACAATTTCTGTTGGGCTGATCAGGGGGCTTTTCCCCCTTGCCCCCTCTGTGTTCTTGCCCTCATCAAAGCATTGGCTGGTGGCTGGATATGAATGTCCTGACTGCTCTCATGGCATGGCTGGAATCACAGGAATTGGCACTTCCACCTCACGTGTTGTTTTCCTTGGTCCTCTGCTCCCTGAACTCCCCTCTAACAATTCAAGTTCTGAAGCTTCACCTATTTCCTTTGGGAGATTATTCCACATGGGAACTGGGCTCTAACTTTGAAAATTTTTTCCTTCAACCCAGTCACAAAGATTATTTCCTTTATTTAATCTTATTATTCCCACTCGAACCAGGCTAAATAATTCCCATCCTCCTGGGGTATTTACACCCCTCTCACACTTGCAGACAGACACCGTATCCCACCCTGAGTCATCATTTTGCCAAGCTAAACATATGTAACTCTTTTAATCCTTCCTCATAAATCAGCCCAGCCCTTTCATCATTTTTATTGCTCTTCTCTGAATCCCATCCAATTTGTTGACATTGTTCTGCTCTTGAGGTGCTCAGGGGATGGATATTCCAGGTGAAATCTCCCTGGTCGGGCATTACAAGATTAATTAACACAACCTCCCTCTCTGATTACCTGCACAGGTCACGGGGCTGAGGATTGGTGCTGCAGCCTTTGCTGAGGGGGAAATGGATCCACTGATATCCCTCAGGATACATGGGATCCTGGGGCTGAGTCCCTGTAAACCTCAGTTATGACCTGTTTGAGGGGGTCTGGTGCTCCTGTCCTCCCACAGGACCCACTGAGTGTGATCCTGCACACGGCGCTGCATTAGGGGATGGATTTTTCTCAGCAACATTTGATGCTCCAGAGCGGCCAGGCAAGAATTTGAACCTTGCTTTGAAAACCCACCTAAACCTCACTTTTAGCAGGAGGAGATCTGGGACAAAGCCCCTCCACCCCAAGGTTCCTGGGCAGGGCTTGTACAGTCCTTGGCCGTTACAGCCAGCACACCCCAAGGTGATCTCAGCTGATGCTCCTTTGTGGTGCTTCCATGTGAAGCCAGGGAATGAGGGAAAATCTCTTCTGGCACCAAAACTGAATTTGCTGATCACAGCTTTGCCTTCAGCTCAGACAGAGCCATGTCCTGGGGAGCCCCATCCCACTGCCACACCACCAGGGGAGAGATCCTGGTTTATGGTCCTTTCACCTCTGATGGGGGCCTGCACCCCCACTCTCACACCAAAACCCCCAGAGTCCTGCACAAGGACAAAGGGAATTCTCTGGATCTCAGTGATGTCACCATTCATGGACTCACAGAAACATTTAGGCTGGAAAACACCTCCAAGATCACCAGTCCTACCTTGGACCAAATACCACCATGGCCACTAAACCGTATCACCGTGTGCCAGGTCTACTGATTTCTGAACACTTCCAGGGCTGGTGACTCCATTGTATCCCTGGGGAGCCTCTTCCAATGCTTAACCACTCTTCCAGTGAAGGAATTTTTCCTCATATCCCACCTGAACCTCACCTGCTCCAACCTGGCTTAGTGTTAGACTATTTGCAGACAAATAGTCCGTGATAATAAATACCTTGGTGAGATCAAAAGATCCTTAAACAGCCTTGATTTTAAAAAATGAAATAAAATAAAAGATCAGAGCAGTGCAATTTGGTTCTGTTCTTCACCACTTCCCTCCTCTTTGGGAAGGTAACTTTTGCATTTCAAAGACCCACGTCCCATTGTACGGAGGGAGCCAGGCTGAGCTCTTTGTGCTGCCTTGGTTTTGTCCAGTGGCTGTCCCACTAACCAGCCTCCCGCCAAGGGAAAGGGATTTCTCCCTTCTCCTGCTGGCAGCAGCTTTGCTTTGAAAGTGAGAGTTGGCCGCTTCTTAATTAGTGCTGTCATGAGCTGGTCACTGCGGGCTGGGAGTGGAGCAGAGGAGCTCAGCTCTTCACTCCCCGCGCATCCCGGGGAAGCAATTCCAGCCCAGCTCCTGGGGATTCTCCTAATGGCCCCATTCAAGCCATGAAACACAGCTCAGAAGCCTCGCAAATAAACGCAGGGAAGTGCAGAGATTGATTTGTTATAATAGGGTTTCCTTTCAGACCCCAGGTATCCTGAGGTGCTGCACACAATAACGTGTGGGGCCGGCGCGGATCCTGCTCCGCTCGGGATCCCAAAGACTGCCCAGCCACACACACACACAGAAGTCATTCAGCTCTGGAGACCTCACAGCACCTATTTACAGAGGCACACGTGCAGTTATTACCCTCCCCAGTGTTTGTGTTTGTTACAAAAATACCTAAGAAGAGTCCTGGAGTTGAGCTCTGGGATGTGCCCCAAACCGGCACAAATGATGGGACCATAAACCAACTCCAGCCCGAGCTCCTTCACCCTCCTGTCTCACCCCTAAAGGCCAATAAAAGCCATTCCATCAGCCTGCACACCTTTCACAACCAGACAAGTGCTCCATAAAATTCCTACTTTTTTTTTTCCACATAAACAAAATTTGATCTTGAAAATATTAGCAGCAAATCAAGACGGAGACTTTTTGACCCAACTCTGTTGCAGTCAGCATCTCTGCATCTCCCTCAGTGCAGATTCCCAGCTGATTGCTGGCCTCAGAAACATGCATATTTTCCTTTGTGTGTTGATTTGAATCCACACAAAATACAGGATAACTTTCCTTTGAAGAAAGTGGGAAAGCAGTATGGCAAGGAGCCTTGGTAGGTATTGAGTTACTTTCTGTAATTCATATTTTCTCTAATGAGAGGCTTTCCAGAAAGATATTCCCCTGGTTGCCTTGCAAGTCAGACAGGTACAACAACAATTACAGCAGCCTTGTAATCCAGAGATGGCTTTGAACCCTGTCCCAGGATACAGAGCACTCCTGAACTTTAAAGGTATTTAGATCCCAATCTGCATCTGGGCATTGTGGTTGACCATTTACCCCACTCCCCCACCATATTATATATATATATATATATATATATATATATATATATATATATCTTTATTTTCTCAACAATGACCCAGATGAAAACACGAGATGGGAACAACTTTCGACCTCGAGGCAATTTGTTGGCATCTCAGTTTTTTGGCTTATGTTTGTAAAAATGAGAGGACTCCCACAAATGTGCCTGGCATAGGACTTGCAGCATTTTCCTGGAAATGTCACTCCATTCTGCAGATTAGCCCGGCTCAGAACAGTTAGGAAATAAAATAAAGCACAGGGATACAGCAGGAACATATGTAGCTTGTGTGGTTCCCATGCCAGAGCACTTTATCAAATCCTGCATTTTTCCTGCTGGGATCAGCACAGAAACTTCCTCAGGCTTGAGACTGGAGATGAGACAAGATCCTGAACAAACACAGGGTTCCCTGACATTACTGTGATACCTTCATGGGAAAATCAGATTTTCAATGAATTTATCAAGAGGTTTCCAGGCCAGGAGGGGAAGTAATAAAGATCCATAATTCAGGCCAGAGCAGCTCCCCGAGTGCAGTCCAACAACTTACAGATCTCAGATGAGAACAATCCTTTTAATCTTTTAATGGCATTTCAAATTTACTACTCTGAGGAGAGATTTCAGATCCTTTGGGTGAGTTCTGCCCCTGTTCTCCTACCCACGGCTGTGGGTTCCTGCTCCTTGCCTGAATTCACTTGGAAATGTCCCGCCCTTGACATTTCTATGAATTAAAACAATTAGTTCCCGTGAATTCATCATGGATACAGCTTTGAAGTGCTCCTTTTGTGTGCACTGGGGTCATTCAGAGTCACTCACTGCAGAGACTGAGGAAAGGAGTCAGGATCTGGATGGGTGGGGACAGCCGAGGAGCCAAGGTGCAATTTCCACACCTGATAATCAGCTCAGGAGAAAGTGTCCCTCAGGATTTCCTGGCATCACCTGAGCTGTTGGGATGTGTAACAAGAGTGGGCAATGGCATCTCCAAAATCTCTTATCTCCACAATTACATTTTCAACAGGCTTTAAAAACACAAGACCTTCCATAACTTTCCTCTCTCAATGGCAGAAGCACCCATGAAACTCCAAGCTCAGTTTGGCCCTCGAGCTAAGCTCAGTGGCTCTCACAACCTGGAAAGCCCAGGCTGTGCTAACAGGGAGAAAAAAAAAATTCTTGGAAGAGGAACTTTTCCTTCTTTTGAAGTCAGAATGGATTTGCAAGGGTCTTAAGTGATGAGGGGACAGTTTTAAGTAGAGGGGATATGTGTATAATTTTAACCATGTAAATAGTCCTTTGCAGCCTGGGAATCTTCAGACTTTTCAAAGCTTTAAGAAGTTGGCACTGCATACTTGTTAAAATCAGTTTAACCACTTGCCAAGAGGTTTAAAGGAAGACGACACCTATTTTGCATGAATAGTAATATTACTCTGATGAATTTAGTTATACTAATGGGAGAGCTTAAAGAATATGCTCCTGCCCCTGATGGAATTTTTAAGGCAAATAATAAGGTTCTGGAGGGTGTAACCTAAAACAGACATTTCATAGAAGATTCATCCTTGAACAAAAATGTCATGAAAGCATGAAATGAAAACTAGACGACAATCAGAATTCCTCTTGAAGTGCTTTGTAGTAATTATTTTTAAAAATCCTCACAAAAGGCTCTATTCAATTGCAGAATAGCAAGTGAGGTCTGGATGGTTCAAGGCCAAATAATTTCTGCAGTGGAAAAAACAGGCTTCAGTTCTTCAGTTCTGATGTAAGGTATTTTAAATGGGCACGAGCTCCAATTACTGCTTTCTTTTCCCCAGCTCCTGTGGGACATGAATTGCCCACAGATAAACCCCCTGCTCTGCAAAGTGGTGACCAACATCATTTGCAGCTCTAATGCCCCTGATTCCACAGCCACAGTGAGCATCTCAGTCTCCAGATAAGGGTCAGGGGCTTGTGGCACCACATCTGGGGCTGGACACCACTCTTTGCCAGTCCCCAGCTGGTCCAGTCACGCTGGTGGAGGGAGCCTGCTCCTGGCTGACTGAGAGCAGACCAGGTTGGGAATGCTGGAGCCTTTCCTTTCTCCTGCCTCCTTTGTGAGCTGCTGGCACCCCACAGATCCCACAGCCAGCTCTTGGCTTTTCCAGCAGATTGCTGGACAGTGAGAGGTGCAAATGGAGCAAGGGAAGTGCTGCTCTTCCAGCCTTTGCTGCCAGGAGGATGAAAGCAGCTCCCTGCTCTGGAGAGGGATGTCTTGGAGAGGAAGAGGGGACCAGCACAGATGTTTAAGGGCTGTGCAGGGATGACTGGATACTGTGAGGGAATTTAACAGCCATGACCAGATGAGCCTCTAGAGATGGCCCCACAGATGGGATCTGTAGATATCACCTCAAATGACCACCATGGTGGAAGGACCACCACCACCACAATGGGCTGACAGCTCTGCTATAGACAAAGATATTTTCCCGTGACTTGCACTTTTAAGTAATTCAAACTATAAACATGGTCTGGAAAGTCTCAGTGACTGGAGAATGAGCCAGAACGTGCCCCATATCCAAGGAATACTGCTGACCCATACCCCATGAGGCAGGTGCACACCACTTTCTGCCTCAGGACTTAGAGGTGGCCCAAGTGGAGGCTGGTGGCAGCGATGTGTGGATGAGTTGACTGAGCAGCTCCAAAAGCCCAACTTCCAGCTGACCCTACTGCACTCCCCTTGGAAACAGGCCCCTTCCTGCCTGTTGGGGCTTTTTGTAGTGGTGCCCAAGCAGCACAAATGGGTGAGAATCACCCTGGAAGCTGCTGGCAGCTTGGCAGGAGCCCACGGGTGCCTCGACATGCAGGGTCCTGCCCCGTGGGGAGCACAGCACAGGGCAGAGCGAGCCAGGCTTGGCTGCTGACACCTCCACCCCTCCCTGGCTGTCACCCGGGGCTATTTCACACTGTCTGAGCTCACCACGCTTTCATCTCTTTATTCTCCCTTCTCCTGTCTCGTGCAGGAAGAGGCATTTCCCCAGCTGCCAAAACCCAGCCTTGCTCTGCTGGGTGAGCCCTCTGCACCACGGGGAATGAGCACAGGATGGGAGCAGCTGTGATTTCCCAGCTCTTCAGCAGGGAAAAGCCCTTTATACACCCATGGCACGACCAGGTCCCATCCCAGGGCGTGTGGGATGTGCTGGACACAAGAAGTGACCATTCCCCTGCATTTGGGGGGTCACAGGATGGATCCCTGGGGTGAAGAGGAGCAGGCAGAGCAGGACCAAGGGTTGACATTGCTCACTGCACGTAGAGCTGTTGATGTTTCCAGCCCGCTCCAAGCCCACGCCGTTCCTGCTTTGCCTCGAGGAGCCAGGCTTGCACCCCGGCGTCCCCGAAATGTGGGTGACAGGAGCATCATTCTTCACCCAGACAATGGCAGCTTGTTCACAGCTCGATGGCAGCCTGCTAAAACTCTGTGTTTTCAAGTGTGTTTGAGTTGGGGCTTAGCTAAACAAAACTGGTTTTCTCAGCCAGGCTGAGGGATTCTCACAGGCCGTGCGCCTCCTTGTCCGCAGCTCAGACTCGCTCCCCAAATCCTTCCCCTCTCCCTTCTTGTTTGTGCTGCTCACCCCTTTGGCAATTCTAATTTAGCACTGAAAATCCTCCTGCTCCTTCTTAAACCGAGGGCTGACCTGTGTTTAAGATGGTGGTGTTTGAAGCAGGACCCATTCCCCACCAG
This sequence comes from Eopsaltria australis, assembly GCA_034509425.1. Lineage (NCBI taxonomy): Eukaryota > Metazoa > Chordata > Aves > Passeriformes > Petroicidae > Eopsaltria > Eopsaltria australis. The sequence continues at coordinate 513,723 of JAVTVJ010000013.1, read as the reverse complement.
AAGATTTTAATTTTAAGCTAAGTGCTGCGCTTTGTTTCCAAATGCTTTATTTAAAATTGCTTCAATGTGTAGCTTTCTGAAAAATTATTTCCCCTCTTCTGAGGCTTTTCTGGCTTTGGATTTTTCTCTCCTGATTTTTAGGACTTCTCTTTTTTGTTTTCCTGAGGGAATACTACCCCCCAAACCAGATCGCCTGCAAAAATGCCCCTGGACTTTCCTGCAGATGTATAACCTCTCCATGCTTCAGTTTACACAGGTGTAAAAACCCAGGGAGCATCATTTCCCTGCCTCAGAGAAACACAGTGAAACTCAATTAAACCAGCTAATGCCTACAAAGGGATCCCGTGTCCTCAGGTGGACAATCTATATGGAAAACACTCTCCTGAGAGAGTGCCACGAGCACTTCAGGATGGAGATAGAGCAACAGGAGATCACACAGGGACTTGGCTGTGCTCCTCCTCCAGCAGCTCCTCAGTCTGTGCATGTGTTTCCCCTGAGGGATTTGCTGGGAGCCTGCAAGGGGAGAGGATGGAGGGGAGCTGGGTTCCTGGATGCTCCCTGGAAGGGGACGGGGACAGAGCAGTGGCAGTGCCCGTGTGCAAGGTTTGTGCCTGGCTTTGTGGAGCTCCTGGAGGGCACAAGCAGCTCAGGCAGCAGACCCTGGGTTTCCTCTTCATCCCAAGCCCCTTCACAGCCTTGGAGATGGATGAGCTGCAGAGCTCCTGGGATGTGAGAGCCAGAGGAGAAGCGCTGGTGACGAAGGAGGGAGAGCCAGGGAGCACAGAGGGTGCTCAGCCTGGGCTTGGTGCAGCTCCTGCCCCGGGGTGGGAGGGGAAGGTTTGGGGTGGGCAGGTCCTGGGGAGGGACTGGGGGCTGTGCTGGAGGCTGAGCTGGGAGTGGGGACACAACATCAAGGGCTGTGCAAGCCCTGCCTGGGGGGCACATCCAGCACGCCCACGGGAGCCACCGCAGGTGCCCAGGGCTGTCACCAGGGCCATGGCCCACCCTGGGCATCACAGCAGGGCTCAGTGCCGCCTGCAACCAACACTGCTGGGTTTTTATGGGGTTGCTCTTCCCTTGGGATGGGTTTTTGGAGCAGCCTGCTGTGCCTTGCTCCATGGCACCCAATCTGTTGGGAGCTGCTGCCCTCCTCTTCGTCCTCCTCTTCCTCCTCCTGATGCACCAGGAACTCTTCCCAGGGGAAGTGAACTGTGTGAATATTCATGAACTCAACCCAAAAGCCAAACCAGAGCTCCATTTTCCAACAGACAACACTCCTGCCACTCTCTGCAGGCAAACCTGTGCTGCCTACGTGAGGAACACGGAGCCATGACTCTGCAGGCACGAGGAAATGCAGATTTCATTACCATGACATTGCAGCCACCTACGACCAAAATAATTAATGACTGCTTAATGGCTCCAACGGGGTTTGGTTTGTAAGGAGATGAACTTTATTCCCAGAGAAAAGAAAATGCTACAGATCACTTTGACCTGGGATAAAGAGATATTTTATTATTTACTGTTATGTATTTATCTAGGTCAGTAATTTCTGAGTGACCTAAATAACCTTGATTTTTGTATTTTTTCTATTTTGCACAACTGTATTTTTCCTCAGTGTTTCCAGAAATGTTGTTCTGAATTTTTCAGTCAGAAGCAGACACTATTTTTGGTTTACAACAGTTTCAAGGGATGCCAGTGGAAAGGAAGCTAAACCACCCCCAGTGACAGGATGTGCTTCTGGCCATTGCCCCTCACGAGCTATCAGCATCCTCAGTACCTGCAGGAATCCCATTCCTGAACAGCCAAATCCTTGGGAAGAGTAGTTGGGATGCTGTGGGGTGAAAAGTGTTGCTTTGTAAAAAGCCTGAAATAATTACATTTATTTCCTGGGTTCAGGAACCTCAGGTTTCTCATGCTGGAGCTTTACCCTGCCACATTCAACACTTCCCACTGTCCTTGAGGGACAGCAGAACCCTTGGAGCCATGGCCTCCCTCACTGGCATTTTAGGGGAAGCATCCACAGGACTTTTCCCACTTTCCTTGCACATTGCTGTTTTTTTCTTAATTTGTCCGTCTGCCTCCTGTGAATGGAACAAGATCTGGGCCAGCAGCATGGAAAGGTTTGGGAAATCCCTGCATCCCTGCCAGGTGAGCCTGTCCCTGGGATTGGGATCCCAGGTAATCAGGAATATCTGGGGAGCACCAGCTATTGTTGTGTGCTGCAGGTTCATTGCCAAGTGTCACTACAATATTTATGAAGTGGTTGGCACTCCTGTGCTAGACTGACACGTTTTGAGAAGTCATAAACAAATCATCATTTCAAGTGGAATTTAAAGCTGTTTTGCAGCATTGTGTTCTCTCTAACAGCCCCATCACTTTTGAGGCAGAAACATTCAAAATTCGAGTCCTGCAAGTGCATTCACTACTCCTTTACTGCTCCTTTACTGCTCCTTTACTGCTCCTTTACTACCACAAGCATCAGCATTACTCAGCAGGACCAGATCCCATCTCACCACTGGAACCACATGCTTCCAGCCCTTTCAAAGCTCTGGTTTTAAACCAGGCTGTGTTTCTCCTGACTGGGCTGTATTTGGGAAGGTATTTAAGGACCTTGTTTCCCTACAACACATCCTACATTTCATCCTACATTTGCAAAGTGAAATTGTGCATTTCCCCAACAATCTCTGGAGTATTTCCCATCAATGGCACTCAGAACAGGAGTTCCTGGGATGAGCTGTGCTCTCCAGGCACATCCTGACCTCTCCCCATCAGGATTTTTCATGATGCCTGCTCTTCCAAAGTGCATTTTACCCATTTTACTGCTCTGCCCCCAATTCCACCCTTCCCTCCAGTTCCTCCTGAGCAGGATGGAGACCTGGTGGTGCTTTGATAATTCTCAGCCAGCTCCAAAACTGGACATAAACACACACAGGGGTTCAAGCAGCACTGAGCAATCTCAGCACTCAACTCCAAACACAAGGTGAGTCTTGCTGGAAAGTTAAAGCTATCAAGAAGCTCTTAAAAGGCATTAAAAAAAATAAAATACAAACTTCAAACAGTCACCATGGGGGTAAAATATTCAAGTGACAGTTTGAGCTGTCAAACATTAACTTTTGATATTTTTATTGCCTTCCATTGGCTACCTTTGGCACATCACCCATCCCACTAATGGCTGTCCTGTTATTAACGATGGATTTCATGGTCATTAACTCGAGTTCAGCAAGTCACAGATGACTTTATTAGGCATGACTTCAATAATCACCATTTTAATTGCACAAGCTGTCCTCTGTGCCCACCCTGAAAACACAAGCTATTTTTAAGTTGAAGCAACATTATCCTTTCCACTGGGCATCATCACACAGGGCAGTCTGCCAGAAAAAAAAAAACCTAAATAAAATGATTCAGGGTAAAAGCTCACCCATTTCTGTGCTGCTTTGAGGTACAAGCCACATCTGATAAGGCAGAAGTGAGGCCACAAGAACCACATTCTGCTCAAGGTTCTAATAAAAAGGCTGATGGAGGTAGGAGGTGAGATGGGGCTCAGCTGACAGACTGGGTCAGGCTCTGTCTGCTTCAAAAAACACCAGAAAAAAGCAAGTTTACAGCAATCCTGTAACGAGTGGCTGTGCTCACCCTGCAAGGGTGGCACGAGCAGGTTGCACCAGGAACAAACCTGCTGAAAATTCCCCATCCTTACACAACTACAAACCCCCAGGTGCTGTCCAGGATGGACCCTCTTGATGGGTCTGGCAGGAGAGGAGTGACCTCTCCTGCCAAGAGAAGGGGGTTTAAAACTGAAACTGAAGCAAGAGATTTTGGAAGGTGTCCCTGCCCCTGGCAGAGGGGCTGGAACAGGATAATATTTGAGGTGCCTTCCAACCCATTCTATGAAATTTTGATGGTTCTGCACTAGTCAAGCACTTGGCCACCAGCTTTGGAGCTGCCTTGTGCCTCAAGGGCAAAGCAACATCTCCCTCTGCATCATCAGCATGAATAAAACAAAGCTGTTCTCAGCACTCAGCCTCTCGGGGTAGGAGTTTCCCTCTCCTGATCAAAACCAACCCTTTCAGACCTGGATTTCCATGGGGACAGGAGACCTGTAGGGAAAGACACCCCCAGCACTCTGCCCTCACTCCTCATCTGCACTGGAGGGAGGTGACTTCTTTCAGACACCAAAACTGCAAACCCAAAAATAAACTCACGCCCAAACCCAAAATTTAAACAAACAAGAGACCCACCCCCAAACAAACCAGAAAAAAAAAACACTTCTGAAAGTTTGTATTTTTCTTGCTGCACTGTGACCGACCCGGAATTTGATTTTGTGAAACTTCAAATTTGGAAGTGTAAGAAGAAGTGGATCAATATCCACCAAACTGGATTCTGTGCCAAGCTGGGCTGTGTGGCTGCCATGGACAAATTCATTTCTGCATGAACTGTGCTAAAGCACATCCACATCCCCAGGGCATGCAAATGTGAGGTTACCACGCTGCAGCTGACACCAGCCCTGATAAAATCCTCAGCTTAAAAAAAAACAAAAAAAACCACAACAAACCCAAACCTAAAAAATGCCCAAGAACTAAAGCACAGCCATCCCAGGTCAACAGATCCTTCCAGAGGCACAGGAAGCCTTCAAGGATATTCCACAGGATCACAGCCTCAGATCTCCCATTCAATCACAGCTGTATCACTCCTGCCTCTTGCAGACCCTTCCTGATAACTTTTACTGCACAGTTTAAGGACATAATATAATGTGATAAACAATTGTGCTAGCCCTGCATCCATGAATGGATTTAACTTGCAGTTGTGCTCAGTAATGAATGTCAAAGTTTTATTAACACAATATTATGTGTTAATAGAAAATTAAATCACCAGAGAGCGGTGTCAGGATACACATTTTGGTAACCTAATGCTGTTAAGTTCTCATGTCATGTGAGCTGCAGTGCACAGTAGCAGGGAACAGGCATTCCCATTCCCTTTGAGTTGTACAGATGTTTTGTGTTCCCAGAGAATATCCTAAAGAGAGACGTACACTCTTATATGTATCTATTGTAATGTTATTAGCCACACTTCTAATTAATCCTTAGGAATTCCAGGCATTTTTCATTTCTTAGCAGAGGAAAGGGGGAAAAAAAGGTGCCTTAACAACTATTTGTGTCGTAGAGTTCATAAATGAGCCCATCACCCTATACCAGAACTGCTATAATTTTATCGGAATGAAAACCATTCTCTTTGATCTCCTCCAGTTCTTAAATCCAGCAGTTGTGTATTCAAACATCAATGGAAATGTGGTTTCAAGCTTCCTCTTTCATTATCTTTCTCAAAGATAAAAAAGAGCAAAAGGAAAAAAAAAAAGTTCTGAGCTTTAGAGATGAGGCAATATTTTTACAGTAATTTCTTTATCTGATTTCATCCTGTTTACAGAAGCTGCTGTTTGGAAGATCTCATCCCCCCCTCCCCATTTTCGAGATGGCTTTTCTTTAAATAAACGTATATTAAAAAATAGAGCAGACAACAAAGTCGGCTTCCTGCTTGCTCTTTATTGTAAAGGAGATAAGGTTGCTAAATGCTGCTTTATCTGACTTTGGTTCGGTGCGTGACCTACATGGATCAAGATGGAGATTTAATGATTAAACTTAACTCCTTTATCTTCAGCAGAGGGGGAGGGGGGGGAGGAAGAGTACCCAAACAAACTACTTATGTTCTGGCACGATAGAATTACAGTTCAGCACAATAATTAACTATCTGACACATTCCTGCGAGGCTGCAGATGTCAGCAATGGCTCTGAAATGCCCCCTCTCTGTTGTCATAACCCAGCAGCCAAAACACGCACGTACCCTACAGGATCAGGGCTGGCAAAGTGCAATTCATCCCTCCTCAGCTGATTCACACAGAACACGGGTGTGTTTCATGCTTCAGGTACCACTGATACACAAATTTGGGAGCAAATTCAATTAAAACAGAACACATCCTCAACCTACCAAACCCACAAAAGCATTTTAATCTCTTCCGTCCAAGACCCTGGACTCCAATCCTCCTGTAAGATTCTTTACAGCTCTTGAAACACATTTGAACCTCTCACTCCCAGATAACACAGCTCATTTCACCAACCATTGCACATCCGGTGTCTCTGAACAGCCCAGGAAATGATTCCCAGTCTCCTCCTCCTGCACCCCATCAAGCTCCTCGCAAGTAGATCCCAAAAATCTTGAATTAATCTGCTGCAAACAAACTTCAAAAGGTCTGGCACTTCAGTTTGGATGGCTTGTAAAGACTACACCTACCTATGCGTGCAACACTTGTGCAAAACAACTAATGACTGGCTATGAAACCCAAAAAAATCACCAAGCCCAACGCGGGTTCACCACGGAGCCCCCTGGGTTTTGCACAGCTCAGGCTGGGGATGCTGGCAGTGGGGTTTATTTTTGCATGAAGGCCACATGACAAGCAGCAAGTTTAATGAAGTTTGTTCTTAGCATTATTTCAAACCTCCAGGGCTGCTGTCACCCACGTGGATCAAAACAGCAGGATTTATTTGCATCAACTCCCACTGGGAACAACAAGCAGCAGCCATGAGCCCCAGCTCCTGCAGGATCCAGGAAAGCTCCCTCCAAATCCAGCAGCAAAAGGATGAGGACATCAAGGGCAGAACACACTCCCCACCTCGGAGCACCAAAGTTCATTAAAGCAGGGAACAAATTTAGGATCTTACCTTCTAGAAAATCCCCACAGAGCTGCAAGACCAGCTGTTTCAGGTGCCAGAGGAGTTTCCCTGCCAGGAGTCCCAAGGCAGCCCCAGCAGCCCTCACTGCCTCCCCTCGGGGAGCATTTACCTGAATTAACAAACCCACAGAGAGGCATTCCTGCCCCCTGCTCCTCCTGAAGGGCTGACATCAAACCTGCCTGCCCCTACCCAGGGGGCTGATCAGTATTAAGGGGTTCATAGGAGAACTGGTTTTTCCCTGCCACCTCCTCCCATGTTGGAGTGGGGTGGGAAGGGTGAGGTTGTTGTGCTGCTGGTGGCACTTCCATTCTCTGGCAAGCAGTTTGAGTCAAGACTGGAGTTATTTTATCACTTCCCAGAGCCTTTTTCCCTATCTTTGATGGACTTCCTATGTTCCCCACCTCCCTCTGGCCATCTAATCACATCTGACCAACATCCCAAAAATCTGACTGGGAAACAGAATGCCAGCTTAGTCCTATGGACTATGCCCAGTAAAAGTGCTGGAAGGAAGGAGCCTTCAAACACAATGCTGAGCCTTCATCAGGAGAGAGAATTTCATCCTGGAAGGATGAAACTGAATCCCATGAATGCTGTCACAGCCAGAAACTGAACTGCTTCCAGAAGATGCTCAGTAGCTTGAGGGTAAATGCTCAGTGAGGTTGTGTTGGCCCCTGCTTCACCTGCTATTGATCATTGTCTTTCTTGTGAGCAGATTTAGATTCCTATGGACAACCACCACAGTTTGACATTGGAGTGCTGAGGAATCAGTTAGCTGGTGATGGGAAAGCAAATTGTGGTATAAAAATAAAGAGATAAAAGAGAGAGGGGACAACACTCACTGATCACTCTGCTGCTCCCACGACTTTCTAAGGAAGTGTGGGAAGGGGAGTGGATTTAGGGGAAAAGCCTGGATGGAGAGATGCCATGGTGAGCTAAAGCTGTCTTGGACTGGGGGTGGGAAGTTAAAAGGAGGCTCAAGTTAAATTTCAGGGACTTGAGTCATACACAGAGTAGCAAACACAAACTACCTTGGTATTTGGGGACATCTGGCCTCGAAGCTGACTCAGTCCCTAAACTTTTTAATAAGCTTCATGAAAATGGCAGCATGAGGCAGTTGGCAGGGGAGAGCCAGAGATGGCAAGCAAGCCAGAAGGATTTCCATGCTGCCACATGAGCCATATTCCCTGGCAGGCTGATGGATTGGGGCCGTTACATGAAATAAAATGCAAAACAATTAAATGGCACGTGACTGCAGGAGGGGGTAGGTTTACTTTGCAGGATTTGCATCAACATTTTCTTTGGCTCCCATCCAGGTGGCTCAGCACCCCTTGGAGTCACTTAAACAAACCCAACTTTGAAAGCAAAACTCTGTCAGAAGTCCTGAGTCTCGCCCAGCTCCGTGTTCGCACCGGGGGGACGGCGAATCCCACACCAGGTGGCTGCAAGGGCCACAAATCTTCCCTGAAGGTCTCTGCTCCCCTCACACACACATGAAAAAGCTCATAGGAGTCCTCATGTGGTTTTTAAACCTTGTGATGAAAACTCAACGCAACCTCGTGCAGTGCAGTGGGAAGGTTTCTGGACAGGGCTGTAATGCCCAGCTCCACCTTCTGCGCTTTGGGGAGTTTAGAGGAGATGGCCAGAGCAGGGATTTTGGCCAGCACACTCTGGAAGAAGGGTTCAGGGGTCCTAATCTTGGGTGCAGATGTGCCCTCCTTTCCCTGATGCTGAGCAGTTGATGGATGATCTGGGGCTTGACTTCAGACTCGTGAGTGACAGAGGTTTTGGTGCACAGATAATAACCTGGTGTGTATTAAATCCCAGCTCCATGTTTGTTCCTGCAGAGAGTTCTGATTTATCTGTTTTATGGCATGGTTTGCAAATGCAGAGCAAACTTTTTGTTCTGTAAATTTCAGAGCAAGCTGCTGGCTCCCACTAATAACAACATTTGGGGCCTTGTGATTATTTTATTTAGAGCTATTTTTGCAATTAACCTCGTCCCTAAAAGCCTTTCTGTTTTGATGAGGTTATTTTCATATGGTGCAAGTTGAAAAGGGGAGTGAGACAGCTACACACATGTATTATAATCATATTTGAGCCATTTTTGTGCTTCATCTGTTTAATGTCATCTGCACTGCCAAAGTAGCCAAGCTCCTTCAGGGCAAACTGGGTAATGGGAAGCAGCATTCCTGATTTTCTGTCCCTGGAGCAGCTTCGGGAGCAGGGCACTGCTGGGGAGGGCTCAGCTCTCCTGTGCTCATCCCTCAGTGCCTTTTACAACCCCGTGGTAACCTCGTGGTAACCATTAACCACTGCCAGTTGCTGCATGTGCACAGCAGCCTCTGCTCGGAGGGAAATAAATCGGAATTTGGGTCTGGATTAAAATCACAGCTTGGGTCTGTGCAGCACTTTGGGAGAGCTACGAGCCCACAGGTAGGAGAGTTTTATCCAGTAAATAACTGGAGTGAGGAAGAGCTTGAATTGAGGCAGGTCCTTCCTTGCTGCTGGAGTCAGACCCTTCTTTGGGAGGCAAACACCACTCTCAGGCTGCTGCTGCTCCAAGAGAAGTTTCCAAGCCTGGATCCTTTTCACACATATGTGATCAAGCTGTGGATGGGAGGCAGCTCCAGCCTTCTGGAAAAGATGCATGGAGGGGTGTGTGGAGGGGGAGTTTGCATCACATGTTCTGGTTCAGACTTTTTCCACTTCTCAGTTAATAAACAAATGTGAAATGGTGCCTTCAGAAGTGCCTGCACCTCAAAGTGGCAAGGGGTGGATGAGAAGAGGTTGGAGTTATGGGATGGGTCTCCCCTTGCTGTCCTACTTCAGGAAGCCATCCAGAAACTTGCTTCATCCTGAAACTGCTTGGGAGAAAAATAATCCTGTAGAGAGAGGGGGCAGAGTTTAATTTTGCCACCAGACCTGTGTGAACAAGATGTGTTTGTCCCCACAGGCACTGCAAGCTCCTTTCTCTTCCTCTCTGCCTTTCTCCTTTACTGCTAAGGCAGCACTGGCAGCTGAGCTGGTTTTGTACTTCAAAACATGTCACCAAAATTCATTTCTCAGGTCCTTCTAATTTTTCATCATGTTCCCTGAGTACACACAGATATTTAATCACCTAAAACTGCAATTGAAGCAATTACTTTAACACTGAGGCAAACACAGGTGTTAGCACCCTTCCAGAGCAGCCCTCGGTGCATTTGCTTAATGCTTTTAATTACAGTTGTTAATATGACAGATTGATTAGATGTTTGACAGCTCCTGTTTCGGTTGGGATGTTCTGGTACCCAGGAAATGCTTGGAAGCAGCATCCTGCCCAGGAATCCGTGTTACACAGTCCAACCATATCCCAGGGCATTGCAGCAGATTAAAATGACTTTTTTTCTTCTCTTTTCAATGGGGAGTTTTTCCTCCTTCACCTCCCAGTGTGAATGTGGATGTATGAGCAACAAACAGCAATGGGAAAGGAAATGCAGAGAAACCACACAAAGATTTACTGGGGCTTTAGCAAAATATTATCATTCTTAATGTTTGTCGGCATGTGGCAATTTTCTTTGAACCGGGGATAGTTCAAATTCCTTCTTGCTTTGAAGACTTAATTTTCTCCCATAAAAATTATGGAGACTGCCTTGGATAATTTTAGGACTTAGGCACACTGTTTGCTGAGCTCAGGCATGTTTTGCACTGTGTATATTTTATTTGCCACCTGCCAGCTCGTGTCCACATTTTCCCAAAGTCCTGGGAAGAGGTCCTGGACAAATCCTGGACAAAACCTTGAGCTCTGGCCCAGCCTCTGTGCTGGAGGTGCACGGCTCAAGCACCCACATGCAGAGCAGGCACAGCTCCTTAAATAACATTTCCAGGGACAGTGAAAGCCCCAGCCCTGCACACAGGGACACCTGTGAGTGACTCTGCCATGGGCCACGTGCCGAGGGGTGCCTGTGTGACAAGGTGTCTGGCTGGCTGGTGAGGCAGGACTCCTCCAAGCTCAGTGCATCGACAGGCAAGCAAGGAGTGAACCTAAAGAGTCATGGAATCATTAGGGTTGGAAAACAACTCCAAAATCATCAAGTCCGACCTAAATGTCTCTGTTTTTCTGATTAAAGCTGAGCCAGGACTTCAGCCATTCTCTGGCTTGGCCATGGAAGAAGGGACAGGAAAGATTTGGAGGTGACTTGAGGAATCGTGTGCATGTCTGGGGATTATTACCAAGTAGAAGATGGGGATGAGGCGTGAAAAGGCATGTCAGTGTAAATCAGAGCTCTGCTTAGGAGGGGAACACACTGAGAAGGATCAGAGGATGAAACCCGAGGCAGACAAAGTCAAAATAAAGCCTGTAGACACAGCAGTCACTGTGGAGTGTTTGTGAATGACTGTTGTGCCTGCGCTTGTGTCTGCAGACGGTTAAGTAGAAAGGGATTGCTGTCTTTACTCACACACATTCCCTCGCCCTGAGTTAACTTCCTCGGGCAGAAGAGTGCCCAGAAATAAACTGTCATAACCACCAAGTTAAACTGCCAAGGGGTGGTGAAGTGTCCAGCTCCAATGTCTTCAATCAGGACCGGTTTCCTCCTTTGAAGATATGCTTCTGCCAAGCACAAGTTGTACCTCAGTCAGACGCCAGTTATTGCACTTGATACGGGTGGAATCTAATGGCCCACGAAATAAAGGTCAGCAGAAAAAAAGATTATTGAGTGGTTTCTTCTGGTCTCGAGTCTATGAATCTGCAAAAGGTTGGCAACTCGTACCCACCGTCATGGTGTTTTTCATGGTACCCTTTGATAACGGGATTAGGAAGCACCAATATTAGTTCAAAAAAGCTGCTGAAAAGTCCCTGACATTTGGTCATTACCAGTCTTCAGTCACTATTGATTGGAGTCTGTGCTGGAGGCAGTAATCCAGCACTGGGATGGCTGCAGATAGGTCAGGGATCGATACGGAGCTGCCGACGGGATATTGGCCCTGCTCTCTCTGCTGCTCGTGGTGGGACCCTAACACTTGCTGTGGGTAATTTAACAAACCAGCCCTGATTTTTTTTTGTTTTTCAGCAGATTATCCTGCCAAGGAGTTTGGCAGCATCCTCGTTTCTGCAAGCAGAGGAATCACCATTTCTCTCCTCCCAAGGCGTTTGCTGTCGGAAGCAACCGCCCTGCCTGGAACAGCACTCCTGGAGCGTGAATATTTCATGGGACTGGTTTTGGGGAGATTACTTATGGTTGAGTTTTCATGGCCAATAACAAGATTTTTGTGACTATCAGCACTTCTTTGGTAATTTAAAATTGACTTGAAAGGGAAAAGAAGCAAACTGAGGCTGGATGGGTACAAGCAAGGTCTTGTGCTCCTACAAACACCACGATAAAAGTGTATTGGTTCATAAGGATACTTTGAAATATTTAAGAGAGCATCAGCAGGAAGTATATACACATGTATATGAATAAAACTAGCATTTCGTGAAGAGTGTGGGAAGGAGAACATTTGGGAGTCAGCACATTTCTCACCAACCACATTAAGTGCACCCAAGGGTGAATTTTTTATTTATTTGGATTTTACTGTAGAACTCCCCCCTATGGAGATTTGGATTTCGGAACATGAAAAATACCAACAAATTTTACAAACACACAAGTTGTAAAACCACCAGTGATGAAAAGAAGGTGCTGAGCCTGCCCAGACCCTGCCTCTGGACACAGCTGAGGAAGGCTGGTCCCAAAAAGCTGGAATCTCTCCCCAGAACAGTCAGACCTGCCTGAACCTGATAACTGAGATGGCTGTAAGCTTTTCCTGCTCTTCCATGAGCCATCCCACCACAACTCTCCCATGGCAGGAAGATATTTATTTTCAAGGGGAGCATTCCTATTTAATGGGAAACATCTTTGTATGGAAATCAGTTGAAACATCCCTGGGTTTGAGTGGTGCAGAAAGCTTTGACAAAATATTAGAACTATGTTTAGCTCCTTGGACATATCAGCCTTGCCAGAAATAAAACCCTTTTGATAAGCTCTCATTTGGAGAGATTTCTCATCTCCCTCTTTGCTCCCTAAACAGAATAAGTAATAAACCAGGAATACGGAAGATTCCACTGGCATCCCAAAGAAGCCTCTCCCTTGCTACAGGAGGGTAGATTCTCTCTGTCTCTCCTAGTGGGACTACTTCACTTTCAGAAATCAGCAAACTGCACTTTTTTTTCCAGGAACTTGAATCAGATTTGGCCTGAAAGTGCGATCCAGGAATGGCCACAAAACACAGGGCTAAAGCTCTGCAGGTTTTGTCCTAGGGCAGGACAGTCAAATTGCCATTTTCCCTTCCTCGGTGGTGTGTGGATGGTGCCAGTGGAGCTTCTCCTGCTGGCCAAGGATGAGAAGTGTCAGGAAAACAGCCGGTCTGGCTCCTCCTGCCTTTCCCCGGCAGCCAGCCAAGATCAAGCTACTCTTTTTCCCCGTCAGCCTCTCACTTCCAGGGTATTTTGCCTTCTCATTAACCAGTCAATGGCCTGGCCCAGTCTTGTCCACGTTTGTCTCCTGTCCTTGCATCCTGTTCGGGATGGCAGCCCCTGTCTAGGCACCAAGGTCCATGGAGAGCTCACAAAAATGACCCTGAGATCTTCCTGGCCCTCGCTGTGTTTGCTCATTTCCTTCTCAGCTCTCTTTCTATTGCTTTTCAAATTAAGGTGCACAGGAAACCAGAGCAGTTTCTGATCTCTCCTCCACCTAAAAAATTAGAACATCAAAACCAGTTTTACCAGCAATAAACGAAGCTACTTTGAAAAGTGAGGCAAAGGGATCTATCTGGAGTCAGTAAGACATTGTTAGGATCTCTTTGATCGGGAGCCTTAAATGAAAATTATCAAATGGCGCTTTAAAACATACACCCTTTTGTTTGATTAGCCTGCTGCAGATAACCTTTATTAAACCTGATCTAAAATTACAGCCATGCACTGGTGGTTCTTTGATGCCTTGGCTGTTTCATTTCCTGTTTATACTATGATACACGTTGCACTAGGAGATAAAGCACTTCTGAAGGATATTAAGACATGAAAGTCCCTTGGCTATTTGCTGGCACTGTTTTGATGTTTTCTTGCTCTCTAGAAATTAGCATATCCTTTTCAAAGACTGCCTCTGATGAGAGTAATCCTTTGCCATGATGTATTTGCTAAAAGTCATAAATGATAGTATATTGTGTAAAGAAATGACACATAAAAGGGACGATGCTAGATTATTGATAATGAGGCAACTTGTGCAACTCTGCTTTTGGCTTTTATAAAACACATTTTTGACACCATAAATACATTGAGCTTATATTAATGAGGATTTAATACTTCTGAGATTTTAGAAACTTGCTTAGAACAACTTTTCAAAAGAAGGTTTTTTTGGGAAGTTTAATGTTTTCACTAATTTTGATAAGATATTCTGTTAAGCACATTTTGCTGCCTTCATAATGAGGAGTGATGGAAAGGTTTTTATCACGGCTTTGCCAGAATTAAACTGTGTGGAATATTTATTTTATTAATTTGTATAGTGTCTATTGCCATAGAAATGAAGTTGATTAATTACAGAAATTGGCAACAAAACGTTACCTTTCATAAAAAAAAGAACTTCGACACACATAAAAGCAAAACGTAAGGATCTGATATCTGGAGGTGTAAATAAGTATTGCTCCATTGAAGCTTTGAAGTGACATTGATTTACATCACCAAAAGATCTGTCTCCTGTTGTCACTAACAAATGACCTGAGCATTTTCACAGGAGAGAAAGCCATGCCTGGATGACCCAGAAAATAAGGATCAGGGTGTTGGGATGATAGAGGGCCAAGGAAGAGCAGCAAAGGCGTGGGGGTCTTAACCAGCCTCTTTTCAAAGGCACTTTTTGGGACTTTTCAGAGTTCTTTGTGTGACAAGGTCTAAGTCAGACTATACAATTTCTGTAACTGCATGAAAGTCATCATAATATTCCCTGAGTTGTGTTTGCACAAACACTCTTCCATCACTCACGTGGTGGTGGCACTGAGGGAGGTGGCATGGGCAAGGTGTGGTGTAGTGACCTCACAGGAGAGTGACAAAGATTTACACCTTGCCTTACACAAGGTGCTTTCTTTAGACAGGCACAGAGAGAAGAATTTTGTATTTTTCAAATTGGGAGACCCAAGTTACACACCTGAGGCCAGTGTGTAACACCTGAAGATGAGGATTTCCCTACCTGAATTTGTAAACAGAAATTTGCAGCCACTCTGAATACCTGAACTCACCCTCCCAAAAAATCCAGTCCCTTATCTATGCACCTTTCTGTGGAGCTGAGCCCTCACCTCAGATATCCCAGGTTGATAATCCTGCCCTCAGGAACCAAAGATCTCATCTGATACTAAAATCAATGGAACAATTGGCTGTGGGTGGCTGCCCCAAGGAGCCCTGGAGGCATAAAGGTCACAGCCAGCCTGGAACAGAGGCAGAGCTCTGCTGCCACCAGCACCTCCCAGGAGGCACCAGCATGGACCATTTGGAGTTGCCACCCTGCTGATCAGCACAGAGCACTGCTCCTCTTCTCTTCTCTTCTCTTCTCTTCTCTTCTCTTCTCTTCTCTTCTCTTCTCTTCTCTTCTCTGTGCACCTCACCAGCTTGGGGCAGGAGATGGAGTTTTATGAATTCAGGGAAACTGGAGCAGGAGATGAGAGGAAGGAGAATTTGGAAAGGCAGAGACAAATTAAACTTCCAGTGATGAAAGCCACCTTGACTGTAGCAGGGCTAAGACACTGCCAAGATGATTGCCACTTAAGCATGTATTAAGCAAATACCTCTCCTTCCTTCCAGCTAGGCCTCCAGTGGAATTGCTTTCTCCTACAATTTACTGGATTGAAAGTGCATTGAGTGACAAAATTATTTTTTTTAGCGGCTGCAAGAAAAAAAAAAAAAGAAAATCACAAACAGTTGACAATTCAAGAGAAAGAGACTTTTAAAAAATTGATAGTGTTTTTTCTGTATCCTTGTCAGAAAGGCTTTCAACTTCCCTCTTGGAAAGCAAAGACATGAAGGAGGTGCTGGGAAAAGGATTTCTGCATGGGCACCTGCTGTTATTACCGCAAGCAGTGACAGGGAGCGGAGGCATTTAGGATTAGTCCCTAAGAAGTGGTGATTATCGGGACTTCTTTCTGCAGGACCTTTGCTCATTGGTCTTCGTGCCAGCCAGTAACAGGATTTGCAGGGCTCCAGCCAGCTGCCTGGGGAATGTGTCCCGTTCCTGTGCTTTGCCATATGCCGTGGAGCATTCACGGCAATGAGCATGACTCATGAGATCAGCTCACGCCTATAGAAGGTTTTCTGCAAATTTGGGATGATTTCACTAAAATACATGCAAGGCTCACGCTGAACTCATATTCCAACCCAAATAAAAAGGAGTGGGGAAAGGCAACATTGAGCAGAAATCGTGTGGTGTCCTCAAAGCCAAAGGGCTTGATCTTTCTTGGAGGTCCTTGACAGCCTCCTGCCGTTGTCCTTGGAACCATCCATAGATCTCCACGGGTCCCAGGCAGAGGAATCCATCCCTGCCTGGCTCCAGTGGCCCAGGAGGCAGCTGAGATCCAGGCCAGACACTCCCTGCAATAGCGGCTCCTTCCAAGAGCCTCCGGAGTGGCCAAGGGCTCTCCCTGCCAGGATGTCACAAGACGGGTGAGTCACGGGAGGATCACAAAGTGGTGTGCTCATAATGGAGTTTAATAACAGCCAGTGTCAAGGTAAAAGCACCTGTGAAAGAGGCAGCTCAGAGCTTTACAGCCTGGCAATGGCAGTGCTGGGCAGCTCCAGATCACCGGGCTCTGTACTCGCTCTGTCCGTGTCTTGTTCTCAGAGCATCTTGTTGATGTGTTGTTGTCACAGGATGGGTGTCTGCAGGACAGTGCTGATAACCAGGTAGATAACAAGTTCCTTCCTCTCCTCAGAGAGCAGGCTTGGCTGCTGGGTGACAATGTGGACAGTGAGGAAGCCCAGCTTTGCTGCCCAGGCCACCTGCAGTGAACACGCTGTAAAGCTGGGCTGGTCCAGGGCAAGGTGTCCATGGGACCCACCTGGCACTGCAGTGACCTTCTAGAATTCCATAGCTGGACCACAGCTGTCACTTCTGAACTGAGATCAGCAGGTTCAGCCCTGGTGGATGGGCAGGGAGACTTCGGTGAGCCCCGGTGTGCCTTGTTTGGTGGGGTGAGGAAGAGGATGCTGCAGTCACTGATGGTCCCTTCTTGACCTTACAGTCATGGTGATTCTAAAATGTCACCTCCTGCTTTCCACCTGTGGCCTCAGTGACCGTGGGCTTTCCTGATCTCCAGCAATTCTGTAGCTGCTCTCCCAGGCTGCTGTGTGCACTCCAGACCCTCTGCCCAGCTGTGTTTTACACAGCTTAACTCCTCCTTCCATCAGCAAATTCTTCTGTCCTCCCCATCCTTCCACTTTACAACTTCAGGAAAACTCCCCATCACTTCCCTGACATCCAGGTAACACATCCAGGTGCTGCCTGGACCTTTCCAGCCAAGCAGGAGGTCCATGAACAGCAAAAAGGCATCACCAGATAACCATGGCTAAAACTGCCTGTTCCAGCACCTGGGTGAAGCCGTGCTCATTTTCCTGCCGATTTCCTGGAGCTGACAATGCCCTTCACTCCTCCCTGGCATTTTCAGTGTTGCATCCCAAGCATCCAGACACTATCCGTGATTATTTGGTGCAAAAGGTGACCTTTCCCTTTGGAGTTCCTCTGGAAACCCACCCAGTGCACACCTCTGCCTTTGTTTGTCTCCTGGGCATCGTTAGGGTTTGATAACGATCTCAGAGGTGCTAAGCTGATAATCATCTACCTCAGCTACTCCCAACACTTTGTCAGGCGCTTCGGTAATGAAAACACAAAGTGTAAAGATATCCCCTTCCCAAGGTAATGGAAAACCTGAGTGGAGATTGACATTAGAAACGAGATAGGCGGAGGGAGAAGCCGAGTCAAAAGGAGGAACATCTGGTTCCGTTTTTCTTTGTGAAATTATCTCACACTGACCAAGCAGTACCTTCTCTGAAGTATATAAACGCTGAAGACACACACACATGGTTGTTATCAAATGGTATTGTGCAAAATTAAATTGGCTACTTTATGGTGAAATGGAGAAGGAAAGCAGGCATTTCAAACACATGCGTGTCTCTCAGCGAGGTCTGGAAGCGATCACGATGCCAGGATGGCTACTTTAAAATATCTACAAATAGTTAAGGCCATTCTGCGAGATGATAAGCTGGGGCTGAATTTAATAAAGTTATCAAGGCCATAATAACACAGGGGCCAGTGCCTGAAACTAATAAGTGGTTTGGTGAGCATGAGATAGTTCATATGTGCAAAGCGCTGACTTGCAGAGGTAAAACACCAGGCCAGATTCCTCTAAGCTCACCCAGATGTGCTCAACATCTGCCCTTTGGCCAGCTGGGCTGGAGGGGACATTCAGCACGTTTTTGGCCAGGGGACAGTCACAAACCCTTCCCTGGACAGAGCTGGTGGGTGCCCACAGCAGGCACACGTTTGCCCTCCATGTGCTCCCCATGCCAGTCGGTAGCACTTTTGTGGTTTAAGAACAGAATCGAAAAAAACCTGCACCAGAAACAATCTGTTACAGCAAGTTTTTATCTGATGTTTTCCATCAGTAGCTTCAGGGTAGGTTCCTTAGGGCTCCAGACTCACTGACCATTCCCAGCCACAGCCAGGGGATCTCGCTGGTCCCTGGAGCTGGGAAGGACATGGGGACACACCAGAACATTGGGTGTGGAGAAATGTTCTCCTTTATGATGATAATTTCCAAAAATGATAATTTCCATTCGTGGAAAATCCCACATCTCTGATTTCATTTTTACTACTTTTTTTTTCTAATTCTGAGGAATATTTTAGATATGAGAAATTTTCTCTGGATGAGAAATTCCCATTACTGCACATGTTGGGGAGGAAAGTGTTCAATTTTTCCATCAGACAGGTGGCAGAGCAGGAAAGAGGGCTTGATTTTCCTAAATTTCACTCTAGAGAGTGGAGTTCACCAAGCCACACAGTGACTGCAACATTTCCTTTAGATAAACCCACCTTTCCCACAGAGCTGCAAACCTGGGCAAAGGGTGAAGTACAAACCCTACTTATTTAATTTATTTTTTTAATTTCAGTTTCAGAAGCAGAGACCCAAGAGCAGTGTTGGGGCTGTGCTTCAGGGAACTCAGCTCTCATTCCTTTGAAAATTCTTGTTCTGCTGGTTGGGAATTTTGTTCAGCATTTCCCTTCCCAGCTGGCATCATGGGGCTGAACTTTCTCAAGGTGTTGACTGTGTGGAAAGAAGGAAAAAGAAGGGCAGATTTCATCTAGCTTGGATTTACCCGGGGAAAGATTTTCTTCCAGAGATCCTAATCTGAAACTGCTTCCTCCCCATGGTGGTTTGCAACATCTGATGTACATGCACAGGGATGGACTGTGGGTCTGGGAGCACCACTGGGGCTGGCCACAGGCTCTGGGAAGAGGTGGATTGGCATTTTGGCTGATAAGATGAAGAACTGACTTTATTCCAGCCGCGGCTGCGCCTCAGCACCGTGGAAACCACAGCATTCATGTAAAAAGCAGTTGGGCAGAATTTACTCATCTATCACCAATTTTTCCAAGGTACAGGAGTTTAGCTGAGCTTCTGGACATCTCCCAGAGCTGGTTCTGTTGTGATTAATTTCAAAACTCTCCACTACAGCCCTTTGGAATGGTAGGAGAGGTGGCTGCAGCCGCATCCTTCGGAGGAAAGGGTTACTGAGGAAACTTTCAAAATGCCTTGAGAAACACAACTCTGAGCCCCGAGTTTCAATGGAAATGCAGTGGAGAAAACCTCAAAAAGCAAACTACAAGCTCCTCTCCCAGATTTCCTTTTCCTTTCATGGCGCAAATTAGAGAATACAAACTTAGTGGAATTGCAAGCATCTAAGAATAGCTTTGATTTTCCTAAACATTTACAATTCTGTTTTATGTACATCGTCAGAAAAAGAGCAAGGAAATACAAAATGTAAATCTTTAAATGAACCTGAATACCAAGGAGACTTTACATATCTGCTTGGAACAAATGGGATGTTGCAGCTAAATCTCAAACAGGGGAATCAGAGAGTTTCAATAGCCGTGGATGTGCGGAGTGTAATCAGACATGGGATGTCTCATGTAGGGTTCTTCTCTCCCTCCCTCCCTGCCTTGCAGGTTAAGAAAATTGTTGTAACTTGCTGCAGATTTTGCTGCCTGTTTGGTTTCACAGCTCCCAGAGCCAGAATCCCATCTCCATTTCAGAGAGCAGCAACTCCATGCTAAGCTGGATGTCAAAATCCTGCCTGGAAAGGGGCTGGGAAGGTGCTCCACAGATCCTGTCCCCATTAAATGAGCACCATGCAAGGTCTAACGAACCCAGCAGCTGTGGATCTGAAACACCTCCAGACATGGAAGATTTGCAGGAATTCCAGAGAGCCTGTTGGGTACCTTTGATAAAAAGTCACCTTTACAGCAGGGATATTGTTCTTGGTTGTACCGCAGCGCCGAGAGAAAAGTTGAATTTGGGGGGAGATATTAGCCCTTTCCTCAGCAGGACAGCCCTGATGGAGCAGAAAGCATTAAGAAAGCAATTTAAAAAACATAATGCTCAGGAAGCACCTAATTTTACCACCAGCTGGGTGTTAAATTAATTGTGTGCGAGCCGAATGCGGCACGAGATGGAAAAGTCAGGCTTAAAATGTGTGTCCTTTCCTAAGAGCAATTTTGTTTCTTGGTTGAAAGCAAGGGGTGAATCTCAAGGAAAGTATCAGGTGATGAGTGAGTGATATCCTGATGGATCAGCCCAGCACATGCTTGCCTGGGTTCAGGAGTGGGTTATAACTCTCTCCAACACTGAGTTCTGAACATCCTTGGTGTGGATGGAGAGGATTTTTGGGATCAGGAAGGAGGCTGCCTGTGGATGGGCAGAGCAGAGCCATGGCTCACTTGTCTCAGCAGGCTGAGGAAACTGGCATGAGTGAAATCTGGGAGACCGCAGAGGCTGCAAAGTGTTACCACTCCCATTTTCTCACTAGGTAAACTGAGGTCAGGGATGCTTTTTGACTTGCCCAAGGTCATGCACAAATAAGTGGCAGAGCCAGAAACAAGACCTAAAAGACCCCGTTTCCTTTCATTGCCACAGTGTTTTCCATTGCAGATGCAGAAATGTTGTGGGCCTGGTGTTCAAAAAGAACCCATTACCCTCTGCAGGGCTCGGATCAACCTCAAGGGAGATCAAATGGCCCCGTGGTGAAAAGGCATCCCAGAACAGCTGCCTGCTGCTGACTGGTTTTTAGCCTGAGATTCCCTCAGCAGCGTCGTTCCTGCTTCCCACTGAACACTTAATTCAGATTGATGGAGCCATTCTGCAAAGCAAGAAACTTTCACTTACAGATATGCAACTTCTGTACTTGTTCAAAACAGCCAGAAATGTTATTTATACCAAATTTACAGCTCAAAGCTATCAGCTGCTAAAGCCCCTCCCTGCCTGCTACTTCCATCTTTTTTTCTTCTTCTTCTTTCTTCCTTTTTTTTTGTATTTTCTTTTTTTTCTGGTCAGGCTCTTGTTTTGGAAATACCCCAGATTGTAATAATTTTACTTGTACTGCATTGCTTGGCTTTGTTCATCTACTGATGAAGTGCCAGCCCTGAAGTACTGCCAGATGAGAGTAGGCATCTTGCAGCACTGAAGGGAACTTTCCTGGCATTATTTACTGGTCGAGACACCCTGCAAGTGTTCTGAACGAGCAGCAGGACTCTGCCCAGGTGGGGTTGAGGTGGGAAGGTGCACAGAAGGTCTCATGCACTGCATCCATCAAAGCCCAGGGAAGAGGCTCCAGCCTCAGCTGGACATGCTCTGGCCACAGCTCTGGCCAAGTGGGTGAGAAAATGAGCAGAGGCAAAATTTTAGGGGTGATTCAGGTTCCCAATCGAGGCCATCCATGGTGTGAAGCAGAATGGGAACGGGGGAAATCCAGCCACCACCATGGTCCCACTCCAGGCTCGTCTCCCAGCTGCTTTGAACTCCAAACCAGGGTTAGTTCAGTTCTCAGGCCCAGATTCACTACAAAGATCTGAGTCTTGATGAACATTTTAACTAACTTGGCCCAAACCCCCAGTTCATAACAGAACACAAATCCAGGCACTTTGATGTGGTCTGAGGTTTTGTAAAGAAAGGTTCAGCTGGCTCTGGAGCTGACTTTGGGTTTGGCTGCTCCTCCTGGGTCACTCCAGCCTGCGAGGGCTGGTGTGGGCTGGCCCAGGGCTGCTGTCACTGTCACAGCTGGGGACAGACCAGCTCTTGTCACTGCCAGTTGTAGAGAGGCAAGAAAACAGTGGGCAAGTGATGCCATTAACTCTTTGCAGGCTGCACCGTGATCTGTCACAAGGCTTTCTAGAATCTCATCCCATGGTGGCTTTCTGCAAAGAACCCACCCTCTGCCACAACAGGATTTAAACAAGCAGATCATCTTACGTGCTTTTCTTGAGTTTGAGTCATTCTAACAATTTAACTTGCCTCTTGGTAAGATCTACAGAATTATTACTGCAAAAACCTGAACGCCACAGCTCTCTCTCATTGTTCAGATCTCAGGGTGTAGGTGCAATATCTTAGCAAAGAAGAAGGAATTTTTTTTTTCCTGGGCAAATGTGATGGGCAGCAAGGGAAAGTGAGCTGCAGGGGAGTGAAGTCCTTTGGGTACTTGTGGATGTCACTGCAGTGGCACCCCAGCTCACTGACCAGAGACTCGCTCTGTTAAGTCTGGCTCAGCAGATCCAACTACAAAGCCTTGACAGTTTTGAAGGACTCCTTTCTTGCAAGAATATATAAGAATCCTTTCTAAGAGCAACTGCTTAAGTCTCTCCTGTGATCTCCCACAGTAGACCTAAAAAGTAGATTAAGAAAAGTAATAAGCTAAAGGAAAAAAAAACCAGTGCTTTGCTCATTTATTTTATACATTAAGGGGAACACTGACCTTCGAGATCTCTTTTTTCCCTAGAATTCATGGTGATGAATAGAATGTATTCTGACTTTAAATGAAACAGAGTGCTTTGAAAAGACAGAAAATTAGCAACATATGGGCCAAAGGACCCAAAGAGATGAGAAAAAAGGAGGGAGAAGAAAATGAAGGAAAGTTTCAGATGTCGCTGTGATCCTGCAGCAGAATATTTTAATGTTTGTGCTGCGAGGGGAGGTCAGGCCCCCTTTGGACATCCCCTGGTGTCATGATGAGGCCTTTCTGTGTGCAAGGCAAATAGAAATCACACTCCCTCCACTGCAAATGCTCCTTTAGACCCAAACAGAGGATGCCACAGAGGAAAAGGACAGCAGGATCTTACAGACAAGGTGATTTTTCCCTCCCCTATCCCCTCTCTGCTGTCACTCAGAGATGGTCGACCATGTGTGATACAAAATCTCCTCCAGGTTCCCTGAAAACCTTGGAGTCCCTGGATTTTGGTCACTGGTTCTCATCCCCAGGCTCAGCTCTGCCCAGGGGAGGACTGGCACATGAGGCAGAACAGTGGATGTCTCTGGGTGTACCTGGCTGTCCCTGGGTGCCTCTGGGTGTTCCTGGGTGTTCTTGGATGTCCCTGGGTGTTCTTGGGTGTGCCTGGCTGTCCCTGGATGTCCCTGTGTGTTCCTGGGTGTCTGTGGATGTCCCTATTGCCAATTACATCCCTACTATAACTTTCCCTTAACTTGCCTTTTTTTTTTGGAGGGAGAATTTCCTTGATTTTCTCCAAAGTATATTTGAAATATTCCATTTCTACAGGAGGAGGCAGCACACTCTGTAAGGGGTGGTTGGTTAAAAATAGCTAAAGACCCAATCAAATGCTAATTACTTGGGCCTTTTGGATGGCTGGAAATCTTCATCAAATCAGGAATTAGCTAAAGCAGGAGCTGTACTATCAAACCCTTCACAGTTAACTTTGTGTAATCACTTAAGTGTCTCATTAATTGATTCAATATTCTTAATGAAATTAAAAAACACTCTCATTTTGATTAAAGTTTGACTCTAGCCAAGCAGAGCAAGAGAACTTGGAGTGAAGGCTCCCAGCTTCACCCCTGATGCCACTGCAGCACATGGGCTTGGAGAGGCCCCGTGCTGATAGAAATGTCTCCAGGGGAAGGGAATTAGTGCAGAAAAATCCAACCTGGCCGTGCCTGTCACTGCTGTGGTGACACTGGCAAGTGCCACATTTATACATTATGCAGACAGCTACAAGAGACTAAATGCTATTTCTTTTCCCCCAAGTGAAACCAAATCTGGGTAAAATTAACATTCTATCCTGAGAGTACATTTAGTCCAGATCCAAGTCTGCTTGTTTTTTCCGTTCTGTCTCTGTCATTTTAGCTCATTCGTCTCTCAGCTGAAAGAAATAAGGGGGAAAAAAGTGCTTTGCTGTTGCACAAGACTGAAAAACATCCCAAAGTCCAGGTTACCCCTTCACATCCAGTAATATATATATATATATATATATATATATATACATCACACTTAGGTATCTGCAGAGACCTGCCATCATTTTGCTTCCCCCCTCATATTTTGTAGCATCTGGTTAAAAATTACTAAATTACTTTGGGCTTAGCTTCTCCTCTTGGCCATTGTGAGGCTTTGCTTTTGCACAGGGTGCACAAATATTTCTATAAAAGTCTTAATTTTTTTTGCAAATGCTGCTGCTCCCTTCCAGAGCTGCATGTGCTTAAATCAGCAGAGTGTTAAAGCAGTGGAGTAAATAGGAAGCTTGTGAGTGAAATGCTTGATCCAAGAGCTCTTGCAGTAATAGCATAAACCCCTTTTGGCATTAGCTGTGGCCCACTTTGGGGAAGGACAGGAGAGAAATTAAGCCCCTCTGGGCTTTGGCTTCTGTGCCAGGCCTGCCTGTTAAGGTCCTGCTTTGTGTGAGGTTGTTAATGGCTCATGGATTATGGAAATCCTTTAGCAAATGGGCTCCCTGAGCAGGTCTTGGGTGTTTTTCAAAGAGGAAGTCAAAGTCCTGGATGGGGTTGGAAATTATGGATGCCAGGCCCAGCCCAGCACAAACTCCTCCAGATGTTGGTGGGACATGTCATGATCTGAACATTGCTGGCTCCTACAGAACTAAAATTTGCTTCTCAGTGTTTCATCTGGCCCAAACTATCACCAGCTCCACCTGCCTCCTGCAGCGCGGAGAGAAAACCCACCTCAGCCTCTTACCCAAACTCTCCTGGGTATCCATGCCTGGGGTAAGAAGAGGGAAGGAAGCAGCACCCCGAGGTCACATTTTGCCCTCAGACCAGTGCTATGCAGGTTGAAGGCTCCTGGTCCCAGCTGGTTTCAGCAGAGAGAACACCTGCAGCAGGGACACCAAGCCATAAACCTGACCACAAAGTGACACCCTGGGCCCTGTGACCTGGCTGTCTCAGCAATGGCAGCCCGTGAGCCTCTCCCAGGGTGACACTGGACAATCTGCAGGTGACCTGAGACTTCAGTGAGATGGGGGCTCTTCCCACAGCCCAGTTCACACAACCTCACAGATCTGCAGGTAAACAGAGAAGAGACCTTAAATCTCATCTCATCCCACTCCCTGCCATGGGACACCTTCCACTATCCCAGGGTGCTCCAAGTCCCATCCAACCTGGCCTTGGACACATCCAGGGATCCAGAGGCAGCCACAGCTTCTCTGGGCATGATTTTCCCCTCAGGGTCACTCACAGAACCAGAGCACTGGAATTTGTGCTCTACCTGCTCTCCACCAGTTCTCCTCTTCCTGTCAGGTCTTGCCTTGTGGACCAGGAGGGCTTTGGGAGAGACGGTGCCCAAGCCTGATGGTGCCCTCACCTGGCTGAGGCTCCTGTGGGACAAATATCCCCAGCCAACCCCCATCTTCATCTTCATCCCCACACCAAGCAACTCCAGGAACAGCAGACACCGACCCCAGCCAGGCTGGGATGTGGTTGTGCATCACCTGAGTTGGGCTGGCCCCACAGGAACTTTTATCCACTGGCTGCCTTCCTGACTCCCCCCAGCCTCTGCACACTGTGCAGCACATGGAGCATCGAGCCCTGAGAGCCAAACCCTCAGGTAAGGATTTTTAGGGTCAGACAAACTCTGCCCTTTGCTTTCCCTTTGCACCACGAGGACCCCACAGCCGAGGGCAGCACACACCAGCCAGAATCTCCCAGCTGTGGGTTTGAAGTGACATCATGAGTTTGTGTGGGGTTTATTTTGGGGTTTTTTTCCCCTCCAAATGGATCTTTCAAAATTCACTCCTCATGGTTCCTTGCACTGATGTTGTTGGAAGAGATAAGGCTGGGTTTTGGCCAGAGTCCAGCTCAACTGTTGACGGAGCCGTGCAGTTCAGCGCCGAGCTGCAGGACTCTTCCTCCAGAATAAAGGCTCCTTTTCAGTTTACAGACACAAATACATGAATAAAAGCATATTTCATGCGTGATGTCTAAGTGTATCAATCAGATAACTGGAGCTGGTGTGCGTGTGGAGAAATCCCTGACGTAATACAACTTGTACAAAGAAGAAAGGCGCTTTCATTCATCTGCTGCTTGGAATGTCACTTGTACACCAACAAGTGATTCAGTAAGAACTTGGAAAAACAAATGAAGCCATCGCTTTCAAATATGCAGGAGCCTCCCAAATTACAAGAGTGAGTGAGTGTGCAGGATTCACAGATCCCAGATAGGTCCAGAAAAACAACTGGGAAATGCAGGGCAGGTATGCATAAATTATGCTGATGTGTCCAACAGAAAATAAATCAGTTCACACTGTTGTCTCTTTTTTAAGAAAAGGAGGAAATCACCACAAAAAATAAGATCCTGAAGAGAAGAGTTTGCAACAATCCTCATGCAAATTGCCTTTGTAGTGAGAATACAGAGGGGACTTGCTGACTCCTGCCAAGATTAAGAGTGTCCTGCATTCAGATCCTGTGCCCTGTTGAGATTTACAGCTTGTCTGGAACATGAGGACAGGGTCTTCCATCATGTCCTTGTAGCCCCAAGAATATTCAAAACTCATTGGGACCAACCCACACAGATACAGGTGGTGGATCTACACTGCAAAATTCAGCTCCGGGTGAGGGTTTAAATGCCCTGAAGAATGGCAATCTTGGATTTACTGAAAAGCACTGCATTAAAATTAAATTGAAGGTTTTATTTGAATCGAAGAAAGGAAATTAAATTGAGGTGGAAATTCCACCATCAAAAATTCCTGCACCATGTCTCAGTGTTTTGGCACCTACAGATGGGTGAATTCTGTTCTATCCTTGGACATCTCTACTTCATTTTAATTGACATTTGTCTAGGAACAAGATGATATTTAATGATATTATTTAATCTTAAGTGAGAAATAGTTTCTCTTCTCTGAAAATGAAAAATTTCCTATCATTTTTTTATTCATCACAGGTATTTATAAGGTGTCTGTCACACAGGGATCCAAGTGCCAGGTTTCTTTCTTGCAAAGAAAAATGAAGTTCTTAGATTATTTTTTTAAAGATAATTTCATTCCAAGCAAATGAACTTTTCATTTAAGGAGTATTAAAAGAACAGTTGTGAAAAAGGAGGAAACACCTCTCCAGGGATAATTATCTGCTTTACAGCTGTTATGGCCCATTCCAGTAGTTCCCCAAATGTGTTCTTGCACCATTGATGATCCATGGAATATTTGCTGGAGCTCCACAGAGATCTTGGCTCTCCTCCCTGTTTGCAGCTCCTGAGCTGTATAAAGAGACAGCTTAAAAATACACATTATTCTTTCCTAATGCAGTTTTCCACTCCAGCATCCACTGCTCTTGACAGAGGGAAGTCTGTCAGCCCTGGTGGGGCAGGAATGCTGCAGGAGAGGAAGGAAAGGGCAAGAAAATTTGAAATTTAAGAGATAACTGTGAGTCACGGACATTTCCCCCAGGACTGGCTGCTGTCCCTATAGAAAAACGAAGCTGTCCCATTGTTGGGGTCTGGTGGCACCATCAGCTCTTGCTGGTGGTGAGGGAAGGGGACACATCTGAGATGAGTCACATTGAAAAGTGGCATTTCCCCACAAAATGCAGAAGAAACTCTTGAGCCCCTCCCCTGCCTTGACGGGTAGGTGCAGAAAATGGACCAAAACCATCCCTGGTGCTCTCAGAGCTGCATCCCCCTCCAACGAGGTGTGAAGTAGCAGCAACAGGATAAAGGAGCACCAAGATAAAGGAAGGCAGTCAGCAAAGGGTTAATTCCTCAAAGAGCAGCACAACAGATAACAGCACCCTGCTAATGACACGGCTGGGACAGCCACTGATAACAGTGACACGGCCATCCAAAAATGTGTCAAGTGTGTAGTTTCTTTGGGGTGAATTAACTGATTTTAGCGGCTGCATCTCACACCTGGATAATGTTTTGGTGACTTTTGTGCCACGGAGAGGGGAGTGAGGAGAGTGGAGTTTGCAGCTTGACTGCAGCCTTTCTCCTCCTAGAGAGGATGGGAATCTCAGCCTGCCATGGGCATGGATGGAGCAGCAGCTCTGGAGCCTCCCAGCCTCACCTCTCCCTCAATCTCTGGTTCTGACCAGTCCCTCCACAGAGAATGGTGTGTCCAGCCAAATCCTCCTGTACAAAGGTTTAGCTCAAACCCTGTGTGGTGTTTATAAACATCTCAAAGTTACTTGGGGCATCTCCACTGAGGAGGGGACGTTTTCCAGCTGCTGCTGTGGGTTTGCACAGGCTGAGAGTGTGAACACACAGCCACAGTGCCCAAGGAGCAGCCCAGCATCCCACGCCATTCCCACAGATTTGTCCTTCCTGTGCCATTTTGTCCCCATCCAAAAAGGCTCTGCCCATTCCAAAGGGAAAGGTTAACAATTATCCCAAGCTAATTATATCGCAATAAAAACACCAGCCTCATTATTCCATCCCGGTTCATATTTTCATATCTAACTTCTGTTTATTCAAAGTAAACACCCTCAAATTATTATTATTATGCTTTCTTAAAAATGCAAGATACCCCCAACTTTATTTCCAGGGATACATGTTCATTAGAGATAAGGTGATTTTAAAAAGCAGTCATTTTATACTGTTAAGTGTAAGCAGAAAACAATAAGCTCCCCATGAAAATGCACAAATAAAGCAACACACAGGCCTCGAATGCTAGAAGTTCAGTAATTGCTTTTCTGATAAAATGTTTTCAACTCCTTAATATTATTTTTATAGCTAGAAAATCTGGCTTTCAGACAATGGGCTGGAAGCTGGCATTCCCCACATGTTTTAGACAAATAATGCACTCCCAATCCAAAGCAATGGAAGAATTGCTCCTGCCTTGTGGGTATTATATTTTTTAATCTGCCAATAAGTTTTTTTTTTTTTTTTTTTTTTTTTTTTTTAGTTTTACAGAAAGTAATTCCAAACTGTAAGCCACGACTGACCTAACTACTTATTAAAAATGCTAATATGCTTTTGTGCTTTGATGTCTGGTGAACAATAAAAGGGAGAGAGTTACTCTGGGACACTGTAATCCTTTATTTGTCACTAAGTTATGACACCCAGCAGAGCTGTGTGACAGTCCAAATCAATCATCCCCCGTGCACTGCAGGCCTTCTCTGCCTCCTGCAGAGTCTATGCAGTTTAATTAGCTTTTTTTCACACTAGCATAATGTACATCTGCAGCTTCAGCAAGAAAAAGAAATGGAGGATAGTTCACTGGGATACGGTGCCTTAAAAAAAGTTCATATAAAAAAAAAAAGTCTGAAAGAAGAAACATCACAATCCTTTGTAGTTTACTTCAGAGGAGTTTGCGGTAGAAATCTACAGGACTGGGTACTCTATATTGTTAAATGTAGATTTTTTTTTTTAACCTAATAAAGGCCTTTTCAGCTAAAATCTCAGATGGCATTTAAAGCCTTGTTCTTTTCTAATGGTCTATATCTTTTATACCTTCTTCTCGCGGTTGATCATGCAGCAGCTCATTATCTGCTCCTCTCCCCCTCCCCACGGTGGGCTGGCACAATGGAGAATTCAAACCCATATTTGCTGGTTAGAACTCACTGCCCCATCCCTGGCTGGAGAGGCAAAGCCCTGCTCCCTCCCACCAGCACCGACCCCACGGCCAGAGCCCCCTGCAAGTGCTGGATCCACAGGAGATAAGAATTCCCCACCATCAGCCCAGCACGAGCCCAGGGGAGCGCGGGTAGAGAGGGGCAGGCAGGGGCTGAGCCCGCCTGGCATCCCCTCAGCCTCCCTGCCCGAGAGCAAGCGACGTCAGGGGAGAGAAAACCTCCGGATAAATGGGATTCCGTCATCCCAAGGAAATATTTCTGGCCTTATTAGGCTCGTGGTCGGATCTGATGACACATTCAATCAAACGAGACCGACTCAGGCACTGCCTCGTTTCAGAAGGGGCAGAATCCCTTTCCAGCCATCCCAGCCGGGCTGATAGAACTCGTTAAATGATGGAGCAAGCTAAACTGCCTGGCTTTTATTTGTCCTTTCCCCCCTCTGTGTACAGCCAGGAAGTTTAAAGGCAGGAGCAACCCTTCCTCGTGCAGCTCCTCCGAGCGTGGCCACAAAGGAGTCACCTGCAGGACGCAGCAGTTGCTCCATTCAAATGCTAGATTACATTACCAGAGGCTTGTCACTCCTAATAACCTCCCAACAGGGAAATGCATCTGAGGAGACGCCGGGTTGGGTTCAAACGGGAGCACTCCACAAGAGCCAGCACTTCCCTCTCCCTGGTTGGAGCAGCTGGGCTGCGGTGGCTGCGCGTGGGTGAGGTCCAGTGGGTCACTCTGGTGAAGGCCATCACAAAGGCTGTCAAAGACATTCATCAGCCTCTTGATTTTGAAGCAGAACTCTGCCTTCAAATGGCAGCAATTTGCTTAAGATCTGCTCGGATTGCTGATGTTCTTCGCTCGTGAAACGCAGACGTGAAGCACCAGTTCTGGGCTCTCATGAAAGAACAAGAGCAGTGGCCAGACCTGCTGTCAAAGACCCTTTCAGAGCTGCACCTGAAACTGTCTTTTAAACTGCACCTCTCTAATCCTTCAGTGCAAAAATACTTTATCCTCTTGTGGGAATTATACATATTTCCCAGTTCAAAGAGGTATAAAATATAAATGTACTTCTGTACAATTCAGCATTAAGAAGAGTAAATAGTGTACAGTGCCTTTTCATCTTTAGATTTCAAGTTGCTTAAGCATTTCGAGACTACAGTTGGCATTTCTTGCTGTGCTGCTTCTTGGTCTAATGCTATTATTGAAAATACTTTTATCCTGGGCCTTGGCTGGGGTAATTCCTTTGAAAAATCTTATTCCACACTTATGCCAGCAATTCTTCACTGTTTCCCCCTTCTAAAACAGATAATTCATTAAGACCATAATATGCAGTTTTAACATATTTCCAGTTCAGTGTTTAAAGGAGTATTCCAGTTTGGGGTCTGGTGGACAAAAGCACTGGATTTCTTGCTCAGGAATGAAACATTTTGAAATTATGACAATAACCCAGCTGAGCTTCCCTCTGTGAAGAGCAAAGAGCAGCCATGGTCCTCATGAGAGAGCTTTTTCCCACAGGACCCTCTCCTGGGTGTTTCAGTGCAAGCAACCTCTTCCCTCCCAAAGCAACCCAAAGATGGATCTTCAAGGACTTGAAGAAAGACGAGCAGAGGAGCAGCACATCTCTCATCAGCCACGCTCTCAGGAGCACAGAGCTCTTTGGGCTCCTCAGAAACACAGAAGGAGATCCACAGACTCCTCCTGCTCTATCCACACACCAAGGGACTTGCATGGACACTTCATCAGCCAGCACCTTTCTCCTGGCCCGTGTGCCCAAACCACTGCACTCCCAGTTCCTCTTCCCAGGGAGAGCCTGAGGGTTTTTCTTTTCATTTCCACCCCCATCCTTCCTGGCCAGAGGACAACCCTCACCCCAGAACAGGCTCCAAGACAGGTAGTGCAGGGTGCCAGGGAGTGTTGCTTGATTAGAGGAAAGGATGAAAAGCGAGATGAAACCTCACTCCTTCCTGTTTCTTATGCCTTGTTAGTGGAAATCTTCTGGGGATGACAAAAACTGAGAGCTTTAAAGCGTCTCTGTAAGAGAGAATTTAGAGCAGAAAAGAATTTTTCCTTGTAATTCAGCAGGTTATACATTGAAGTAAAAGAGTGCCCAATCAAAAAATAATTTGTGAGCCATCTAATGCCTTGCCTGGTGCAGGAGAAGCATTGCTCTGGTGAAGAACAGCCTGAGGAAGAGGAGCAGAGGCTGGTTCTGGGAAGAAGATGAAGTGATTGATTCTCTTTTGAGAAAGTCAGGGGAGGAGGTGGCTGAAAGCATCTCACCTCCACTGGAAGATGCCCCAATTACACATTGAAGACAACTCATGGCATTTCCCTCATTTGCCACACTATCATCTTCTTCAGGGAGATCCAAAAAGCAGAATTTTCCTTGTTAGGGCTCAGCAGGTGGGATCTGCAAGAGCTTTCAATGCTGCTACTGCCCCATTCTTGCCTTGCCCTGCCCCTGTGGGATGTTCCTGCTCCTGTGGCACAGGGAATCAGAGGCTCAGCCCTGCAGAGTCCGGGAGAAAACTCTCCCTCCCTGTCTATGGAGCTTCTGGGTTTCCCCTGGAGTGCTGGTGGTGCTGGCAGAGCGAAGCTTTGTCAGGGAGAGGTGGGCAGAGGGAGGACAGAGAGAAGGGGAAGTGGGGGTGTGGTAACATCTCCAACCACCCCAGCAGATCTGCTGGGATTCACCTGCCAGCCTCTGAGTCAGACAGGAGGTCAGTGGGACCCATCTCTGTGGTTGGGTGGTTGCCTCCAGCAAAGCCAGGACCTGCTGTTCCAGTGAGGGAGCAGCACAGGGATCCCACCCCGCGCCTGCGTTGGGAGCTCTCAGTTTGCTGACACTGGAAAGGCATCAGAGGAGATAGGAGGATACTTATGCAAAGGCTTCTATCAATGGGGAGGCCCATCTTCAAAGCTTTGATTCTACCAGGTGCTGGCACCCCTTCTGAGAGCTGCTCTTGCTTGGGGGGATTCCATCTCAAAGCCTTCACATCACAGGAAGGGGAGCCCGGCTTTGAAGACTCTCACCAGCAATGGGCCAAACCTCCCATTTGCATTTCATTTTTGGCTGCGTGAGGCTCCTTGGCACCAAACAAGCATTTTGCAACCTTTTTAAAGCAACAAGGAGCAGTGTTTGCTGACACAGCTCAACACCAGGACTTGTACTTGTGCATCCAACTGAGAAAGTCACCAGCAGTTTGGGCAGGTGTGGATGAGCGAATTAGAGTTAGAACAAAGCAGGGGTGCATTTGGAGTATGCCCATCAAGTTGCAACAAGCTAAAGTTAATGTTAAATTAAGGGATGTACTTCCAGCGCTTGCACTTGGCAGCTGGTTTGATTCCCGAAGTGAAGCCATGAAGAGAACTTTGAGTTTATTTTAAGGCTGTCTTGTTTGAGTGGCTTTGCTGATGGTCCTGGGAATCTGTGTCATGCTGGGCTCCGGCAGAATTTCTGCTGGATCCTCAGCACAGCCAGTGGGGCCTGCCTGGCCAGGGAGCAGCATCTTGCAGCATTTCAGAAGCACAAAAGGCATTGCCAAAGGCCACTCAAACTTGTTTTTAACTTCAACTTTACAACTTTATCCAACTCAGAGTTTCTTTAATTTCCTAAAGGTTCTTAGAATATAGGGCAGCGCTGACATAATCAAAGCAGCCAAGTCTCCTGGCTCAGACACCGTCTTTGACCTTTCCGTGGTTCATTTTCCCTCTGTCACTTACTTTTCAGTGGAATTGCAGAGCTTCACCCTCTAGTGTCTGAGGAGGAGTTTGGAAGGCGTTTAAGAAATGAAGGTCATTAGACGTTGCCTTTCCTGCTGCAAGCCCTTGCATGATGCACAGAGAGGATTATTATGCCCTTGCCCTTTGGTGTAAACAAACCTTGGAGCTGTTCTGTGCCGTGTAACCAGAACAAAGCCCTTCGCATCGTTAAACCTCCAACATGAGAGACTCAAGGAAAGCCTATTTACCATGCAGAACACAAGAAAGGTTCCCGAATAGTCCAAGGCAAAATGCCTGTGCTGGGAAAGTACAGAGGTGGGACTGCTGGTTTCCCTTTTATGAGGATCCCCACATTCCCCAGCTCCCGGCTGGGCTGGCACAAAGAACCTCGAGCTGCTGGTCCTCCCTGCTCTGCTCCCTGTCCACGGGGGACTTCAAGAAGATGCAGCAAATCTTACGTCATGCTCGAAAATACTTTGTGTAGTGGGTGATCTCTTGGTGCCTGGGGACAGGTTGACAAAAAAGAGGGTTCCCAGGGAGGCAGAGCTTTACACTGAGCCCTCAAGACACAGAGAAACCACTTTGAACTGTGTGTGACTCGGGTTCTGCTGCAGCACAGATTGTTTGGTCGGGCTGAGGTTGAAGCCAAGGACTTGGTTCAGGTCAACATACCCATGGAGGGGGTCAGAGCCAGCTCAGCTTCCCACGGAGAAGACAAGGCCAGAACGTGGCTGCTGTGCCAACAGGACTTTAGGAACTTTCCAGCCCAGTGCCCATCTCAGCACCCTTTTTGTGCTCAGGAGTTGTCAGCAGGGGGGTAAAAATCAGAGCTCATTTTGCCATTTCCTATCTTTCCGTTCTTCCCTTCAACCCTCCAAGCACAGCTAGGCTGTGTGGGAGCACGAGCAGACGGCTCTGTCCCCGTTTTGGTGGGTGTGGGATGTGGCTGGCAGGGACTTTGCTCTCCCCATCACACACGTGGCAATCAAAGCCCCGCGCTCAAAGCCCCGCGCTCGGCTGAGGTGCTGCCCGGAGGGTCTGCAAGGGCAGCTCTCCTGCTTCTTTGTTTAAATGCTGGCCCATTTGTTGACTCGGAGGCACCCACTCCTTAGCAGAGGCAGCAGCACTGAAATCGTGGCTCGCTCTAATGAGCGTCCCTTCAATAACCATTGCCCTGATTTTTGATACCTGGAGAGAAGATGCACCAGCTCGGGAAGAATTTATCAAAAACACGCCACTGACTAGACATCAGAGGGAACCTCAAAGGGACAGTGAACTAGAACAAAGAACAAAAACATTTACAGAAGTGCTACGCTGAAAAAAAGGGAAAGGGAAAAACTGTACTAACAACAGTAACAAGGTCAGCTATAAAACCAGAATTAAAAGGCACTGCTGGGGAAAAGACGACGACTCAAAAAAGCACCAAGAACTAAGAACACAGCTTGCCAATCAGATCTACACAGATTCCCCTTGATATCTTCCCACTAACAGGCTTTCCTGCAGGACAAGTAAAAAGTTTAAGCGGCCGGCTCTGTGAAGGTGGGCTGGAAGCAGGAGAGCAGCTTCACAGCTTTTAACACAGATTCAGGTTCTCCATCAATGGGATGGCTCAGAGGCTGGGGGCTTGTGCAGCAGCCAGGAACAGGAGCAGCCCTCAGGCAAAGCCCATTTAGGGCACTTGGACAATTTGAATAATTATTAATGGAGGTTGACACCTGAATGGTGCTGCCTCTGCCACTCCTGTCACTCGCTGCCTGGGGGGGACACTGCTGTAAATCAGTGCAAATAAAGGTCCAGCCCTGAGCTTCACTAAACTGGAGCTAAAATTGGGATGGGTTGAAATCTTGTGAAAAAAATCACTTTCTGCAGAAATGGAAGTTTTCTACTTCATGGCAAAATAGTTTAATTTATTTTTTAAATGTCAGTCCATGGTAATATGAAAGTTTTCAGGATTCAAGGAAAATACCCAGGGGCTTTTCTACACAGAAAGGTCCTTGCACAGCTGCTCTCTTTGCCTCCTGTACAGAGGCACTCATGCCCCCTTCTGTGCATCCATCCAAAGGGAGAGCATTTCTCTCCCTCCCACCCTTATCCACACCACAGAGAACCTCTGGTTCCCTATGGGACATTCCCAGGTATTCCCCATATGAAAAACCAGTGGAAGAAAATCAGCTTGGGATTTCAATCCTGGATTTTCCCATTCCCTCATTGCTGAAGGGATAAAAAAATTCATGGCCAATACAGACATCGAAGTGTGAATATTGTGGGCACAGATAACAGAGAATCTTTCAGAGCTAGATCAGCTTTGCAGCTTGGACCTGTACCCTGGGCTCCTGAATGCTGCCTGCAGAAACTTCCAGAAAACTGAGCGAACCTTTCCCCAGAAACAAGAGCTTTTCAATCTTCCAAGGTCTGATGTGACCCCACGATTTCCTGCCTGCACATCACAGCTGGGATGGAGCTGTGCTTGTACAGGGATGAGCAGATGGAGCCCTTACATGCACTAGGGCACCTCCCTGACCTCTGCACACTCAGTGTCCCACCAGCCTGGGCAGTTCTCCTGCTTGACCTGAGGAGTCCAGAATGGCAGGAGACATCAACACCGAGGTCACTGAACAGCTCAGGAGATGTCACAGAGCTCGAACCACCTTCCACAGGGATATTCACTCTGCATAACCAGGGGAGCTGGTTACCCTGGCTGATCAGTGGGGATGGACAGGTTCCTCTGGAGGAGAATGAGAGCAGGAGCCGACCTCCACTGCTCCTAAAGGAGCCCCTCTCTCCCTGGGAAGCTCTGAACACCAAGACCAAACAGCAGGCACTGTGAACACCCTGTAATCATATGCCTCCTACCAAGAGCTCTCCAAAATCAGGACAGCTTCTATGGGCTGGGCACTAATATTCCATTTTTAAAGCAGGTCCTGGCTGCTTTTTTCCCAGTCCCTTCCCTGCGAAGCTGTGCTTGTTAGTGAAAGTGAAGAGACTTTTGATTTCTAAAGCCAATGTTAGAATGAGCATTTCCCCGTGAGAGCACCTGCTTCTCGTGTTTAATGAGTAAACACAAGGAAACAGAGGCTTGAAGAATGATTGTTCCCAACATCATTACTTCTGAACCCGACATTAAAGCGAAGCAAAAGACAACAGCACAGCAGTTCTTTGTTTTTTCCACCACTCTCCCTAAAAAATATCTTTAATGAGACGCATTTGAAGTCTAACATGGGGCCGTTCTCCTAGATTATAATTGATAAATCTTCCAAATTGGTGTGGGGGGGAAGCATTGTGTAATAATTACTCGTTCCTTTTGAGGAAATAAATAAAATATGAAAAAATGTAATTGCTAACCGGCGAAATGCAGCGAGCGGGTTTCCCGCGGCTCCGCCGACCGGAGAGCGCGGAGCCGGGATTTCAAAAGTCTCTCTGCGAGTGCAGCGTGACACACAGGGATGTTGCTGCTGCTTCGTGTTTGTTTTCCAAGTGCCAGCTCCTCCAGTCGGAGTCACTGGCTCGTTTGAAGTCCCCGCATTCGCTCCTGTGCCACAATTAATTTCGCTTTAAAAGGGAACAAATTGCGGCTCTTGTCGGGCGGGCGGTGTGGGAGCGGGGTTGGATTCAGAGTGATGGGAAGGGCTTCTCCCAGCTGCCAGGGAGGGGACAGGGATGGTGTGCCCAGTTTCCCTGGGCATGTGGGGGTGTCAGGGCCCTGTTTCCCTGCCACGGTGGGAGATGCGATTCCCACTGTGCTCAACAGCCACATGGTTTTCCCAGCACGCCAGCTCCTCCTTGCTCCACTCCCCGCACTCCCACAGCCCGTTATTTCCAAATTTTCTCATAAACCCACTCTAATTTCACCTAACGCCATCTCCAGCACCTCAGCTGGGGCAGTTCCCCACCCTGCTGCATGTTAGGAGTTTAATCCCTGATCCTGCCCTGGGAGAGCCCCCTCAGGTGCACACCCACCCAAAGCCCATAACAGCAGCTGCCAGAAGATGGTTTTCAGGTCCTTGTTTTTGTGTCTCTCCGCGAGGCAGCAGAGACCTGCTGGCCTTGGCAGGGTCACCACCTCTCTCTCCTTTCTGTGGAGTACAATTCTTGCTGCAGCTGCTTAGAGAGAGGCAAAACTTACTGCAAAGGTGCCTAAAGACGCTTAGACCTGAGAAATTCGCAGTTTCTCATCAGATGCAAGAATTTTCCCTGAACTTTCAGCAAAGTGGTTTCACTGCCTGGTCTCTGGGCTGAAGTGTATCCAGTATCTTCTGGGAATGACCCTCTTCTTCCCTCTGCAGTCTGGAAAGTTCATGCTCTTCCGCAGACATTAATCATTCAGAAATTCTCAGTCTAACCCACAGATAAAAGTTTCGTTCAGCCCCAAATTAGTTCGAGTTCCAGACTTCTGATTCTCAGATAAAGCTGTCAAATATATATTCAAATATCTATATTCATGCCTTCTAGACTTTTTTCTTTTCTTGCTTTTTTAACCATTGCTTTGAACAACAACATGAAAATTTAATGGTTTAGAAGATTTCAAGCCAATTCTCCCCTTCCTAATTTTGTAAAATGTTATCATAAATGTTTTATGATGTTTAAAAAAAAATAAATCACTCCTTAAAGTAACAATTTGAATTTTTCATGCACAATGAAGACCTTTATCTTATTCACAGTTGTCATTTTCTGTTTAGCATCACAACACAATACTAATAAAAAAATGCATTTGGATTGCCTTAAGCAGTTTTGCTGATTTTAATGTATGGTACAGCTTTGTTCATGTTATTCCCTTCTATAGAGCACCCTTAGATCTTTGTTCTCCAAGAACATCATTTATTGGTTTTTAGGGAGGGCAGGTTACCTACAGAGCATGCCTTCCCTACAAAAAATAAAGGTGACTTTTTGATTCAAATACTGAGTGGTGAAATTCTAGCAAAGACAACCATCAGCACATTACTGCAGTTTTCTGAATTATAATCATTCAGTTTGGTCCTGACCCTGCAAACTCCAGCC
The DNA here is from genome assembly GCA_034509425.1 of Eopsaltria australis. NCBI lineage: Eukaryota > Metazoa > Chordata > Aves > Passeriformes > Petroicidae > Eopsaltria > Eopsaltria australis. The sequence continues at coordinate 475,235 of JAVTVJ010000013.1, read as the reverse complement.
TGATTAATACCCCAGAGCAAATTTCAGCAAAGTGGTAGAAAATATTTCACTACAAACCCGAAGTATTTCACTATAAACCCAAAATATTTCACTACGAACCCAGTGCTGGCCTGACATGCTGTCAGCAAAGCAAACCTTTCTTGGTTGATGTCCCTCCTCATCCGTTGGTCAAGAGTGTTTGTCCATGAATAAATGTGGAAAGGCCCTGAAAACTCCTAAGATAAACTTAAACTGCAGGTGAATTAATCCTGGAGTGACCTGGACATGGGGCAGGGTGAGCAGCACACCTGGGATCAGCCTCAGCATCCCAAATTCCCTGGGGCAGAGCCCGTTCCCTGACAGATCTGTTGGGTCTCCCCACTGAATAGCCTTGCAGCTTTCCAGGCTCTGGGCTCAAAAGTGCAGCTCTTTCAAGTTCCCAGGCAGCAGATTTTTTCTCTCCATCTTTTGCTTTTGAGAATTCTAGGAGCATCTTCCATTAAATACGAAGATGTTTAGCCTTTTAACCCTCTAAACGTGATACCACAGGCTCGAGTGATCTATTGTCAGTTAAATTCACCCTCTACACTCTCTACTCCAGCCTCTCTCTTGTATTTTCCTCCCTGCTGCGTGCACTTATCCCTGCATTGAAAATATGCTTTTAAACTAACACACACTATTAGTTATTTTTAGGTATCAAAGACATTTTTCTCAAGATCTTTCTTCATTAATTCACTAATTCACTTTTTTTTGTCTTGATCCCATTTGCCCCATGTTCTTTATTGTCTCTTAACCCTGATGCTCAAAAGGCATCAGCGCAGATTAACAGGGAGCCTGAGAGCTTCTGGAGAGCAGCATTTCATGTTCTCCTGCATCCTTTTAATCAGGTTTAAACTCTCATGGCCTTCTCTTTAAGTTCAGTTTGAAAATAGCTAGCAAGCCTCAAATGAAAGACCAAATAAAACACATCAGCAACCCTTTTTTTTTTCTATTTTGACACACATTCCAAATACACAGCAATGTAATAGGAGCCAGTAAAAAAATTTTAATGAGAAAGTTTTGCCCTTTCTATTAGATCTGCAAATAATTTTGCTGGAGTTGGTCAATAAGAGGGAGGAATCACTACGGTATGACAGAGAAAATCCTCCCCTCTCTCCTCCTGAATAGTGAAATAAATATTGAGGGCAAGAGATAAGTGCTGCAGAAGATGTGCTGTAGACCTCTGGAACTGACATCTCTGGGAATCCACAGTAATAGATCCCAAACCTCAAACTCAAATGCTTCTCTGCTCAAACTCTCCTCCGCTCTGGGGTTTTCAGTATTCAATCCCTGCAGTGCCTCTGAATTTGCAGCCTGAGTCCATCTCAAATGGCAACCCAGTCCTAAATAATACATTATTGTAAAAACTGTAACTCTATCCCCCACAGACTGCCTGCCCCAGTAATAGCTTCTTATTCCCAATTGCTTTTCCCATACCAGAATGAGCAAAGGCTGAGCTGGCAGTTAAAGCAAGGGATTGTGAGCTGGGGGTCTGGGGTCTAATCCCTGCTCAGCTCCTCATATATTTTTTGCGAAAACACTTCACTTTTCTGACCTGAAAAATAAGGTGGCATTTCTTTATGCTGGGACTTAGTTCACCAAACTTTGCAAATGGATTTGAAATCTATAAGTGAAGAATACTCTAGAAGGTCAGAGTATAATTAGAAAATAGCTAATAACCTCTTCTTATTTTCTATTACTGGGCCTAGCATAAGAAAAATATTTTAGCCTAAAACCTCAGGGATCTCAGAAGACTCATGAGAAGCCTGAACTGGCACAAGTTTTTCCCTATGGATGTCCCAGCAATTGATTTGGACGGGCCCAGCCCTGAAATTGTTACCTCCTTTGAGAGTTCCAGGATGTTTCCCAAGGCAGGGAGAATGAAGACGCTGAAAGGGATGTGAAGCTGCTTTGCCTTTAGGAAAGGGACCAGCAAGGGAAGAGCTGTGCAGCCCTGGAAGAGAGGAAATTTCAAAGGGAACTGTTGTCACTATTCCCTGTTTTGAGCTAGGCCTTGGCAGTGATGGCACCAGATCTGAGCAGAGGAGGTGTTGGGGCATGGGTTGGACGTGATGATCTTAAAGGTCTCTTCCAACCTAGTGATTCTGTGATTCTGTGACTCTCTGATTCTGTTATTCTGTGTGATTGTGTTTCAGTGATTCTGTGATTCTATGATTCTGTGACTCTGTCATTCTGTGATTCTGTGACTCTGTCATTCTGTGATTCTGTGACTCTGTCATTCTGTGATTCTGTGACTCTGTGATTCTGTGTGACTCTGTGATTCTGTGTGACTCTGTGATTCTGTGTGACTCTGTGATTCTGTGATCTTGTGATTCCGAGACACTGAAGCAGAACAAGGCAGGAGGCACCCGGCTCAGCCCAGGGTCCGTGTCCTGGCAGTCAGGGCACAGAGCAAGGACACACCAGGGGTGCAGGGAAAAATGTGTCCTCAGAAAGCACTAGCAGCTCATTTGAGTGATGGAAACCAGAAGTGACTTCCTCCTCAAGCTGAGGGCTGAGCAGTTTGGGAAGACCACACTCCAGTGAGGCCAAGACCTGCTGCAGCCCCACCATCCTCCCCGAGCCGCCGCTCCAGGTGCCCGCGCTACATCTTCTATTGGTATCCAAAAAACAGAAAGAAAAAATCTCAGATTATGCTAAGCAGCAGATCCTTGTCACCCCACCTCTGCCAATCACCAGATAAAAGGAGTCATTATTTTAAGACCCCTGCAGATGTCTGTCTGTCTTTTGTAATGAAGCCACGAGCAGCCGCGGTGGCCGCGGCACCGTTAATTGGAGCACCCACGGTGCCGGCTGCTGGAAGGCTCCTGTTTGTGTCACACCAGTGATTCCTCCTCCAGCAGCTTTGGTTTGTAGGCAGGCACGCACGGCTGCAGGCATTTGGATCCAGGTGGCTCCAGAAAGCCAGGCCAGGCTCCTTTGGGAGGGCAAAGTCTTCCAGAAACCCTCTCAGCGCCTCCTCCGGGGGCTGCAGCAGACAAGGTGTCCTGTTGGCTTTATGGGAACCAGTGCAACTGGCCACCCAAGCACTCCAGCTCCTGACTGGCTGCCACCTGCAGCAATGAGCTCCTCAGGTAATTAATGCCAGCCTTTACTACCTGCACTACTAGAACTGCTACTAAGAAGATGGTTTTGTTGTTTTTTAAAGAGCTTTCATGTGGTTACTGGGGTTTGTGGAAAAAAAAAAATCCTCATTCCCCCCAACAGCAGTCTGTACAAGTTGCTTTGTATTTTCCTCCTCCCCTACCCCCTTCCACGACTTTGGGGCTTTCAAGTCATGTAATGTTTCGACGTGGCACTGGGAGAACAGCGAAAGAACAGAATCATCACAGGGATGTTTGAAAACCCTACAAAACTCTTCAGCAGCAGGGCAAGGTTAGTTAGCAGCTTTGTTTAGTTCGGTTTCATTGTGGAATTTATTTACCAGAGACAACTCAGCTTCATGATGTCACATCTGGTTTTCCAGTGAAGGTGTTCCAGCATTTTCTTTTCTTTTCCAAGAAGCAAGGAAAAGGAAAAAGCCCAAACCTGTGGTTGTCCAGAGGGAGCTTTACACAGCAGCTGGCCCAGCTTACACATCCAGTCAGTGGCTGAGTATTAAATCAGAAAAATAAGATGTTTCTTCACCCCATTTCCATCCCCACTTTGCCCCTTCTTTATTCCATCTCAATCCCTGGGCCATCCAGGGCTCTGCTTGGAGAGAAGCAAGACCAGAATTCAGAGATTTCCTTTCTGTTTAAGCCATGTGCTCTCCTATTTCCTATCAGCCTTTGTGAGACCCTCAGAGATGTCTATTTAACAGCTGATTGGTAGCTCAGGGGCTTGGGTGAGTTTCAAAGAACTAAGCTGGACTCAATACAGACTACACAGAAGATCAGGCCTGGACCAGCATCCTGGAACTTTAAACTTCAGCTTAAAGTAGCCCTCCCTACAGAAATGCAAAGGATGTTTTGATGATTAATTATGCTCTGTGCAAATTTCTCAGCTTATTTCTGCCTTGACCTTTAGTAGCTCCACCTTACTGCATCTTGCTATTCTTTCTTCCAGCTAGAAGTGATCACTGTGAATAAAGGGACCTTCTGCCTTCTTTGCTACTTCAAAATGAGAACAAGCTGCTTTCTCAGCAGTCTAACCAAGGGGAACCAGCTGTGAGGAGTTGCCATCCTGCAGCAGAGCACATCTGGATCCAAACACACATCTGCAGGTGTGGCACAGCTCCCACAGCATCAGCAAGGGCATGAAAACCCCTAACGAGGAGCTGCCTTCAGCCACCCTGTTTGGCTTCACTGTGGATGAATTTCATGCAGGTTTGTCAGGTTGCTGGTGATTTATTCCCCCTGCAGCTTTCAAGAAAGGATCAGAATTTCCAAGAGCAGCCCAGAAGTGCAGAGAGTGGCACTGCCCCTCTCCAGGCCTTGGGGAGGGAGGAGTGAGAGGAAATCAATGCTACAGCTCCAAAGTGATCAGACAGCCACAAATTACAGCTCAAGAAGGGATGTCTGGACCTGAACGCACAAGGGATTTGTTCAGGGTTTCTTTTTGTTGTTATTTTGGAGTTTTTATGAGCTGGCATGAAGCTGTCTCCTTCCTGAAACCAGGTTTAGCAGTTGAGGGATGTGGTTGAAGTGGAAGTCAAGGCTGGCAGTGCCTTTTCCTACTTCTAGGAACAGAAGGAAATATCTGGTGTCTATCCAGGGGAGAGGAGAGTTGTTCCAGCTCTGCACATCCCAAGGTGAACTTGCACTCAGCCCTTGCTGTCTTCTCCTCCCCACCAAGGCACTGCCAGGTGGAACAGTGCAGCTGAGACCTCAGTGGGGAGGAACACATCACTCAAAAGCACTGGGAAAGGCTCTATTTTCAATTCCTCTGAAGAAAGTATTTCTTTTTAAATAGAAGTTGCTGATTCCTGAGGTTCACATTAAGATCTGATGTATCAAATCCCCATCAGCCACATCTGACCTTACTCTGAGAGAACATCCAGGCACACATCCTTCTGAAGGGCTGAGATGAATACATGAGACACAAGATTTCCCAAAGGTCTGCCTTATCCAAACTAAATCCCTTTGATTTCAGTGAAACCGAAGGACATTTCTGTAAATCCTGCAAAGCAGCTCCTGATTAGTTAGGCACATAAATACCTTTAAAATCGTGGGCCTGCAGCTGGGATCCATCCTGCCACATGCAAGTCAAGTGTCTGCTCCTACCCAGTCACACAGGCAGCTCCCATCACCAGTGGAGAGTGGACATCACCACAGAGCATCTCCTCCAGCCTCCCCTGGATGTCAATCCAAGGGCTGAGGCCTCTCCCTTTGGGGCAGTCTCTCTGTCTGTTCATCACAGAGAGAACCAAGATGTCTCATTTCATCTGCTTAAAAGTTCTAAGTTAAAAGAGACAGATCCCACCCTTCCCAACTACATTGATGAGACAAGTCTGTCATGCTGGAAACATCCTGCAAGGCCTTTTCGGAATCTGCCAAAGGGACAGGGTGACAGCACACAAGGTGCTGGGGGCTGGTGTCTCACAGGAATGCTCAGAGTTCACCAGCAGGAAAGATCTCCAGCGATGAAGTTTGAAGTTTAAAGCCTTGAATGTTACCCAAAAGCAAATTTCAGTTCAAATATTTCAAGTATTTTGTTAGTCAATCACCCAAGTTAGTCAGGAGGAGAGTAGCAATACCATAGGACAGAGCTATTTTGCCAGCAGTGATGGGATGCTGAAGTTTAACTCTTTCAGAATAACCAGAGAGAAGAAATAAGGTACAAAGACATGGACAAATAGTTTAAAATAATGAATAGAGGTGGTATTCTCTATAACTGACCATCTGCAGCAATGCAGCCTCTGGAAAACTCCCCACTTCAAGGAAAAATTCATTGTGTTTTCTTCAGACATCAGCATCGAAAACATCAGCTGCAGCCTGAGAGCAACCAGTTGGACTGGGAAGTGAAAGCAGTGGGGAATTGTGGCTCACTCTGAAGCAATGGAGCAGCAGAAGATCACCTCAGGAACACACCAGGGACTCAGCAACACTGCCCAGAAAAGGCCACTCCAACAGCACAGCCTCATCCATCACGGCCTGCTGAGGACAGCTTTACAGCCAGCAGGGACCAGGCTGGCAATTACAACACAGAAATGTGGCACACAGGGTATTTGCAGACCCAATGGCACTGGGGAGGCACAGCCCGAGGGCTGGGAGCTGCATTTCCACCCTCGGAGGGAGCAGGGGCTGGTGCTGCTCTGGTCACTCTGGAGTGGGCACAGCCCCGCTCCCTGCGAGGGGCAAGGAGTGGGATCAGGGAGCTGAGCACCAAACACACCAAAGACACCCCCTGCGACCTGCTGTGCCACATGGACACAGCTCTGGGACACCTGGATCCCCTGTGGGATGGGGACTGAGGGACCTGTCCTCACCCCACAGCCCTGAGCACTCACCAGGCCAGGAAAAACAAATGGAAAGGCTCTGCTGCTGGCTCTGCTGCTGGCTCTGCTGCTGGCTCTGCCGCTGGCCACGCTTGGCTGCATCCAGCACACTCTGAGCAGTGGCTTTGAATCCAGCCCAGGCCCCTGGACACTGTGCTGGGATCTCCCTCCAAGAGCAGAGACATCAGAGTCTGGGAAAGCCAGTGCCTGTGATAGAACTGAGATCTTGAACTGGAATATCCTCATTAATTATGACTTTGCGGGGAGGTTGCCAATGGGAAAGAATTTCACAGATGCAAGAGCTGTATCTTACTCCATCCCTTCTTTTTATGCTTCAAAAGACACACCAAATGATCTGGTAGCATATGAAGCTTCTAATTATTCCCAAAGCCCTTGGCTCTTTCTGCACTGAGGGCCAGAGTTAAATTCTCCCTGGAAAGGTAACAGAGCATGGATCCCGACACAAAAACAGCCAAGAACAGGATGTTTGCAGTCTGTGAGAAAGGCCTAGGACCCTGCATGTCAATATTGAGAAGTCCATCCAAAATCCCAAGTTCTAAACTTAGCTCCAAACATAGCACATCCAGATCTGAATCTGTTTTGTTTCTGGCAAAATACATGTCCTGCAAATTGTATTATTTATTCATCTCATTTGTTTTCCTTGGTCATCCTAGACACAGGATGGGAATTTTTTTTCAGGCAGGATTCTGGATAGAGGCAATTAGGCTTTTATCATTACAGGAAAAGGGTGTTCTGCAAAAGTGAGATTTGGAGAGAGGATTTGAAGGTTTCTCAAGGCAACGCTGGCATTTGGCACTGGCTGAGCAGCAGCTCCTCAGTGTGAGGGGACAAAGCTCAGTCCCTGCTCAGTGCAGCCTCTGCAGGGAGTTCTGAGGTGAGACAGGATTTTGGAGCCTGGCAGTTCTGGGATCAGGTCCTTCCCACTTGCACAAAACAGCAGCAGTCTGGTGGATGCTGGACAGTCCACACAAAACACAGTCTACTTCTCCAACATGGGATTTTTACAGGAATTTTCAGGAGGTTCTGTGGTTCTATCCCATGGATTTGATCACTGCAGGGATCTGCCCTGTTACTGATGTTTCCCTGATGGCTGGGAAGCACAAGCCTTGTCAAATACCAGTTCATGACATCTCTTCCCAGTCATCCTTTGATTTCTTCAGTTCCAGAATCAAGAAAAAATTGACCCCTGAGAGCAAAGAATGACCTTGAAGGTCCACAACAGCTTCCCAAAGAGAGGCTGGGCTGCTCCGAAGGCTTGTTGGAGAAGGGGATAGGACTAACACTGAATGTTGGTGGCTGCTTGCCCAGGTCCATCCAGAAGAGCCCAAGGCTGGGCAGATGCTCGGCTCAGGGATGTCATGGAATTACAGGAGTGGCCACACCAGTCAGAGCACAACCCAGAACAGAGGAGGAAAAGTAATCTGGGCTTTGGTATGGCCAAGAAAACCACCAGAGATCCCAGGACACAACCCAAACATAGACACTAACGGAAAGCCCAGCTGTCAGGGAGCAGGGGCTGTGCCACAGAGCACGGACAGCTCTGACAGCCCAGCATCTCCTGCTCTGCTCCAGAAAGGAACACTGACAACTTGTCCTTTCCCAGGCCTTTGGTATGAGGAGAGCCACGGCTTGGTTTTGGTTTATGGCTCCCATGATATCACGAGTTAATTGCAAGCAGCACATTCCCTCTCCCAGCGCCTCCGAGGGCCGGGGCGGGAGCGCGCTCGCCTCTCTTGGCTCCACGTTCCCAACGTGCCTTTGGAACTACTTGCATTTCAAAATTTCTGTGCTCGGGCTGCTTGCTGGCCATGAGCTCAGCTGACAGAAACCCTGGGTCCAGGGCAGAGAGGGGAAGGAAGTGCTGGTGTGGTCACCAGGAAGAGCCAGAAAGCTGAGCCCAGTGCACTCGAATTCACCCAAAGCCAGGCTGGGGAGGGACAGATAAAAGTGTCAACATACATCTGTGTCAGGAATAAGTATGTATACAGCACATAAAACTGATGAGATCCATTCAACAGCCACACATTCAGCACGGAAAAAGTGGTTCTTTGAAGAGCTGCTGGTTAAAGCAAGTGGCCCATCCCATCAGATTGCAAGGAGAGCTCTCCCAGCCCTTCAGCTCAAGGGGGAATGGCTACAGCTGATAGAAGGTTGTTGTACCAATATTTGTAATTCCTTTGGGACACTCAGACCACGAGTACCACTAGAGGAGGGCAGAGCATTACATCAGCAAGAGCCAGTTGTTATCCCCCTCTCTCTTGGCTCTTGCAGGTGATGGCTGCTCCATGGATGGGCTGTTCCTGCTGCTCAGTATTTTGTTTCCTTTTGCTTTTACCCTGACTGAAATCTGGAGACTGGAAATGCCAAATGCCTGCATTCAGAGGGATCCATTTCCCTGCTCAGCAGAGGCCTCGATCCCCTCCGTATCTCCTCCCTGCTCCCTCATCAGAGAGCTCTACCTACTTCAATACAGGCGCAAGAAAGGGATCTTGAGCTGGAACATGGGCTCAGTCCAACACTTAGATCCTGAGAATGGAAAACTCACAGTCCCTCAAGAGGAGAGAGGCTGGGTTGTGGTTTCTGGAGGGAGAAATGTAATACAAGCTTGCAGAGTAAATAAACTGCAACCTCATCCCTGCTTCTGGCATGTGAGAACCTTCAGGGCAGGCAGAGGGAGAGAAATCCTGTCCCTAATGGTGCTGGAGTGAGGAGCAAAGTGAAACCAGATGCAAGGCTGGGATGGGCCCAGGCTGGTGGGCATGGAAGGGCACTGCTCCTTCACAGGGACCCGGCGTGCTCTGTGACTGGTGCCCACTGCTAACCTTGGAATGGGAATGGGATGGGAATGGGACAGAGAATGGGATGGGAATGGGATGGGAATGGGATGGGAATGGGATAGGGAAGGGAATGGGGAATGGGATGGGCAATGGGATGGGGAAGGGAGTGGAGAATGGGATGGGCAATGGGATAGAGAAGGGGATGGGCAACAGGATGGGGAATGGGATGGGGATGGGATGGGATGGGATGGGATGGGGAAGGGAATGGGCAATGGGATGGGCAATGGGACAGGGAATGCCTCTTCCCATGCTGTCCCCTGCCAGTGGGAGCTGACCCTGGTGACCACCGTGGGTGGGACAGGAGGCAGCTCTGAGGGGCAGGGACAGGAAATTTCCCTAAGCCCTCTTTTATCCACAAGGACAGTCAAGTGTCACAGAGTGAGAATCAGCCTGCAGAGCATCATTGTTAACTTAAAAAATACCCACCACAAACTTCCCCAGCTATGAAGGACTGAGCTGAAACCATCCCAGAAGACCAGAGTTTAAAGTTGGTGGCCAGCTCTGACAGCTGCTGGTTCTGGGTTTTAATTTCCTGAAGTGTCTCATTTCTCTCCCTCTCCAAAGGGAGCTGGAAAAAAATCCTCTTTCTCCCTTTCTTTCTCCCCTCCTCACAGTTGCTCTTTGAGTAAGGCCATACCTAACAATTATTCAGGAAAACATTATGTTGACATTACTGTTTAGAAAATAAAAAAGGGTTTTTAAAGCTAGAGAGTAACATCATGACCATATAGCACTAGTGAATGATTAAAAATTTAGATGACTGCCTTTGAAACAATAAAAAGCTTTCGAAGCTTCTTAATGAGCAGCTATCAGAAATAAAGCATTTAAAACTTCAGAAAGTGCCTCTGTGGAAATTTCATTGTCTTTGATGCTGTAAAATAACTGCAGGGTGGATTCATTTCAAGTTCTTTTTAGCATACTGGTCGTTTAGAAATATTGGGAGATATCTTTCTTAGCAATATGTGGGGAAAACAATGTCTTGGTCGCTTTCATTTATCTGCAATTTGACAGGAGTGCAGTTTATTAACTTGAAAAGAGACAGATACATTATCTGAAACACAGAGAGTATAGTGGGTATTGCCTCCTTTTTATACCAGTGGGAGTCCATGACACTTTGAACTTGCTCACCATTAAACGCCTTCCTGAGTTGTTGAAGAGGCCTTTAAAAAGGGAGCCTGTGCATTTATGATGTAAATTCGTTATTTTGACAGTCTTTGAAATCTGTCATATTCACGTCCAATTTAATGCACCGCAAAAATTCTTTTCTTTTAAAATACTTTTCTTTTAAGATTTCAAAGCCATTTTCATGTAGAAAACTATTGTTATACCTAATATATCCTGAAAGTGTTTTAGCAAAGGAACTTATATGATTCTGTTTTAAGTCATGTCAGGTTTTAAAACATGTCATTTCTTCAAATAAGCTTTGACCACACCATCTTTTTTTTTATTTTTTTTTCATTAGTTAAAGTGCACTTGATTTCCATGGATACAATTAGTCAGAATGTCTGCTATAGGATCATCATTGGATCAAACAGGGTCCTTTCAGGCTGTATTCCACGGAGCAATTGCCCACATATCTGAGATCAATACAGCCCAGCACACGGGTAGGGAGATGCAGGGAGCTGCTTGGGAAAGTGGAGGATTGTACTGAAGCACAGCACATTTAACGAGAGCCCGGGCCGGTGGGAAAATTAAACAGCTCCTTTTAAAATGATGAGCTCTGAGTATTTACTCTGAACGTGGAGTGGGGCGAGGAGGAGCAGGACGGGAGGGGGCCGGGAGGCATCTGATGAAATCCAAGTTCAGTTTATTTCTGGTCAAACCCGAGCCTCACACATTTCAACTCAATCTTCAATCCAAACAAACCTCCTTAGGCTCGCTAATCCTCATTACACAGTGGATTTTAGCTGTACCTGCACTTCTTTATCAGTTTGCAAGATATTTTCAGCCGGTACAGAGGTCTTCATGCAGCTCTGCTTCAAAGCCCTGTACAGAGGAGGTTCTGTGCAGAGTTTCAGAGAGTGTTTTCATTTACAGATGCCTTATCACTTTGGGAGGGGAGGTTGGTGGGCAGGGGGAACACATTCCTGCACAGCAGCCCAGAATCGTCCTAATCTAGGGAAACGATCAAATAAGAGTTTCAAAGATCTCCTACTACAAAGGAAGGCATTAAGCTCACTCCTTGCCTGCCCAGACTCTGGGGCTGGTTTGGAATACATGGAAATATGTCTGCAACATGAAGGAACCTTCCACTGATGGTTTAAGCACCATTTCACATGTCCCTAGTGGCTGGGTTTAAAATGCAGTGCACCATGAGTGAGATAAACCAGGAGAATCATGACTTCAGTGGCATTTAACCCTATAATTGGGTGGTTTTTTTGGGCCCTGATTTTATAAGGTCACCCTGTTATTTCCTTTGCTGGCTGGCTTGTGATGGTGCTCTCACATGTTATTACTCTCTTCCATCACAAGGAATGATATTTCGGGACTGAAAGGGCGAAAGATTTGTAAGGACTGTCCTTTCCCACACTGTGATTGTCTGAAAGCTTCAAACAGTCAAAGGCTGAGTGGAAATGTGCTTTAGATGGTGTCTCTGGGGCAGAAATCCCACCTGGTCTAGGGGTAGAAAAGAACTGTAAGGATCTGATTATTCCATGGTTAGATCGCCTCGTCCCCCCGCAAAGGGAGGATATACTTTCCTGACGGAGCTTGTATCAGATATTAAACCAATACCACACTTGATCTCAGCAAAAAGGCCATTAAATCTCACAACTTGAAAAAGGCATCTTGCTCCTTGAAGCAGGGAATCCTGCAGTGCCTGCTGCCTGCTAACCCGATGGCCCGGCTGCGCTCGCTCGCAGAATTCATTTCTGCTATCATTTCCCCCAGTCTCGGGTTTCACTGGCACGAGCAAAACCTTGGGCTGCATGAGAAAACACTTTGAAATGGTGCCTAATTGACTTGGGCCTGGTTCAGGATATAGTACACCACACAAACCACCATAACATCAATCAGAGGCACAGAGGATGTCCCCACGTTTGGCTTAAACTACAGGGTATTTCCTTTGCCCAAAGCATTTTAATCACACTTAAGTATAGGTTTGCCGTGGCCAAAAAGGCCGACCTATTCCAGTCGTTGATTTTTCCCACAGAAGGAAACTTCTGTCAGGCATCCCAGGAAACGGCCCCGGGTTCATTGCACCAACTGCACTGACTTCTCCAGCCTTATCGTGCCCCCCTCTTTTTATTCCGACAAAAATCATGTTTCTGTGGTCTGAGAGAGGAATATTTCCATCCAAGTCTGACGGTGTCAAGCTTGGCCCCTGGGATCTACTCTCCCCCATTTTCTTCCTGGGTTTTGTGCCCTTTCCCCTCGTTCCCCCTCTCCAATTAGTGCTCTGATAGTGCCTCTCTGGTAGAGGAGAAACAGGAGCCAGTTGTTAAGGATATAAAAAATGTTATTTCAAGGAGACGACTGAAAACAGGCAAAACCTGTGGTTTTCTTGGGCATGACTGCCCTGCTCAACAGAGCCTGTCTGCACCCAAAATGATGGCATTTTCATGCCTTGACACTGTCACAGATGAACTAATCACTTACTCAATGGCTGTCATTGTCAGACATGACTGTTGTGTTTAAATATCTCAATTTTTGGCCATGCAAATGTCAACACTGAACATTTTCACCAAGCTTTGAGTAACCTCAGTGAAAACCAAACCTGAGGAATCACAAACTGCATTTAGAAATCCAAACTGATGGGCTCGAAACCAGCCAAGGGCTTGATCCCCTTTAGAGCAACAGCTCAGGGACAGCATCACCTGATTTTGGGCTGGTTCCAGGAGAACTGAGGCTGTGGACTGTGCTCCCAGTGCTCCCAGTGGGCATTGCCAGAGCTGGAATTAGCAAGAAGTTAAAGTCCTGCCTGGGCATGCAGGGAACAATCATTAACAGCCATTTCAGGCCCCATCTCCACTGCTCAGGGCACACAACAACCTGGTCCTTTATCTGTCACTTCATATAAAACAGAGGTGATTTGCTTACAAATATCAGCAAGAGACCAAGGAGGAGAAAGGGGGGAACAAGCCCATGTTAAACCACTGAGATAAATCAGACATACAGCAGGAGAAAGGATGAGATAGTGAATGAGAATAAAAGTACCACTCTAAAAAAGCCCTGTGGAACCCAAGTTGTGACTCATTGTCTTTGCACTGGTGTGCAGGGAGCAGAGCAAACACATAAATGACAATTAACATCCCAGCTGACACCAGCCTCAATTTCTGACCCACTGAGATGCCACCTCTGGGAATAGTCACGAAATCAGTGTTTTATTGGAAAGAGGGTTCTGGGGTAATTCCAGTTGGGCAAAGCTGGCAAGTGAATCACACACACACACATCAGAGGGTGGATGGACATTCCCCTGGCAGCTTCAGCCACTGTTCCTGCTCTGCTAGCACAAGGGGGCTGTGCTCACGTGTGTGGACTCCATGGCACCCAGGACAACAGGAGCTGATCCTCCCATGCCCAGCTCCAAACTGGCTTGGATCGAGGAGCTAAATCCACTGCCCTAAGTCCTACATGAGGCTGCAAGTGCAGAGCCCTGCAGAGTTTGGGCAAGAAGCCCCACTTTTATCAGGCAGGCCAGAAAATCCTGCCCTCCTTTTCCAAATGGCCCTCAGTGCCCTGCCCTAAAGGGAAAACCAGCTGCTTCCAGGGAAAATCACAAGGAACAAATGTTCCCCTGTAGCCCTCTGTCCCAGACTCACAGCCGTGTGTCCCCATCCAGAGCCCTGGACCTCACACCAGCACTCCTGGGACTGGAAGGAACAACCACTCGCCCTCGTTTGGGAAAGAACAGCTCAGCTTAATGCAAATATTGCCCAATTATGTGAAAGGGCCCAGTGCCTCGGACACACGGCTGCAATTCAGGAAAGAATCCAAGCAAGGCCAGATCAAGGAATCCTGGTCTGTTGGGCAACATCAGGCAGAGAACAAATCCAAGGAGTCACTGAGGAACACCACGGCACTGGGAGATGTGCCAGGACATCCTGATGGAGCAGCTTAAACCGTGCCTAAGGGTAATGGGGACAGGGAGAAAAGCTGTGGCATGGAGTGGCCTTGCACACACTTCCCACAGCTTTGTGCTCCTCTGCCTCCTCATCCCCACCTTCACCTGCTCATGCCCAACCCAACTGAGATGCTTTTGGTTCAGCCAGGCTCCCCCAGCACTCTTTCTGCTAAAATTTACTTGATTTTTTTGCTATTTATTTATCATCTGGGGTTTTTTTTTTATGTCCCCTGAAACAGCCTGCAAATGCAAATCCTGCTGTTAGAATTGTTGAAAGAAATCAAAATTTAAAAATAATAATAATAAAGAAAAATCACAAGGAAAACATAAAAAGTAAGAGGCAATGAAATATCTCCCAGACGGAAAGGGAGAGAGTAAAACTGCAACAGTGGGTTGCAAAAGCAAAATCCATTGAACTTCACAATCCTAGCAACACATCCCTTTGTTTACGAACCATCTGAAGCAAGTTCTACCCTGCAAACTCCATGGGGAACCTTGATTTCTCTAGCCAAATTAACTAATTTCCCTAACACACACTAAAATCTGGCCATTTGATCTGTCGCTCAAAGCCTGTCCTCCAAGTAAATGAAAACACCCCGGAGTTTTGATTCCCCAGCAGCCCATAAGGAGAGCGCCAGCATCCCCAGCAAACTGGGCTGCACGAGGTGTGCTCCCCCCCTCTCATCCAGGAGGGGCACCAAGAGCTTGATTGTGCAGGAAAAAATATTGAAAATTACTGAAATAAACCCATTTTTATATCTTTATACCATATATAAAATAATTGTGATTTAAGGTCTCGAGTAGGCTGAGAGGAAAATAGTGAGACTTCACTTCCTTCACCTTGGAACCCCAGGTGCTGTTTCTTCCTCTGCCCCCAGGTCCTGAATAACTTCAGCTGCAGCTGGGAGAAGCCACAGAGCTGTCCATGAACACAGGCTGTGCCAGGGATTTACATGCAGCAAAATCTGCCTATAAATATCACACAATCACAGACTCATTTGGGCTGGAAAAGACCTTTAAGGTCATCGAGTCCAACTCTAAACCCAACACTGCTGAGTAATGGGATGAACCTTAAGGCACAGGAACCCCACAGGTCTTACAGGATAAGGTCAACTTGAAGATATTTTTTTCCCCCATTTTTCCTACTCAATGTCTATTTACTAACCTTTGAGAATTTAATTTCTTTGATTCCAGCTAAGTACTGGGAAGGACTCCAGTGGCTGTGCATCCCTGAGGCAAACTGCCGAAAATAGCCCCTGGAATCCACGCTGGGGCAAGGACTGCTGTGGTGAGGAGATAACCTCCATCCTCTGCCCCAGGGGGAAAACCCTGAGCTATTCCTGCTCCACAGACTCAGAGCAGTGTTCACCCAGCTCCTTCCTGGAGAGGCAGGGCTGTGCTGTATCCCCTCACTCACGGGAGGGATCCCCTGTGCCCCTTTTTATATCCAGAATTTGAATTCGATGCCCTACTGGGTAGGCTCCATCCCCTTTACAAAAATTTAAGAGAAAAAAGCTGGAGAAAGAAGAAATTCTGCTTTGAGTGGCCTGATGCAGTAGAATGGCTTAGTGACATGAAAATTATGGATCAATTTGTATTTTATGGGATGTGAAATCCAGCAGGTTCAGAGCTGCTTTCCCATCTTCACATGAGACTCCAAGAGCTTTGAAGCTGCTGCTGAAGCTGTTTGCTTTCTCTAAGAAAGCTTTTGTCCACCAGGACCAGATGGAGATCTCAAACCTCATTTGCAGTGAAGATAAAGTGCCAGAGACAGCACGAAGCAATAACCTAAATGGAAATGCTGATGATGGCTCAGGCTTTAAATATTCACAATATCACTGCTGCCATTTCAGTGTCAAAGTCTGCAGGCCCAGACAGACAGACAGGGAGTACACAGAGCTGTAAGAAAAGCTGGCACATTTTTATTTTTATTTTTATTTTTATTTTTATTTTTATTTATTTTTTTAAATTTCTAAATTTTTTTTTATTTATTTTTATTTTCATTTTTGTTTTATTTTTGTTTTTATTTTTGTTTTTATTTTTGTTTTTATTGTTATTGTTATTGTTATTGTTATTGTTATTGTTATTGTTATTGTTATTGTTATTTTTATTTCTATTTTTATTTTTGTTTTATTTTTATTTCTGTTTTTGTTTTTGTTTTAATTTTCTGTTTTTATTTTTGTTTTTATTTTTCATTTTTGTTTTATTTTTATTATTTTTATTTTTTTTTCCTATTTTTGTTTTTGTTTTTATTTTAATTTTTTATTTATTTTTATTTTTGTTTTTATTTTTATTTTCATTTTTGTTTTATTTTTATTATTTTTATTTTTATTTTTGGTTTTTTTCCCTATTTTTGTTTTTGTTTTTATTTTAATTTTTTATTTATTTTTATTTTTGTTTTTATTTTTATTTTCATTTTTGTTTTATTTTTATTATTTTTATTTTTGTTTTATTTTTATTTTTATAATATCCAATTGGTTGTATAATTTTCCAATTGTTTCTGCATTATTTTCATACCAGTGTTTCCCCAGCTCCTAAGACACGCCTAACTACAGAAGAGGCCTGACAAAAACTGGATTATATTTGGAATTCTTGTCATGTAGGTAAATGTGACGGGAGCAGCTCCTGTTTAATTCCAGTCTCACCTCAAATCCTGCTCCTTGTTCCCTCTGAGCAATATTCAGGCACGCAGTGCCCCAGCTTGCTGCTCTGCAGTGCAATTTCATCTAAAATCTGCAGATTCTGGTGGTGCCTCCAGTGCCCATCCCGTGCATTTCACCTTGCCCTGGGGCAGGGATGAGCTGAGCTTCTGCCACAAGGTGTGTCCCCATCCTTGTCCCCAGCTTTTCTCCCTCCCATGGGCATGGATTTGGGAATTTTGCAGCAGGAATGCAGGTAAACAGCAAAAACAACCAAAAAAAAAAAAGTGGATTTCCCTTTGCAAGGTCTCCCTCTCTCCCTGCCTTTGCCAGGACCTGCTGGGCTTCAGCCTCTGAGTTTTTCTTGGGCAAGGCAGGGGGGAAGGATTTGTTTCCCAGTTCCAGATTTTCTCCTGCACTTACATGTTTGTCCATGAAAAAAAAAAAAAGTCCTCTATTGTAAAACTTGTCAAATGAGACCACCCAAGTGGCCAGAGGGAGGGAATTGGGAAGGAGGAAGAAATGCCTTGAAAACCATTTTCTTTTTGATGGTTTAGAAAGGGAATTAAATGTTATTGTCTCACTTTAAATATGTTCTTTATGAGGAGGTCATGTAGCAGGCACATAATTTTCTAATTACAACCACGCAGATAACATGGAAACAAAATATATGGAGATTTTCCAAAACAGAGGACGCCTTTTCAAACAAGATACTGTACAGTTCATCTTCCAAGGCCCAAAATAAAGCAGAGCTTTGCTCAGGAGGAACTAGATACAGTTGTAAGCTGCTAATCACTTCCTTTTACCCACTGTTTTATTGTCAGCAGAAAACCTAAACTCAGCCAGCCACCAGATAATAACTGGAAAATGCAGTCTGAGCTTTGATGGAGGTTTCTCAGGATGTGCTGGTGCCATCCCTGGAAGAGACTCCCTAAATTCAGGAATTCAGACCCACCGTGACCCCACCACGATCCAGAGTTTCCCCAGCAAATCTTGCTCACTGCATGAAGGGAATTGCAGGATCACATCCCATTAAATCAACAGGAAATGAGGCTTAAGTGAAAACTACTGTTCTTTTTCAAACACCTCGGGGAAAGGGGGCACCTGGGGCTCAGTTTCCCACGCAGAGAGAGGTGAATCCAGGTGGAATCTCCAGGTCCTGCTCCTCTTCCTGCCAATTCCCTCCCTCCAGCTCCAGGTCACTCCCATTTTGGCACTGGCAGAGGCAGGATTCTCCCAGGGATGCTGAGATTTCTGTGCCTGGCTTGGACTGAGGTGGCTCCCAGCATCTGCCCAGCTGGAACAGGGCATGGGTAAGGAGGGATCACTGCAGGAAACCCTTCCACACACACCCATGGGATGGAGGGGATGCAGCAGCAGCCAGGGCGGCTGTTTTCCCGTCAGAGTTTTGGTGGGATTGACTTTCCCCACCGTCTCTGTGGTGTTTCAGCTGCCCAAACTGGGATTACAGGATCAGAACGAGGTGTCCTGTGCTGTCCACCTGCTCTGGGACACCTGTGGGGTCACAGCCATCAGCCTGGCAGGCAGGGTCAGGTGTGCCCTGGGCAGGATCCCTCAGTACATGTGCCCATGGCAGTGCCAATTCCTTCGTGGAGATGAAAAACTGTGGGAAAAGGGTGGGAATGTGTCCCCAAGATGCCCTTCTTGGTCTTCCCACCTGCTGAGGTTGAAGGAGGGGATGCGTTTGGGTGCAAAATGGGCTCATAAATTATCTCTGGGGTTTTATCCCTCCCCAGAGCTGCCTCCACTAGAAAAAGCACCCTGTGAGTGCAGTGCTGATAATCACTGTGGGCAAAGCTCCATCCCTGGGAGGAACAGGCAGAGCCACACCTCACCCTGAAAGCCAGGATGGGGCAGGACAACCGCTGAGCAGCCCAGGACTGCAGCATCCTCAGGACACGGCACGGTGACATCGGGTTTGCCATTCACAGCTCTCCAGCACACATCATCCCAGCAGACAAAAACCTTCAAGTGTCACTCTGGCTCCGTGCAGCTGGATTTGACCATAATGAGCGATCAGGGTTTTGCAAAGAGGGTAATTTAAATGCGTTTACACTGCCACTAACCCCCCCTGCTTTGTTTGCCCGAGATGCTCGGGATAAGGGGATGTGTCTCTGGTCTCTTTGGAGCTGAAGTAACGCAGTAGCAGATAATTGAGTGGATCACTTCTGGCCTGAACTGCCCTGCTTGCAATCCTGGATAACAATAAATTAGCGTGGAGTGAAAGGGAGGGTGGTGGCCTGGATTTCCAGCTCCCTGCACTGGAAAAAATCTCATTTTGGGAGATGCCTCTCAGTTTCTTTACTCACACCCCTCCCTGTAAAAAGTCAATCCATCCTTGCCCACATCTGTTCCTGATGCTCAGGACTGCAAATGTAATATACACAACAGTTTAAGCAGCTGGGGACTTCTGACTGAGTACAAAATAACCCTTTATGGCCTGCAGTAACCAACCTGCCTGGTGCCACCCATACCCCCACGGCTCTCTCTGGTTCCAGTTACACCCCTGAGCGAAGTTCAAGCAACCTGAGGTTCCTTTTGGCCTTTCCTTTAGAAATTTAGACCAGGAATATGATTTCATAGGTTTGCTCCAGGATGAAGAAAAAAAACCCCCAAAAAACAAATGAATGAACAAACAAACAAACAAACAAAAACCAAAACAAAACAAAACAAAACCACAATGAACAAAGTAAAAGGAACCCACGTGGAATAAGGGAATAAAAAGAGCAGCAAAGGACAGAAGGGGACAGGCAGGAGTGACCCCAAAGCAAACCTCTCCTTTTGTTTAAGTGCTTTCTGTCCCAGCCTGCCCAGCAAGAAAAGCCCCTTTTAAAAGGGGGCTGAGCTGGAATTCACACCTGGAAGCTGGACCTGCTGCTGCTGCTGCCATCGGGAAGGCCACAAAGCCCCAAGTCAGCTTGGATCAGTGTCAGTGCAGTGGGGGAATAAAGGGACCTGAGCCCTTCCCTTTCCACTGCATTGCTCCAGAAGAAAGCTGTGTTTGTTCGAGGTGGGCTGGAGGGGATTTGGGGGGAGTGGTTTCTTTGTTTTGGGGTTTTGGGTTCTTTTGTGGCTGTTTTTTATGTTTTGGGGGATTTTGTTTCTGTTGTGTTTTTTGTTTGTTTTTGTTTTGGGTTTTGTTCGGGTTTTTTTTTAAGTATCCACTTTGTATCTATTTCTATCCCCATAAAGGGGGAGGAATTCTGCAAATTCACATGAAAGGTTCCCTGGGAAGCTGCGAGGAGCTGTGCTGGGGAGGGTGGGGGGCTCAGCCCACCACGGTGCTCCAGCAAACCTCCCTTCCCAAAAACCAGCTTTAGCAGATCACAGGGGATCAGCTGCTGCCTGACCCGATCCCAAGCTCACTGATCTCTCACAGACGCCACCAAACCTGCTGGCTACAGTATTTCTAACCTGATGGTGGAACCACAACTGATGCTCCAGAAAAGCTGCTGCTTTTTTAACATTTCACTGCCCCTTTTGGGCTTAATCCTGGCCCTCATCTCGGCTTGGCAGCACAAGTTCAGAGCCTGGCACACAGCAAAAACGGGTGATTTTCAGGGATCCACAAACCTGGAAACCCTCACAGGCAAATTATCAGGTGCCCCCCATGCCAGGATGTGTCCCAGGATCCAGCATTCCCTCCTGATCCTTTACAGAAAATAACAAGACCCCCCAAAATCCCATCCAGAGGCACTTTGAGTGGAGTCATTCTCCCAGCCCTAATCAACTGCAGGAATTAAGGACCCATCCACGCTGTAATGCCTGTCCTTAGCTTGGGACCATTTGAAGCCCAGCATCTTCCTCATTCTGCACATTTCCTTCCACCACGAGCGATCCTAACGAGGTCAAAAATTATTTCCCTTCCTTTGCTCTAATCTCCTCGAAGAACAAAAAGAAGTACGAAAAGCAAACACAATATTTATTGTAAATCAGTGACTTCTGCATTAAAATGATCAAAGTGTGTTTGCTGCACACTTGAAGTTCAGATGCAAAGGGATTTCCAACTTAAATAAATAAAAGATTGTTTTTCTGTAATGCAAATCGTGAGGCTCGGAGTCGTCAGACGCGCTCCGCACAAGGCCTGGCCCGCTCCTGCACCCCACATATTTTGCATGGATGATGCTCTTCATCTTTTCAAAAGCACCAGCACTCCACCAGGGCATGCTAATGCGTGCCAAGGGGGGGGGAACTGGACTCTACTTGATGTCTGATTACAATATGCAGCTTAATAAAATAATTTCCTCTGTTCAGATATTGATCCTTGGGAGCGAAGCAGCGCTGGGAATAGAGCGGAGCAGGGGGTGGAGAAATCTCTGCTGCCTGTTTTCTCATCTAACAACTCCCCAAAGAGACAGAGCCTTCCCCATCCCACACAGCCAGGCATGACAAGAGATCAAAACTCGCCGGGGACACGCTCTGTGCCTTTCAGGTAAGTTCTACTATTATTAATGATCATAAAAGAAGCTATCAAGGTGTTTTACATTTCTTTCATCTGGCAAGCCTGCGAGCACGTTTATTAATTGAGGAAGGCTCACTTTTCTGCAAGGTAGACTTTAATATTTCTGTGCTAGGAGCAGGAAGCAGCAGAGCAGGGGTGGCTCTGTCCCAGGCAGGGCACAGCACGGCCACCATAGGGTGACATCAGCCTCCTGCACCAGGGACAGGGACTGGCTGCCCCCCAAATCAGGGACAACGCCCTGCCCTCTGCACCCAAAGCTCAGGCAGGAGGGCACACCTGGACCAGACCTGCTCAGGTGCTGGGCTGGGCTGGTGAGAGCCGAACAGAACTGCTGGAATTTGGAAAATAATCCCTATTCCTGAAAAAAAGAGGCCTTGTGGCACCTGGCAGTGCCCTCCCTCAGGTGTTACCCTGCTGCACAGTCAATACCTGACACACCAGGACTGTTCATTTCTCAAGGACTGCCAGCCACAGCTGGGAATATTTTCCCCCATGGCAGTGACACTCCAGCCAAGGTGAGGTTCGCCCCCTTCGTGTGGTTTCGGAAGTTGTTCTGGTTAACCCCATGACCAACACAGCTACTTGTGTGTCAGGAACACTCACTCATCTCCAGGAGACATCTGGACCCTGGAATCACCAGGAAAAATCCCCACTGGAGATCAGGGACATTCACAGATCGATGTGTCCAGAGGGCAGGAAGGGGATTAGAGCAACAGTGACTCATTAGGGCAGCTCCTGAAACAAGGCCAGCTCCAGTTCAAGGGATGTGAAAATGGAAGCTGAACCTGAAATATTTGTGGCAGGCTCTTGGATGCTGTGAAAACCAGCACATGTGTTTGGCTGTGTGTGAGTGAGCACTCCTGTAAGTGTGGGAAGCAAAACATGTGCTGAAGTGTTTGCAGAACGCAGAACCAAATCCAAAACTGGTGGGTAACAGGGGGATCAGAATTTGAGGGGAGTAAGTTCACTCACCCTGCACAGCTTCAAGCAAACCAATTCCCCAAGATCCACCAAGAAAAGGCCAAGTTCAGCCACAACACAGCTCAAGCTCACTTGAATAAGCCCAAACTTTGTCAAAACTACACCAGGTTTTTAGTTCCTTGCCAAAACCAGGAGGAGCCCAGCACAGCTCCAGGCCCTGGCCGAGCTGCAGAGCTTGGATCCAGACTAAAACTCCTCCAGATTTCAGGATTCCTCTGTGGTTCACAGCCCTGCACTGACCTGCACAGTGTGTGACAGCCTCGAGGTGTGTTGTGTGCTCCCCTTTGAGGTGACCACCTCGAGCTGAGCATTTTGAAGTCAGCTACAGCATCATTCCAGCTGGCAGGATCAGCATGGGCTTGGCTCAGCAGGATGCTGTTTGTTTAGCTGGAAGTCCAGAAGACATCTTCTACTTCTGCATCTGGGTAAATGACTGTGTTAAAGTTTGATTTTTTTTCAAATAGAACAAAAATAGACACTCATCTACAAATTAGCCAATGCTTTGTGTACGTTGTGGACCTCGTAATTAGCAGGTAATATTCACTCTTTTATTTAAGAAAAAATTGTTATGCTAAATAGGAGGATTTTTGCTTAATTACAGGCTAATCCTATTTCCTCAGAACATGTGATATTTTCTTATCTCTCCAAATGGAAAAGGCACGTTTCAATGGGAGGTATGCTTGTTCCACCCTGTTCCACACAGATTCCAAGGGATCTCCATTTTCTGTGGAGCTGGAAAACAGGAGGGCAAGCTCCAAATCCTCACAGCTCCTGGGGAAAAAGAGGCACCTTGGTTTGGCCAGTTGTGTCCCTCAAGGTCCCCTCTGAGGTACCCAAGCTTGGCATCCTCAGTCCAGGCACAGAAAGAGAGTCCAGGCAGCCAAAGAGGATTTCCATGGACACTTCCATGACACCTTAAATCTACATTTCAAGACGGGTGCTGGTTAAATAAGACATCCTACCCAATGTCCTTTATTCCTCCCAAGGCATTGGGAATTATAACTAAACCTGACAAAGTGGCTGTGAGTGCCAAACAATCGATGGGAGAAACCAGAGGCCCAGAGAAGCAAAGCAACAAACCCTGTGCAGGATCAGCAGCGGGGCTGGAAACAACGCCCAGGCTCCACTGGACTCGGTGGCTTTTGTGTTTCTCTTTCCATTATGCATACCCTTCCCTTTCCCCTTAATGATTTAGTGATGTTTGTTCCCTCACACTGCGTGCAGACCTTGCAGATCAAAATAGCCAGTCATCTAAAAAAAATTCTTTATCCTTTGTTCTTCAAAGAAGCCAAATAATCTCAATCCTTTGAGAGAACTCAAAGGGTGAAGGCAAAGCATCAGGACTGATGAGAACAATAGCGGCGCATCCCCCGACGGACGAGCATCTCCAGAGCTGTGTGGTTATTAAATAAAAAAAAAATAAAATAAAACAATTCCTTGTAGTGAAAATTCTTGGGTCAATTACTTGTTGCCACAGGGAGGTTTCCTAGGAATTTTATTGTTATTATCACTGTTTGGTGATTATCTGCAGCAAAACAAAGGTGAATTTTGATGCGCGGAGATGCAACGTTTGGTAAATCTTAAACAACTGAAGGTAGGAGGGGGTGGAGTGATGGGAGATCAAAGTCCTTGTGATTCCTGTAGGGTTTTGGAGCCAGTGCTGGACATTCACTGCTGCTTTCAGGGGTCTGAAGTGTTTTTTCATCACTTTGGAAGGTTAAGCAGTGGGAAAAGAGCAACTGGCCATATAACCACAACATTTGTGCAGCAAGCAGTGGCAGTGCCAGGGTCTCACTGCCCGTCCCTCACTCCTGGAGGTGGTGAAGGAAAACCCTTCAGTCCCCAGGGAACAAGAAAATCACAGTTTTCCAAAGCACACACCAGACTGTCATTGTGAGGAGGGCACAGAACTCTCTGGGCTGAGGACCCCATTTCAAAGCATCCCTTCCCTCCAGTTTGGCTTTTGCCCACCACATTTTGGAGCCCTTCACACTCCAGGGATGGGAGAAGCTGTGCCCACACCTCAGACTTCAGTTCCAGCTCCCAGAAAAACAGGAACAAATTGAAAGTGAAGTGGGAGATGCTCCTACATATCGATTCCCCCTCAAAATAAAAACCCTTTTGGATCCAAATAAAAGTAATCTATAATTAATTCCCTTTTCCTACAGGTTTGCACACAGGGAAACTTCCTCCAGGATGTGGCAGAGGCAGAGGCTGATTTGCTTTTTCTTTGTGACCAAAGGCAAAAGGAAATATCAGAGAGGGACAAGGTTCAAGCATTTCCCACACACTGGACTGGTGCCTTCCTTTGACAAGGGTAGGAGAAGAACAGCAACTCCAGTTCTCTTTTTAAAAATGAAAAATAATGTTAACCACAATATTTTTCACCCTCTGATGTGAATTGCTGTGGGTTTTCTGAATTGCTGTGGATTTTCCAATCAGCTACAGCAGAAATGCTGCAGTTCACACCTGAGATCTGCATGGAGGGCAAAGCTTTGATTCAAAGCACTTCCCAAGGCTCTGACAGCCCCACTGAGGGGTTTGGGAGTCCCAGCCACACCATTCTGAGGGACAAGCAGGCCTGCACAGCCCCTTGCTGGGGCAGGTGGCTGCTCCCCAGCTCCACCCCATCACACAGAGATGGGATGGACAGTTTGAGTTTCCCCCATCCTCTTTTCCACATGGCAGGAGTTTGGGATTTGCTCTGTTCCTGCTGCCACGACACAGGACTAACACTTTCCCCAGCTACTCCATCCTAATCCCCCACTCCTGCTCAGAGCAGAATTTGCACATCTGAATGACATCCCAAGGGAGCCTGGGGTGCTGCAGTTCCTCACAGAAGCAAAGGGACTGCCATGGCAAGCCTGGCAGAAGCAGAGCTGGAAGAAGGAATGGCTCCCACTGCACTGGCTGCCTGGAGAGAATTAATCCAGTAAATGCATGTTCTGGGAAAGATACCCTGGGATTTGAGGGCTGGTAGGAAATGCCACCCGGGTACCAGACAGGAAGCTGAAATGTGTCTATCAAGGCAGGGCTCTTTGATCAGCAGCAGCCGCTCGTCATTTCCACATCACAGGAGGATGCTCAGCTCCACAAGGTGCAGTCAGCCAAAAAGAGGGAAGGATCAGCTGAGTGTTTGTGTCTTAAAGATGTGCAGTGATTAGATAAATACCAAAAAACAGCCCAGTCAGCCTCCCAAGGGCAGCAGCACCTTACACTCTGCCAATTTACACATTTTACACAACTTTTAGCCCCACTGCTCACCAGAGTTGTTTTCATTCTTCATGTCAGAGCAATCTCATTCCCAATTCCTCTCCCAAACCCATCCTGCAGGATCTCTCCTGTGTTATTTACAGCTGGACAGCAGGGCAGTGCTGTGGAGACACATTTCGGGTCCAGGGACTGTATTCTCAGCACTCAGCCCATATTTCAGCAGCACAAGCACCTGCAGCTCACAGATCCAGGACCCAGGCTGGCACCACAGCCACACTGGGGGCTGTGGGGAGGAGAAGCTCTTCTGCCCCTCCCCAGTGCCAGGACAGCCAGGGGAGGGTGTGAAACACAGATTTGCTTTGCTTGCTTAATCAAAACTCAGTGCCATGGGAGGAATTTTTAGACTCTGTGGTTAAAACCAGCCTCAAAGCAACATAATTGAAGGTTCAGTTAAAGAGCAGGTGAGTCAGAGCAGGCAGAGCCCTTGGGCTGCTCTTTCACCAGGGCTTGGACACAGAACCATGGAACGGTGTGGGTTGGAAGGGACCTTTAAAGGTCATTTAGTCCAACCCACCTGCAGTGAGCAGGGACACCTTCCACTGTCCCAGTTTGCTCCAAGCCCTGTCCAGCCTGGCCTTGGGCACTGCCAGGGATCCAGGGGCAGCCACAGCTTCTCTGGGCACCCTGTGCCAGGGCCTGCCCACCCTCACAGGGAGGGATTTCTCCCCCAGATCCCATCCAAACCTGCCCTCTGCCAGTTTGAAACCATTCCCTTGTCCTGTCACTCCAGGCCCTTGTCCCAACCCCTCTCCAGCCCTCCTGGAGCCCCTTTAGGTCCAGCACAAAACCCTGGGCTCTCCTGGATCCTTGAAAGTTCAGAGTTCAGCTGAGCTGCTCCCAAAACCTTTTGCTCAAGTTTTCAACCTCCTTGAATAAACCTGGTCCCCATTTTGAGCTGATTTGAACTCCACTTGAGCTGATTTATAGTTCAGCATTAAAAAACAACAACAGCAACAACAACAACAACAACCGTTCTTTAAAATGGCAACTTTGGCCATAATTTATGTGAGGCCAGATGGAACTTGCTGTTTTCAATTAAGTTTCAGCTGGATTTTGTAATTTTAGGGTTTTTTTTGTTCGGAGCAAAACACCAAAGAAGGGATGGAAAGTATCAATTAATTCCCATAAAACGTAACGGGAGGGTGGTTATAGAAATGTCTGGGAGCAGAGCATCCTTCCAGGTACTTCCAGCTGCAAATGGAACACAACACTCCCTGGATTTCTCTCCCACCACCAGACCTGACTCTGTGGTCCCTTGGATCAAGTGTGCCATGCACAATGCTGTACCCAAGCTATTTTGCCACCGTGTCGCAGCTACTTTCCTTGAGATCCTGGTATTTTAATAGCCAGGATTAGCTCGCAGCAAAAGCTGAACCTTTGACATTTCTTCCTTGCAAGCAACTCACAAATTGATGCTAATATTTGGCTGTGCTCAGCAGAGACCGAGTCAATACTCACAAAACTCGCTCCTCCCTGAGCTTCCAAGGCTGGGCATTTTGTTGTTTTTTTTTTTTTTTTTTTTTTAACGGGGGGAATATCTGGAACCTTTTAATGGATTAAAAATAAGTTGCAGTTGATCATTTGTTTGCGAGACAGAAAAAGGCTTCAAAGATCCACAAGCGGATTAAGCGGGAGCGCCGGGATGATTCACAAGCTGATAGAGGCCACCAGGCAGGAAGCGTCTCAAATGACTCGCTCCTTTGTGCCCGCTTCAAAGCACCCCCGAATGACTGGCAGCCCCTCTCCGGGGACACCGAGGTGGCAGCAGGGACAGTGCCAGCAGCGAGGTGTGCGTGGCTTGGGGGGGAAGGAGGGAATTTGGCTCCCTGCTCACCCCGCAGTTCATGGGGGAGCTGGTGCCAGAGTGTGTTTTACAGCCAGAACCTTCTCCTCGTGTTGTTTTCCTGCCCTGCTTTTCTTTCTTTGTCTTCCATCCCTGCTTTATCTTTTTTTACTCTGGGCTGGGCAGAGGAAGCTCTGTGTGTGTGTGTGTGTGTCAGTCTGCAGCCTGACCCAATGTCCCCTCTTGTCCCTGACCCAATGTCCCCTCTTGTCCCTGCCCTGTCCCAAGGCTCCTGAGCCAAGGGATGCCATCCCAGAGGGAACAGGGATGCCAGGGATGAGGGAGGGGCAGCTGAGGGGCACCTGCAGGATTTATGGCCCACCAAAGACAATGGGAAGAATGCCCCTGACAGAACTGGGCTGTGGGTGAAGCCTTGGGCAGAGCCGTGCAGGAAAATCTGTAAAGGGTTGGTGGAGACAATTATGAGATGTAAAATTGCAGCTGGACCCACGATTGCTCCCTTTTCCTATCTTTTTACTCTGATTCAATAGATTCTGAGAGTAAAAAGGAGCTTTCAGCAAGCTCAGCCCTTCAAAGCTGGGCTGGGATGAGCAATAGGGAAGGTGTGGGATAATTCCCAATTGCAGCTGCCCAGGAGCAGGGCCAGCCTTGGGGGCTGTGGCTCAGGACAGGGTCCTGCCACTCCAAGGGACACCCTTGCCCCAGTCCTCTGAGCCTTGGGAGCTGGCATTTCAAAAACTGAAGGGAGGTCAAATTTCCCATCACTAGAATTTCCCCAAACACATCAATCACATCCCTGGAAATACTCAAGGCCAGGCTGGATGGACTCTGGGCAGCCTGTTCTAGTGGAAAGTGTCCCTGCACATGGCATGGGGGGTGGAACAAATTATCTTTAAGGTCCATCCCAACCCAAACCAGCTTGTAATTCTATGAAACTTTTACTCAAAGGCTGCCAAGGAAAAGTTGGACCACAGGGCAAGAGGCAGAGAGCTCAGCAGATCCTGGAGGGCAAGGATTAAACCCATTGATCTTTGCAGAAAGGCTGCAGGAGATGAAGGCTGCCCACATTCATCCCAGGCAGACACACAAGCAGCAGCCACATGCACCATGTGGCAGCAAAAACCTCCAGAGTTCATGGCAAAGGATGGCAAGGATTTAATGGAGTAAACTGTGAAATTAGCTGGGAAAACTCTGCAGAAAGGGAGCAGAGATATTGCATATGCACGTGTGGGATCATTATATTACAGAGACTTTCAACACCATCTCATAAGGAACACTGAAAAAAACCTTACAAGAGACTAAAAAAAATCCCGCACCTCTTAACATCCTGCACTTTTAACCAAAGCCTCAACTTGCAGAGAGAGCAGTGCTTTTCATATTTAAATCCCATCAGCACGATGGCAGGCCAGGAGGAAATATATCCAGGCTTTGGAGCCCAGCTATGAAGGGAGAGCATATAAAAATGGGGTCAGCTGGGAAAAGAGGCTGACAGACAATCCAGGGTGGCCAGCAGTTCAGGGTCTGGCTGTGGAAAGCAGCAGTCGCTCTGTTTTACTGAGTCTCCTTCATCCTAACGCGGGTTTGGTGCTCCGTGGAAGAGCAGGAGCTGCTCCCACATCACCAGCAGACCCATGCCCCAAATCCCTGTGCTTTAAGGTGTTTGCAGCACAGCTGGGTGGAGCTGGAAAAGTGCTGGGAGGTTGTGTAGGTCTGTGAATGTTGTCTCCTGGGCCATCCGGAGTGATTTCTGCCTGGGCAGGGCACACCAGAGGCTGTGGTCCCACTGCCTGCTGAAGGTGCCCATGCAAACCCAGCACAGGAGCCAGCAGATCCCTGTGCCTGCTCCTCCTGGATCCCTGCTCCTTCTGGATCCCTGCTCCTCCTGGATCCCTGCTCCTCTTGGATCCCTGCTCCTCTTGGATCCCTGCTCCTCCTGGATCCCTGCTCCTCTTAGATCCCTGCTCCTCTTGGATTCCTGCTCCTCCTGGATCCCTGCTCCTCTTGGATCCCTGCTCCTCCTGGACCCCTGCTCCTCCTGGATCCCTGCTCCTCTTGGATTCCTGCTCCTCCTGGATCCCTGCTCCTCTTGGACCCCTGCTCCTCCTGGATCCCTGCTCCTCTTGGATCCCTGCTCCCAGAGCTCTCTCCTGTGCCTTGGCACTCCAGCCCACAGGCAGTTTCCAGCTACTGGAGCTGTTGCTGCTTTCATTTGCTGCCAGAGCAAACTCTGAGCCCGCAGCCCTGACCAACCATCAGGCCTGCAGCTCCCAGCCCTCTGAGCTCTTTCAAAGCAGCTCATTCTTTTGAGTTTGAAGGAAACCACTGCCTTTGGTGAGATCTGCTGCTTCTCCTTGGATGTGGGGTGTTTCTTCACGTGTGCACAACCCCCTCTGCTCGTGCAGATGGAGCCACAAGTCACAAACCACAAGCTCTGCATTTGCAGGAGTTGGGAAGGGGCTGTCCCACCCCCAGCCCAGCTTTTGGGCCCTCCTTGTCACCTTTATCCTGGGTATCCCGGTGAGGAGGGTGCCCAGACTGAGGATGGGCACAGATCTGCTCACACAGACTGACAGACCCCTCCCTCACCCACCCAGAGGAGCTGCCAGCCCCAGCCAGGCTTGGGGAGGGGACCTGTCTCTGACATCTGTCCAGACTTTACCTTTCCTAACAAGGCTAAAAAGATGGCACCTTAATTAGATGGGAAAAGTACATCAAGCTCATTAACTAATTACGAGGGAAAGTCCCTGCAGCAGATGCCTGGATTGCCTGAAGTACTGCTTACTCTTAACTGCTAACTTTGAAAAGGATTCTGCTATTAAAGCATTATTTTGTTCCAAAAGCATAACAAAGTCATTCATTTTTTATCGTGCCTCTCCAAACTAATCCCTTACAGCTTCTACAAGGTCCTGTGTGAGAGGCAGGGGCTGGGGGCACGGGAAGCCATCCTCACAGGTTGCTGGGACCCTCCCCAGTGGCACCAGCTGTCTTTGGAGGGACCATGACACACTTCAGCTGCCTTCAACTGGTGCCTCTCCAGCCCTGTCAGGAGCAAAATATTAAACGACCTGAGGGATGAGGGCTGAAGCGTGGACTTATCGAGCAGCCAAGAATAAACTCAGGCAATAACCTCCCTGTGATCAGCAGGAGACTGTCCTCCTTTCCTTTCTAGGGGGAGCTGATAAAGCAGGAGGAGGAGATGAATCTTGTGGCTACTCCTCGTTGCACCAGATAAGGATGTGAGCTAGAAATGCCATTTGTATCTCTGAGCTCCCATCCCTGCTCCTGCACCAGCTGGGGAGGCACTGCTGGGGTTCTGGGGCTGCACTTAGAGATGGGATTTTGGGAGGGAATTGTTCCCTGTGAGGGTGGGCAGGCCCTGGCACAGGGTGCCCAGAGAAGCTGTGGCTGCCCCTGGATCCCTGGCAGTGCCCAAGGCCAGGCTGGACAGGGCTTGGAGCAGCCTGGGACAGTGGGAGGTGTCCCTGCCCATGGCAGGGGGTGGAAAAAGATGACTTTTAAGGGCCCTTCCAACCCAAACCATTCACCCCAACATTTCCTGCCCACTAACTCCCAATGAGAACTGAAGAAATTTCAGAGAACTGCAAAAAGGGACGCAAATTTTGCAACAGCCCAACCCAAGTTTCCCAAAGCCTGAAGGACCCCAAATTCTCCCTGAGGAGCAGCAGCTGGAGCTCAGCAGCACCCCTTGGGAAGGAGGCAGCACTCTCCATCATCACCCCTACACAGGAGAGCTCTCCAGGTGTGTGTTCCCTCAACTACACACAGCAAACCCTAAATATCGTCCCTCTTCCCTCCTCCAGGCTGAAGGAATGCCTCAAAACATTTCTAATTGTGTCATCTCAGCTGTCATATGACCTCAGCAACAGAAAATGGCCAGACTCAGAGCGAATTCTTTGCCTAAACCAACCATTAACTCATCCCCTTACTCCCCCCCCCAACCCATTTTAAATAAAGAAACAAACAAATGAAAGACCCCCCAGCCCCGTGGGGGTGGTGTTGTTGTTTTCCTTCCCCTGGAAAGCCTGAGGAATGGCACGGCCAGGGGAGCCCAGCTATCTGGGGATGCTGTGGGAGGCACCCTGGGCCGTGCTCACGGGAGCATTGTCAGCCAGCAGAGCCATAAATCGCCCCCGGGACAGGAACCTGGAGACCAAAGCCCTGTAACTCAAACAGGCTCAAAGCAAAAGAGTCCCTTTAGTGTGAGGGTGGTCTGTGCAAAGTTAGGAGACACCTGCTAGCAAGCCCTGAGACACAAGCATCTGTGTAAACTCGCCCCCTCCCTGCGCCCGCAGCCCTTAGAAGGTGTTGAATGAAGCAGTTCTCATGAAAAAGGCTCTGTTTGGGGCAGCTCTGAGGCTCCCGTGCACCTCAGCAAAACAGAGCCGGGGCTGTGAGCCCTGGGATGGATTAGCAGGGAGCACAGGGAGGCCCATTAATTATGGTGACACGCTGATCTGCTGCTTGCTGGGGGTTAGGGTTGGGTGTTGGGGTGATAAGAGCCCGCTCTATGCGAGGGGCTGGGGCAGCACAGCAAAACCCAGGGGAGCTGGGGAAACCAAAACGTGAAGGGGGACCCCCAATGAGCAGATCCTGAGCTTGGGGGTTCAGCCTCACAACCCCCTGCACATCCCTGGGTTGGCAGCACAGGTTTTGGCCATCTCAGCCGTGGTCCTTCACCCCCTCGGATCAGCAGCCAGCAGGATTTGAGCACTGATTTATTTTTAATTGGGAAGCAAAAGCTAAACAGTGAACCCTCTATACACAGGGCCATCACACCTTCTTATGAATTAAACAGTGGAAATGCTTGAGCGCTGGCAAAGCTGAAATCTGGAAATACCAATATTTCACCAAAGAGGTTTTTAATATGCAGAAGTGTCATACACACTGCTCTGAAGTTCCTAGCTGTAGGTGAAATCTTCTCATCATCAACTCTCAATATAATATGTGCTTATCTTAAAGGACATTTACTTTCCTGTGCTTACGGCCTGTATTTGAATTGTCAAATGACACTTTGCTGAAATTATTAAAACCCAGAGGTCACAGGGAGCCCGACTTGAAAGCGGGAACACACATTCTTTCGTCTGAGCAAAAGTGCATATTTGGAATTTTAAATGCAAATTTTTTTTTTTTTTTTGGAGGAAGAATCGCTTTTCTGGCAGCCAAGTACAGATGGAACGTTTGAAAGAAGGTTCTGCTTTAATTTTTGACAAGTGCTGTGAACAGAAACCCTGCTCTGCTGGGAGAGGGGAGGGATGAGGCAGAGCCCTGACCCCACAGGAGCCTGGTGGGGGTGAGTGGGGGTCTCACCCTCACCCAGCCCTCTCAGGTGGGTGTTTTACAGCAGGGAAGGCTGGGGCAGACTGCAGGTGAGCTGGCAGCTCGGTCCCTTGGGGAGGGAGGCAGGACAGGGAGGGCTCTGACAGTGCTGGGTGCTGTCTACCACAGACTCCAACCCCTGGCTCTTGTCCCAACCCCAGCGGAGAGCCAGGCTCTGGATTCTGGGATATCCAGGCTCAGGCTGCTGGGATATCCAGGCTCTGGATTCTGGGATATCCAGGTTCTGCATTCTGGGATATTCAGGCTCTGGATTCTGGGATTTCCAGGCTCTGGATTCTGGGATATCCAGGCTCAGGCTGCTGGGATATCCAGGCTCTCTGGGATTCTGGGATATCCAGGCTCAGGCTGCTGGGATATCCAGGCTCAGGCTGCTGGGATGTCCAGGCTCTGGATTCTGGGATATCCAGGCTCAGGCTGCTGGGATATCCAGGCTCAGGCTGCTGGGATGTCCAGGCTCTGGATTCTGGGATATCCAGGCTCAGGCTGCTGGGATATCCAGGCTCAGGCTGCTGGGATGTCCAGGCTCTGGATTCTGGGATATCCAGGCTCAGGCTGCTGGGATCCCTGCCCAGCTCAGGCTGAGGGAAGGCAGGCAGTGTCTGGCTGATACACCCTGACTCCAGGAATGTTTTCTTTCTGAGGGATAAGGCTTATCTGTTCCCCTTGCTCCTACTTCCTTTTAGGGTGTTCCGTGAATAGATAGGAAGGGGAAGTAAAGATGTTCAACATCTCTCTCAAAAACATCCCCAGTCAAACACCTCACGTGACATTTGCAGTTCAGCTGTCACCTTCCTGCTGTGCAGAGGCTCTGCTCAGGGTGAGCCATGGTGCATTCCAGGACATCTCTCCCTGAGAGGCCAGACCATGCCAGAAACACTCAGGCAAGGAGCAGGAGGCAGCAGCTTGAGAGGGGATGGATGAGAAGCCACCGTGCCCGGGTGCAGAGCCGGGTGGGTGCCTCAGTGGGGAGCACACCCTGCCAGGCAGTGAGGATTTGGGGAAAAAAACTCCTGGGGCTTTGCAGGGCAGAGCTTTCCTGATGCCTCTCAGCTCCCCCTGGCCTGGATTTTGGTCCATGCTGCACCAGAGCTTCAGAAGATGCTTTTGTTCTGTGAGAGCTGCGGGGAAGAACAGAAGCAGTAACACTCTTCTGATGATGAACCTGCTTTTCCACCAGCCTCCTGCCCATCCAGGAGCTCCCTTTGCACTGAGGGAACACTGGGGTGGGAAGAGCTTCCACAGGGCAGCCCAGGCAGGGCTTGGTCCATGGTCACAGTCTGAGAGCAGCAAGTCCAAACCCAGCAGGAGCCACCAGCCCTCTGAAGCCTGAAGTGCCTCCCTGCCTGTCCCCTCCCAGGTGTCCTCTCTTGGGTGAAGGTGGTTGGAATTTTAACTGTGTTTAGCTAAACATTCCATGTGAAGGATGAAGACTCAGCTTCCTACAGCCCTGAGATGAGTCTGGTGCTTCTGCTCCCTCACTGACAGGAACCATGAGAGGGACTTGGTGACAAAAACCTGCTGCAACCCCAAGCCCAGCGCCTGGAGGTGAACAGCAACAGTGTAGAGGTCACTCTGAAGAGGAGGGGGTGGAGGAAACCTGCACAAAGCAGCAGAGCAAGGCTGGGAAGAAATTCCCTCCCATGAAGGGCTCTTCCCTTTTTTCCCCTTTTAGCACAGACAGAGATGGGGTTTGAGGTGTGCAGGCTCACAGCTGGTGACAGAGGGCAGTGGCACCTCCAGCACTGCACTTTCCAGAGCAAACACAGCTCAGTCTCTGGCCCACCCAGGTTGTTCACCCCTGCCCAGGAGCTTCACCTACCCAACCTGACCCCTTCCACACAGATGTGCTCACAGCCACCCCTCCACTTCCCTGTGAATCCAAACCCTTCTCCCCTAACATGATGTGTCCTGGCTCCATCCTGGTGCCTGCCCAGAGAGGGGGACACTGCCTGCCAGCTCATCACCCCCCTCTCCACCAGCACAGCTCCTCAGCCCATTGCCATCCCTCCTGGAGAGCTCCTCGGTGCTGATCTGAAGTTTGGATGCAGTGTTGTTTTTATATATAAATGACATTATGACAAATGATGAAGGATTAAATTACACTTCAATCAAATCATGCCAAACCAGTAGGGATTGAGGTCCCAGTGGAAAGTATACATGGAGTTCCTCAGCTTCCTGATTTGAATGACTTTGTTCTTCTTCCAGAGAAAAGGGGAGGGGGGGGGGACGAAGGAGAAGAGAGGGAAAAGGGAGAGGAGGGGGGGATTTGGCCTAAAATGAAACATTTTCCTTTTAAGTTGAACATTTGAAAATGGCTGGGAGGAAAGAGCTGAAACACTGTAATGGCTGATACTGAAGAACAGCCTGGGACTTTTGCTTTTGGAGAACAGAAGCCGGGGAGAGAGCTGTGGTGTGAAAAAGGCAACGCTGTGTGCCTTGAAGGGGAAGGTGTTTGCAGCAGCCCATCTCCTGCAGACACTGAGAGCCCCCTGCAAGGCACTAACCCAATTAGCTTTGCTAGAGCTGTGCAGTGCAAAGGCAAAGGACTGACAGTGGTTTTGGTAAAGGCTAAAGACAGCTTCCCTCTGCCTTGCACTCCATCGGAGGCGCTTTATTATCTTTGTGCTACCACATCTTGCAAAGGTTGGCTCCACAGCCTCCAGCTCTGCAGCTCTGGCCAGCCTGAACCTCTGTCCTCGCTCTCAGCACTGTTGTGAACAAATCCTGCAGAAACAGCCTCTCCAAGGGGTGAGTTTGCCTGGGGAGAGACAGACAGACAGACAGATGGACAGCCAGGCAGACACCGCGCTCTGGGATTTCCTTTAAGCACTTTGCTCTGAAGGTTTCATTAAATACAACCCACCTCGAGCTGATTTCTGGGTGCAGATCTTGGGTGTTGTGTCCAACAGACCCCATCAGTGCTCAGACATTGGGATGAGCTGCCCAGGGAGGTGGTGGAGTCACTGTGGAAGCGTTCAAGAGGCATCAGGATGCACTTGGGGTTATGGTTTAGGGGTGATGATGGTGGGACTGGATGATCCTGAAGGTCTCTTCCCACCCCGATGGTTCTGTGATCAGTGGAAGCCCAAATAAGTCAAGCAGAGGACACCAGGGTCCCCTTTGTCTCAAAGGTTGCCACTGAGGGACAGCCAGGTGGATTCAGGTGTGACACAGTCCAGGATAGCATCCGTCTGACGAGCTCAGAGCAGCTCAAAGCCTCCCTGGCAGATGAGAACAACATTTCAGTGAGTTGTGAGAGCTGTGGCTCCAGTCTGTGTGTGAGCCATGTGCTGGCTGAGCCACACTGGGGACAAGACCCTTTCCCACCTCCCCATTTGATCATTTCTGTCCTGACACAGCACACACAACCTGCACGGGGTATCTGTGATGGACCAGCTCCTCTCTGGTCTCATTATTACATTACTGCTCTAATCTTGCCAAAATTAAAGGCAAAAAGAACACTCCAGCAGGTCTAAAACACCACTCTCAAGGCAGGGCAAAGCCAATTCTGCTGAGAAAAGAGCAGAGCCCACAAAAGCACACCTGTGCACGTGCCTACAAGTGTGCTCAGGCACACACTCCTGCACCTCAACGGGATAAAATCAGAGCATCCCCCTCCCAAAGTCCTTTTGCTACGATTTTTCCCCTCGTAGCAACAGGCTTCGCAAAGTATTTTAAAGAACAATTCAGCAATAATTCCCAGGAAACCATTTGTTACCTGTGGTTAACGTCCGATCCGCTCACATGGCAGCTCAACTTTCTGACACAGAAATCCAGGAGAACACTCTGAGAAATCAAGACCCAAATTGGTTCAGCCTCTGAGGATAATAACGACTTAGAAATATGTATAAATTTAAGTGGTTTTGAATAAGGACAGCGTTTCAAAAAGCACTCGAATTGTTACTTTGAAATAAGCCATTATTTTCTGCTTTTTAAAATTCCAGTCTTTAATAGGGGATGAGACCCGGACTGCCAAGAACCAAGGAGAGTTTTTGATGCAAATGAAAAGCGGCATTTAAGAAGTGCAAGTATCCCATAATAGAGCCCACCCCACAGTGCCAGCTCCCAGGCCTGCCTGGAGCATCCAGGGGTCCATCCAGCCCAGGAGACCAGAGCAGGGGGGTTTAGAGGCCCCTGGCCTCATGGCTGACCTGGTTTGTGCTGGTGAGGCCTCGGGGCTCACACCACAGCCCCTCATGGAAGTGTCTTCTGTCAAAAAGCAGAAATTCCAACCTGGAGTCAGACCCAGACACACGACATGGGCAGATGTGGCCACGCAGGGAAGGGATGGGTGAGAGGAAAGCTCCTGAAGGCTCCTTGGACTGGTTCCACTGATCCCAGCCCTGCCCAATTTCCCAGGAAAAGCTCTGGGATTGACAAGGAAAGCCTCTCTGTCCCCAGGGCCATCCTTGGAGGAGAAACCTCTGGCAAAGGAGCATCGCCGGGATGAACACGAGTGATTCACACACCCACCAAGGAGTTCAGGATCTCCACACTCAGACCCTCCATGGACACCACTCCTGGCAGTGCCAGAGCTCCTCAGGCCTCTGCCTGGTGGGTGAGAGGGGCAGAAGCAGCTCTTGGAGGAGGCAGCAGCAGGACCCAGGCAGAGAGAAAGGAGCAGGACGTGCCTTCCTCACCCCCAGCCCTGCCAGAGGCTCCTCCTCGGTGGCCAGGACTCAATTCTGCCCTGGGGCAGCAGAGCCAGCTCTGCCAGGGAGCAGCTGAAGTGCTGGGGATGAGGTGGCAGGCTGGTGGTGAGCCGTGGGATCATTAAGGTTGGAAAAGACCTTTAGGATCATCAATTCCAACCATCACCCAGAGCCCCCACTGAGCCTGTCCCCAGGTGCCACATCCACGTGGGCTTTGAACACTTCCAGGGGTGGTGGTGACTCCATCAGTGACTCTGTGGTGGCTCTACCTCCAGGGATGGTCACTATCCACCTTGGGCAGGCTGTTGTATGCTTTGCAACCATTTTTAATAATTTTTGTAATAATATCTAATCTAACCCCACCCTGGTGCATCCCCAGAGCATGAGGCTGCCCCTCATACCCACAGCACATGGGAGGGGGGCAGGTGGGAGCAGGGAGGGGCCTGGCACCACAGGGGACTGCCAGAACAGGAGCTGGCCCTGGACAAAAGGCCCAATTAAAGCGTCCTCCTGCAAACAAACATCCCCACAGCCCAACTTTTTCAAAGATGGCTCAGGGAAGAAAAGGGCCACGGGATCGGCGG
This sequence comes from Eopsaltria australis, assembly GCA_034509425.1. Classification (NCBI taxonomy): domain Eukaryota; kingdom Metazoa; phylum Chordata; class Aves; order Passeriformes; family Petroicidae; genus Eopsaltria; species Eopsaltria australis. The sequence continues at coordinate 437,084 of JAVTVJ010000013.1, read as the reverse complement.
GATCAACCTAAGTCATGTACATCTATTTAACAAGAAAACTCATTGATAAGCAAACCACCTGATGCTTGCACAGCAGAAAAGAAAACACCTGGTTCTGCCTGTGGGTTGATAAGCCAATATCTTTAATCTTTTTTTTTTCTCTTGATGACTGAAGTACACACTCTGTGCGGCCCTATGCTCCAGCCACATTGGTAATAGTAACAAAGCTTTGATGTCCCCCTCATTCAACAGAATGTTGTTTAGTTCAAAGCGAAGAACAGAGGCAATTCTTTGCTTTTAAATTATTAGCTCCCTAAGTCTTCTGTAATGATATAGTTTGACTGAAGTGTGCAGTTTATTAACTACATAAAGACGATATTATTAGAGCGGAGAAAGGCAGCCGAAAGTTTTGCCTTTCAGCTCAGCAGCAGGGGTTTTTGATACTTTGATCTCAATCAATGCTAAATGTCTTTGTGAGATAGAGGGAGCAGCAGAAATTACCTTTGGCACCATGACTACATCAATTATTTAGTTCTTTTTCTTATAAATTAAAGTGTTCTTCAACTTTTACCCCAATTTTTTCTTCCTCTTCTTGTTCTCTTTTTTTTCCCTTCAGTTATTGGGGGGGGGGGAAAAAAGGCTGACTGGGAGAAGTCTGGCTGTGAGTATTAATAAAAATTCCACTGACCTTTCCCAGTCCTGGTCTGGGAGGGTCTTCTCTGTGTTTGGAGGTGGATTTATGTGAACAACAACAGCAAAAGTGGGGCTCAGGGTAATGTGCTGTTTAATCAAGTGACTCTGTAGGCTCTTATTCCAAATTTCTCTCTATTAAGCCTAATTTCCCTTTTTTTTTCTTTTCACCTTGGTCTTTTCCAGTATTGCTGGGATAAATGCAGCTGGAAAAATGGGACACATGACAAGAAAGGTGGAGGGAGATTATTTACTAGAGCAAGCAGCAACAGGACACAGGGAATGGCTTCCCACTGCCAGAGGGCAGGGTTAGATGAGATAGTGGGAAAAAATCCTTCCCTGGGAGGCTGATCAGGCCCTGGCACAGGGTGCCCAGAGAAGCTGTGGCTGCTCCATCCCCAGAAGTGTCCAAGGCCAGGCTGGATGGGGCTCCAAGGAACCTGGGACAGTGGAAGTTGTCCCTGTGGAACTGGATGGGCTTTAAGGCCACTTCTAACCCAAACCATTCCATGATTCCAGGACTCCTGAGGCTGAAAGCAGAGCTTGCAGAGAGCCACACCTCAGCCCCTGGGGCTGCAGCAGGTGCCTGCACACTCTGCTGGCTGCAGAAATTCTCATTAAAGCCGCTGGTGTCGGGTGATCCCACCCAGAGCTGTCACCAAACCCCACTCACACAGAGCCCTTGTCCAGCCTGGAGTTCATCCCCTAAAGCCAATAATAAACCATTCCCACAGCTGATTCCTCCCATCCCAGGAGGGGTGACAGACTCCTCCCCTGGGACAGAGGGGATCCAGCACGATGGGACCAGAGGTGATGGAGGATAATATAGCTCAGTGCTTCCCTTGGCTAACAACAAATGAACGGATATTTCAGCGGGATTTGTGCTCTTTTGATACTTCAGGGAAGAGGCTGGAGCAGAGCCAAGGGAGGAGGGTGTCCCTGCAGTCCTGGGGCAGCAGCTGGTGGCTGGGCTCAGTGCTGTGGTGCACCAGAGTGCGTTAGAAACCACTGGAACCAGAACTGGCTGGGAGCACGAGCAGCAGGAGCACAGAGGTGCTGAGGAGATGCCTTTAAACCAAGATTTAAAACACTGACCTCTGGCCAGAAAAATTCTTTGTGAGCAAGAAATAAAAGAGGTCTTTGCAGAGGTGTTGAGGCATGAACCATGGGAACTTCAATATATTTATGTGTAGAATGTGTTGGAGAACAACATAATTCTGTTTTCATGGTGATCAAAGTTTTGCAAGAAGGAGGACTTGAGACAGTGTGCTGAGCTGCTATGGCAACATGAATTTTAAAAAGTAAACTGACTTGCAAGAGCTTATCTTTTCCTCTTTAGTGTGGTGCAGAACAGATCTGGGAACCTTTACCTGAAAGGGATCCTGTGAGGTGCTCACCTCTGATGTTGGGCTGGGTGTAAAATGCATAAAACATATCCCCCGTGGCAAGGGGAAAATCATTCCGTGACTGGGCTTGTGCTGCACCCCGAAGAGCCAAGTCACGGTGACTCTGTCATTGTGTGTTTATCACAGCTCAGACATTCAGATGTTGGGGTGGATGCAGCACGAAGCACTTTGGCTGTGCTGGCACCCTATTCTGGGAGCAGGGAGGGTGAATTCCACCCACGGGCAGGCGTTCCCAAGAGCAGCATCACGGCGTGGGCTCGGTTTACAGCTCAGCTTTCAAACCACCCGCACAAAATGTAGAGGCAGCGGTGTCAGGAACCCTCCCTGACAGCTCCTTTCAGGAGGGGATGCTGCGAGGAGCTGTCACGCTCTGAGTCAGCTGTTCTTCCAGGGCTGGCATTCCAGGCAGGAAGAGCCTGCTGGGGGAACCATCCCAACCACGCCGCCTGCCAAAACCACACTGGGAATCCCATGGGAACCAGCCCTGTCCCGAGCCAGCTGGTACTTCCTGCTCCCGAGGCCTGATCCTGCTGGATGCTGAGCATTCTTTGTTCCATTTTTAAATTAATGAGGCTTGAGCAATGCACGGTCCCAGACCCTGGGGAAGAAGCAGCCCCTCGGTGTTTTCGGCGCTTTGGCCGCGTGGTCCAGCTGGAGAGGAGAGGGGAATGCCAGGCTGGAAGGGAGATTTGAGAGATGCAGGAGAACAGATCCTTGACCTGGAGATTTCAGCCAGGCTCTCTGCGCTGGGCATGCTCCCACACACAGCTCTCCTCCCTGGCACAGGCTGTGACCCCCAAAACTGGCAGCCCCATGTCTCCAGAGGAGGATGAGGATCACCCTGAGTGTGGGACTGCTCCCATCCTGTCCCAACAGTGTCCCCTTGAGGATGGTGGCTGAGGCAGCCTGGGAAGAGCCCTCAAGGAGGTGCAGGGGAACCCCAGAAGCTGCTCTTGTTTTCCAGGCTGGTCCAAACAACAAATCCCAGCAGCTGCAGGTCAGCCCAAGTGAAGGAACCTGGAGGAGCCCACCCCACAGTGGGTGTGGGACCTCCACACCTGGGAGTGGAGAACCTTTGGGTGAGGGCATTCCTGCCAAGTGCATTCTGTGAGTATCCAAAGCTGGACCACTACAGCCCATCCTGCAGCACCTGGAGTGTGGGAGCCCCCTCCAGCACCGAGGGGACAGAGTGGGAGGGTCTGTGCAGCCATGGGAGGTTGGAGAGAGGACATGGGGCTCTCTCACTGCTGCTGCTGCTGCTGCTGCTGCTGCTGGAATCTCCTTTCTTCTGGCAGCCAAGCAGCAGGGAGTTTTCTGAGAAACTGCCCACAGGGAGCGATTACTTTTTCCAGTCATTAACCTTGCACATCCCTCGCATTACCGGCATAGCTCGGATGTCTCAGTTGCTGCAGAGAGCTAATTCCTCCAGGTGACTGCAGGCAGGGATAAGTGGGCTCCTGCACAGCCAGGGGGTTTGAAGTGCCGGAGCTGAAAGCGCTCCCGACTCCGGCACGCCAGGACTCCAGCAGGGGACACAGCCTCAGATGTCACAGCGTGGTGGCAGGAGGGCTCCGGGGGCTCTGGAGCTGTCATTTCCAACCTGCAGCCAGCAGGCACCCGCGGGAGCCAAGGCAAAGGGAGCAGGGCTTGAGATGCACAGTGCAGGGCCCTGTGCCCCCAGGGGAAGGAGCTGCAGTTGGAGGATATTGGGGGAAAAGATATCTGGGAGATACTGGGGAATAAAAAGCAGCCCTGGAGGGGTAAATGTTGGGAAGTGCCAGTGCTGGCCTCTGGGATGGGTGTGTACCTGGCTGGATGTGGGTGTCCCAGCCCTGGCAGAGCAGCAGTTTTGCATCTGAACTCCTTCCTCGGGTGTGGAAGATGAGCACGAGGAGTATTCAAAGGCAAGGAGGTGCCCAAGAGAAGCCCCAAAGCAATGAGAGAAATATTTACAGCACGGTGACTCTTATCAAATGTACATAATAATCAATATAATATTCTTTTCTCTGACAAATCACAAAGTCTTCCTGCTGCGTTTCCTGCATTGTACATCACCAATGTCCTGCCAGGACTGGCTGAGTAACAATATTCACAAAATAAATTGCAGAAGACACCAGATTTGTCTCTCATCAATAACAGGTGTCCCTGTCAGTGACAGCAGAGCAGGACCAGGTCCCTCTGACAGAGCAAAGCCATGGAGACCCAAGGTGTGTTTGTACAAGAGGAGCACCACAGGCAGTGAGGGCCAGCAGCCTCATGCCCAACCCTTGGCTCCCCTGGGAAAGACTCTTTGGAGACAGAAGCAGCCTCCTGATTTTCCCAAACTGCCCTGTGATGGGAAGTGTCAGCCCAGACCTGGAGGAAACAGGGAGTGCTGAGTGTGTGTGAGGAGAATAAATCCCACAGCAGGACTGAGCGTGTGGAGCCACATCAGCCACACAGGAAAAACTCCATTTATAATCAGAAAGTACAAAACAGCAACATCAGAAGCCACAGGTCGTGGCCAGGGTACAGAACAGGGACCCACAGCACACACCTCGAGGAAACACCTCCAGGGAATAAAACAACCACCTTCAAACACTGACACAAGGAAGGCAACAGTCCAGCACTCAATATCAGCACAGCCTGTGGCAACACATCAATCCCAGCTTGGAGGGGCCCAAAACACCAACAGGGCTTTGGCTTGGATCTGCCCAGGTGTTCCCAGCCTGAGCCATGGTCTCAAACCCCTGCACTGGGAAGCTGGAGCTAAAGCAGGAGGGCTCTGCACTCCCTGATGCCTCTGGGATCACGTTTGGTCTGGATGAAGGAATGATGCTTTGCCACTCGGCACACAGCTGCTCATGAGGGCCACTCCATTCTCCCCAGCAATCAGCTGCCTCTTAATCAGCGCACTTTAAATTTAAAAAAAATGTATTAGGAGGTGGGCCCAGGTTGGGGACACAGACACGCCCCAGTTTTGGCACTGAAGCCTGAATCCTGCCCTGCCAGCCCCTGCCAGCCCTGCTCCAGCTGTGCTGTGTTCAGTGTGCTGACACCTCATGGTCCAGCCAGAATCTCCGATAAGACAGCGTTTCCCAGGACATCACCAGCACACCCTCCATCTGCTCGGGGGCACAAAACCAGGCTCGTTTATCAACAAGTTTGTCATGAGCAGAACCGAACACACCAAAGATAGGAAAGAAAACCAGTCCAGAAAGGTTTGGAGCTCTCGGATGGCAAACAGCTGGGCACTCCAGGGGCTGTTACCCACGGCTGTGGTGGTGTGAGTGTCCCTGGTGCTGGAGGATGGCTCCAACACCCTTCTCCAAGAGCACGATCCATGTGCTGAGCCATCCATGGCAAACACAGCCACCTCAGGCCTGGGAGGAGCCTCCGTGCCGGGGTTACCCCGCTCTCCCCTCCTCCGTGGGGGTCTCCCAGGGGCAGATGAGCTCCTTTGCAGAGTCCTTCCGAGCTCGGTGGTGCCTGTCCTCCCCCTGCCCGGAGCCCCCGGGGCAGGCTGGGCTCTCCGAAGGCGCGGCCGTTCTGACTTGGAAGAAGCTGCGTTGGGAAACAGAAACTCATCACACACACGGCGCTTTTTGATGTGCTCCGAGGCGGCGGGCGAGCTCGGCTTTGAGATTTCCACTGCTCCAGCCCCAAATCCCAAAGCAAAACTGCCAGGCACGAGCCCACGGAGAGGGAGGACGAGGGGAATGTGCGCTGCCACCCCTTTGAAGCTGCAGTGCTGTGTGACAGAGCTCCGGAGCGCGGAGCCAGGTGGAGCAGGAACCCTCAGGTTTGCACTTTGGAATTTATAATGTGGACTCATCCACTCGGCCAGCAGCAGAGGTGTGTTAAACGTGATCAGGGACATGCTGCTCCCAGTCAGGGACATGGCCAGGGTTTGGGTCCTGCAGGGACAGCCTTTGCAGGCAAGAATTCCCCATCTCACACATCCTGCCCTGGAATGACAAACACTCAGCGACTCTCCCTCAAGATTTCCCCTCCCTTGTCACTGCTGGGTCTCCTCTGACTTGAAATCACTAAACCAAACCTGAACCAGTGCTCAAGAACACTGAGGTTTTCCAAATTCAGGGATTAAAAGTAAAATCTGGGGTTTTGCACCATGAACAGGAGGTGTGAGAATAGCAGAGAATAGAGAGAACCGCCAGCATAGGCTCCTGGCCTGTTCCCATCAGAAAACTGCAGCAATGGAGGCAGGAGAGAGACACTTCCAGAGCCTGGGCTTTGGGCAAGTGTGGGACAGGTGACTGTCACACAGGCTCTCAGGGACCCCTCCCCCTGGCTAATCCCAAACCAACCCAGTCCCGGAGCTGAGCCCTCTCCAGGGTGGGTGTCCAGGTGTCCGTGCAGTGCTCACCTGCTGACCATCCTGGTGTCCGGCCGCCGGCGCCGCTCCCGCCCGGCCAGCGGCTGCACCTTCCCGTGGGGCACGGCCGGGCACCGGGGTGACAGCGTGGCCAGGCTGGGTGATGTCCAGCAGCCCCTCCTGAGGAACCGGCCCCAGGACCGCGCGGCCACACGGGACCTGCTGCTGCTGGACAGGAAGGGGCTGGGGCTGGACACCTGGGGGTCCGGCTGGGTGCCCGCGGTGCTGTCCAGGGCCAGGCTGATGGGCGAGGGGCAGGCGGTGCCGTGGGGCAGGGCTGGGGGCCCGGGGGACACAGGACACAGGGCCTGGGGGATGGCTGGTGGTGATGCCAGCGCGCTGTGGCCAGCGTGGGCAGCCGGGCGAGGGGAGCAGGAGGCGAGGTGGCCTGGCTGTGGGGAGGAAAAGGAGAGAGGCTCGGTCAGGTCTGGGGGTGTCACCCAGGGCTCCCCAGGCTTCTTCAGGAGGAGAATCCCTCTCCTTTGGTGCTGCCAGGAGAGAAGGGCTCCGCTGGAAGGCAGCTACAGCCACCCCAGCCGAGCCTGTGCCAGTGTCCCCTTCCCTGCCCTCCCACTGCCAGAGCACTGAGGTGTCACAACTTGCCTGCGGGGCCACTGCTGCCACAGCCCCAGCGGGTGCTGACAGATGCAGCCCCACACCCTCCAGGATGCTGCAGGAGACACCAGCTTGTCTCATTCCTCTCAACGATTAGCTGCAGGCACGGAGGAGGCTGTCATCCCGGGAATGTGATCTTGGTTATGAACAGCACAGCCCTGTCACACCCAGGGCACCAGCGGGGGCCGGGAACAGACCCCGAGCCCCAGCCCCGATGGCTCACAGCACCAATCACAGCTCACGCTGGAGCCCCCAGTGTCCCTGGCTGGGGCTGAGGAGGCCTCAGGGCAAGCCCAAGCACAGACTGGACAGGACAAGGACAGCACATGCTGCATGCCAGGTCCCCTCCCATTTCCCAAGGACTCAGTCCCAGCAGAAATGAACTGCAGTTCAAGTGTCCAGGGAGAGGAGCTGAGAGCAGAGGCACACACAGGACACGAACACACACATGCAGGGACGGCTCAGTGAAGGATGAACACACTGAGACACGACAGAGAAGGATGAACTCAGTTCTTTTTCCATTTTCTACATTTATTTTTATTAGACAGATGAATGCATGGAAGCCACGGCCAAAAAAATGAAACAACACATGGAAACAAAGAATTTCTCAGCTGGCACAAAGTGAAGTTCAGCTTGTACCAGGCAACCTTCCTCTTCAGGGACTGAGCAGCAGAGGATGAGGAGCAGAAGGCTGGGCTGTGCCAGCTCCAGCTCCTGCCTGTGTGTGAAGGATGGGTGTTTGTTCCACAAGCAGTAACTGGGGCTCCACATGCAATAACTGGTGTTCTACGTGTAGTAACTGGTGTTCCACGTGCAGTAACTGGTGTTCCACATGCAGACTGGGGTTCCACATGCAATAACTGGAGTTCCACGTGCATTGACTGGGGTTCCACTGATGCCTTAGGATTTTAGCTTTTATATTTTCAAATCCTGTATTCATTAGTGTATAAACTCCATACAGAGTGTTAGCAACTGTCTCCACATTTCGGCCACACAAAATAATCCCTCTAGGCCTGAAATTCAGGGACACTCTACAGCCTCAGGACCCAAAAAGCATAAACAAATGTGAATTGGAGGGGGAGCAAACTGAGGGTAAATGACTTCACTACCTGAAGCTGTAATTGGAGGATTAACCCCTGATATGCAAATAGACCAAACTTATTTCTGTCTGAAAAACTGACCATTGTCTGACCATTGCCCATCTTGGGTGCAGCCTCTGGGAGGCTCTGACTGCCCAAGGTGGATCTATTGAAGGCCTTTAATAAATACCCACTTTATTCTCTGAACCTTGTCCAGCCTCTGTTGTAGGCAGCCACTCCAAGGCATCACCACAAGCAGTAACTGGTGTTCCAGCAGCACAGTGACCCCCAAACATGCAGCACAAACCCATGGCAGGGGAGCAGCAATGCCAAGCAGAGATGATGAAAAATCAGAGAAAAGAGTGGATACAGACAACGTAACAAGCAAAGCAGCAGACAAAATAGAAATAGAATCAGAGGGACTGACGGGAACACACAGATTTGTTATTTATTATTTATACCCTGACTTGATCTTCCACATGTTACTACATACTGGCAATCCCAACATGCTCAGTGCTCCATGTTCCACAAACTCTGGAGACAATGGAGAGTTCATCACAGCCAAGTAGCTCTGGGCCAACCCTGCCAGCTTCTGGAGTGTCTTTCAGTGCTCTTGTGTCAAAGTAGGCTGAGGGTGCTCAGCCCCTGATGTAACAAAGCCTTGGGCTATTAAGCAGAATTTTAAAAAAGCAGCCTGAGCCTGCTCCCCTGTACAGCAGGGCAGAATGTGCCTGTGCTTCCAGCAGGGACACAGAGTGACAGACATCAGAGTGGAAGTCTGGGGTAATTCAGTTTGAATTCCTATAAGGAATGGGCTAAGGAAGGACAGGACAATCTCCCTGGCTCAGCCTCAAGTGGAGGAGAGATGCGACACCAGATCAGTGTCCAGCCCTGATCCTGCCTCTGATGTCACACACTGGGAGGGCCAGAGTCACTGCTGGAGCTGCTGGGGACACAGTGACATCCTGACTGTCCCCTGCTCACAGGGGGTTGCCCTGCAAGGACCCTCCAGGGCTCCAAGGGCCTGCATGCACCCCCCATCCAAGGGTTCCCACTCCCTGCCAGCTGTCTCCAGAAGCTGCCCCATCCCTGGAAGTGTTAAAGGCCAGGCTGGATGGAGCTCTGAGCACCCTGGGATAGTGGAAGATGTCCCTGCCCATGGTAGGGGGTGGAATGAGATGAGCTTTAAGGTCCCTTCCAATCCAAGCCATTCTGGAATTCTATGATCTCCCATTTACTGTAAAATCCTACCAGTTTTAAAAAGGGATGAACAATGTGAACTGGAGAGAGGCAGCTTCCCAGATCTCCATGCTTCCACCCAGTTCCTCTGCTTCCCCAAAATTTTATAAAGAAGCTTTTCCACCCCTTCAGTTCCCTTTACTGTGCTTTGCAGGAGTTTTCACACTTCTGATAATCATTGGCCTGGTCCAGGCACGCTGGGCTTTTCCAGCAAGGCCTGGAATCTCCCTGAGTTCTTTAGCACTAACGTATTTTAGCTTGCCCCATTCTACAGAGCAAGAGAGACAGAGCAAATGAAAAAGAAAATACTACTTAAAGTTGAAATCAGCTCTTAACACCTCTACCCTGTTCTCCCTTGCCTCTGGGCTACAAGCCAGTGACAACTGCAGCTACCTCCTGTTGGATTTTTAACAACAGAAAATAGAAGAGCAGGAAAAAGACAAGACAAGAGGTGGGAAGGATTTGATAAAATCTCTCTTGACCTCGTGCAGGCTCTGGCAAGGGGCAGCTCTCTGCACCTTCACACCCAGCTCAGGGCACAGGAGTCACAGGGAGAGAGAGCAGAGCATCCTGCTGATCATCTCCAGCGTGCCAGGGGATGTGGGAGCGTTGTTCCAATTCAGAAGGTCAGCTAAACCTTCAGCAATGCTCCTGATTCAAATTCAGAAGGTCAGCTAAACCTTCAGCAATGCTCCTGATTCAAATTCAGAAGGTCAGCTAAACCTTCAGCAATGCCCCTGCTACTGCTCCCACACGCAGCTCTCCTGCCCATGGCCCCTGGTGCTGCAGGACTCGAGAGGAGAGGAGAGGAGAGGAGAGGAGAGGAGAGGAGAGGAGAGGAGAGGAGAGGAGAGGAGAGGAGAGGAGAGGAGAGGAGAGGAGAGGAGAGGAGAGGAGAGGAGAGGAGAGGCTCCTCTCAGGGGGTGCCAGGTGCACCCCTGGGGAGGGTGCACAGCCCCCCGAGGGGATGGAGGGACACTCTGGGCTGGGTCACCTCGCCCTGCTCCCCACGGGATTAATTCCCCTCTGCTCCCAGGCAGGCTCTCCTGACCCCAAAGCACTGGGGCACGGCTCTGCCCTGCCTCCAGGAGCAGCAAGGAGAGAGAGGCAGGAGGGCTCTGCAGCCTCCCCGGGCTGTGGGGCAGCAGAAGGCGTCTCTCCGCTCCGAGGGGCTGCACCCCGAGCCCGGCTGTGCCCGCACTCCCTGCCCCGAGCCTGGGCACTGCCATCTGCTCTCCAGCAGCCATGGCAACCTGCGGCAGGCAGGCAGGGAGGGAGGCTGAGGGCAGAGCCGGCCCGGCAAACCTAAAGCAGCACTGACACCTTCAGGATGGGGAGACGAAGCTCAGCACCAGCCTCGCCTTGTCTTTTCCCTGCGGGGCTCAGAGCCTACTTGGGAGGAGGCTGGTTCTGGGGCTGGTTCCTGCGATCCAGCTTGCTCATGACCTGTGTGATGTCCACGGTGTTGGCGGCTTCTCTGGCCTTGGCCTCTTCCTCCAGCTGCCTCAGGATGATGGGGCTGGGGCTGGAGCGGAGGTGGCGGCGCCCGAACAAACCCGTGCTGGGCAGAGAGAGGGGAGGAGAGGGGATTAGTGAGGAGAAGGGCACCAAAACCTCCCCCCTGGGAAGCAGAGATAGCCAGGAGGGCAAAGAGACACAGAGATGGCCAAAGGAGTGCAAAATGCTTCAAAGCAGGACCGGGTAACTCAGTGTCACACACAAATACAGAACTGCTGAAAGTGTGAAAGTCCTGCTCCTGAGGGATTCCAGCGATGCCTTAAGATTTCAGCTTTTATATTTCTCAAATCCTGCACTGCATTAGTGCACAGCTCTAAACTCCATATAAAGTGTAGTGAACTGTCTTCACATTTTGGTCAGACACAACAATCCCTCTGGGACCTGAGATCCAAGGACACCCCACAGCCTCAGGCCCCAAAAAGCATAAACAAATGTGAATTGGGGGAAAGCAAACTGGGGGAATGTGACTTCATTACCTGAAGCTGTAATTGGAGAGTTAACCCCTGATATGCAAATAGACCAAACTTATCTCTGTGTGAAAAACCATTGTCCATCTTGAGTGTAGCCTCTGGGTGGCTCTGACTGCCCAAGGTGGATCCATTGAAGGCCTTTAATAAATACCCACTTTATTCTCTGTCTGGCCTCTGTTGTAGGCAGCCACTCCAAGGCATCACCAGGGCCCACCCCCATCACTCCTGTTGTGTTTGCACATTTCTCACACTCGGTGTGAAGCCAAACAATTCCCATCTATGGAATTTTCCCCCCAGGAAGATCAAGGCAGGGACCAGTATGGGCATTTCTGGTGTCTGTGATTCCCCCAAAAATCACTCACTCCCTGCTTCAGCAAAGCCACTTCCCCAGCAGTGGGAATAGGCGCTAACCCACCTCTGGGTGAGGCACCAGCTCCAGGCTAATGGGGTGCTGAGGCTTGGGGGATGCAGAACAAGCACTGACACCAAGGCAGGATCACCAGGGTCAGCCAGCATCTGCCAGTGACCTCGTGATGTGGGGCTCAGGGAAAAACTGCCCAGACCCCAGGCCAGTCAGCAGCAGGGCTTTTTCCACTGACATGAGACAGGCTTTAGCTGGAACAACAGTGTGGAAGTCCTCGATTCCTCCTCCTTGCCAGCTAGATTGATGAGTGGAAGAGGAACAGAGAAAGCAACGCCACCCAGCCTGGCACTGCACGCTCAGCTTTAGGAGCAGCTGCAGTTCAAATGGCCTGAATTTGCTGTATAACAAATTCATCTTGCTGGCAAAAAGCCATTTCCAAGGCCTTCCACCTTGTGCCAGCTGTCACTCACAGGGTGCTGCTTGCTCCCAAATGCCTGCCACCTTCCCTGACACCAGGGGTGAGCAGCTTTGTGCAGGCAGAGCTGAGCAGATCCCATGGATTATCCCAAACCCTGGGTCTGTCTCTGCTCTGGCACCCAATGTTCCATGGGCAGGAGCTTTCCCATGCCCAGGACACCAATGCTCTGTCCTTCCAGGAAAGGAGCCATGAATTAATGCAACAATCACAGCCCTTCTCAACAGGCCCAGCAGAGAAGGCAGCTGAGCAATCAGCAGCTCCATTCTGTGACTGTTTCACAAGCCACTTCCAAAGGGCTCATGAATAAACAGCACCATCAGTCTCAAAGAAAAGCATCTCCTCAGTGCAAAATTTTATTTAATTAAGAGAACATCTAAATCATAGTAATTTTGCTGCAACTTGGGCTTTTTCTACCCTTGCTACAACAAGAAAAACAAACCCCACAATTACAGCCAGTTTCACTTGCCTTTTTTTGACACCCTCTTGTGGCACAACAGCCTTGGCCAGCATTTCCTTGTATATTGGAGACTTTAAATAGCGGCCATAGGAGTCCTACTAGGAGAAAAAAGAGACACTGGTAGTTATGGGCTGCAAACACCCTTATTAAAATCACCACCAAATACAGCTGCTCAGGAGCCAGGGAGGCTGGGAACTGGATAATCTCCCCCAGCAGCCCAAGGGACTTTGCATCTTTCAGGCAAATGTAGCTATTTAAACCAATATCCTTTCATCTTGCTGTAAAATTCCCAGGATTTTCCATCTCACAATAAAGCTTCACAGGTAAGACCCAGATCAAAAGATCTGAATGAAGCTTAGCAGGGTCTCAGAGTCACTGCAAGGTGAGGAGCTTGTATTCCGGGAGCCAAACTTTTCATCAGAGGGTGAAAATCAGCCCAGTTCTGCTGCTTTCAGTGCCCGAGCTGGTGCCCAAGCTGGAATTGAAAAGCAGGACCTGCAGCAGCCACCTGACCCCCACCACCTCGGGGACAGGCTGCCTTAGAGGGAAGAAGCAGCAGCAAAATACGAATGCCTGAAGCAGCACTTGCCTAACTCAGCAAGTTTGAGGGATTTCCAAACAAAGGCCCCTTGAAAGGGACAGCTGATAGCACACAAAGGCAGGGGAAGGCCCCGAGGGCTGGAATCCCCCTCAGGCTCTGGCAACAAATCACAAACCTTTTTCATCAGCATGTAAATGTGGGTCTGAGCAGCATCTAGAACATAACGATGAGGGTGCTGCAGGCCTTTGACTGTGATGCCCATTGTTTTGCCATCGATGTTAATCCAGCGCCTTGCTCCTGGAGCCAGGAAGAGCCTGCCAGGAGGAGGAATCAACAGTGCCATTAGCAGCTGGAGAATTCACAGATCCTTGTCTGTGCATGAAAGGAAAAGTCCCTTCAGCTCCCTGCTGCAATTTGCTGCCCTGATCTTGGGCAATCAATGTCCTCTTCATCAGAGACATGCACTCACTTCCTCTTGCACATAATTTAAGCCAAATTTTAGCTCACTGGGAGCAAAAAGCCTCTCCTCCCCACTTTGCTTGTGGCAGCCTCAAGAACTTTGCTATTCCCCACCGATGTTTCAATTATATCCTAAGACTGAAATGTAACAGGGAACAGAGAGAAAAAGTAAATATAGATTAAAAAAACACTTCTACTTTCGTCTCCAAAAGCTCCTTTCCTATGTGGGGGCAAAAGACAGCCACGTTTGATAACAACCTACACATAAAACTCTTAGAAATAAATAATTTGGAGAATAAGAAACTGTGGAAGGTGATGGGACTCAAGCACAAAGAGTTTAAGAGTGGGAAATTTTCACACTCACTTGTAGATTTCTTCTGCTTTTTCTTTGACCTTGGATTGGTCTCCGTACTTGAGATCCTCACAGGCTTCCCAGAAACCCAGATTCTCTCCTGCACGACAAGGACACAATGGGCAGAGAGTGAGACTGAGGAAAACACAATCCCATGTATTAACTCCTGCGTTTGTTTGGCTCAGTATGTGTTGGCCCCAAACAAGTCTCTCCAATTCTTGAGTGACTGAAAGAGGAAAGCAGCTTTCCCCTGTTCTCTGCCCACTGGCACCTCTATGAACTTGTGAGCTCAGCCAGTTCCAGCTTCTCTGGGAGCAGTCACAGAATCATGGAATGGTTTGGGGTGGAAGTCCATCTCATTCCCATGGGCAGGGACACCTTCCACTGTCCCAGGCTGCTTCAAGCCCTGTCCAACCTGGCCTTGGGCACTGCCAGGGATCCAGGGGCAGCCACAGCTTCTCTGGGCACCCTGTGCCAGGGCCTCCCCACCCTCACAGGGAAGGATTCCTTCCCAAACTGCAATCCAAAGCCTCCGTGCCAGGGTCCCGGGGTGGGGACAGCCCGGGCTGTACCGTGTGTCCCGTGCCACTAGATGGTACCGCCTGCCCTGGCTGCAGCAGCCCTGTGCCACCACTGCCACCCCGGCCTGGGGACAGGGGCACAGAGACACTGCCCACCCACCGCTGAACTCCTTCTTCAGGAAGAGCTGGAAGTTCTGGCGGCCTTTGGGGTCCCGGATCAGCTCGCTGAAGTTGAAGGCCCAGCGCTCCACGCGCATCCTGGTGGGCACCTCCACCCTGCGCGGGGAGAAAACAAACAGCATTGCTGCTTTCTCTAATTAGCAGATTAATTAAAACCAAAATGCCCTTTGCTGCAATGCCAAGGGACTTCTCAGCATTCTCTTGTTTTCCAGAGTGGTGTAATGAGCTCCTGAAGTCAACCCGCTAAGTAAGCTGTAATTAAACAACTGGGGCCGCAGCGGGATGAGGATTTAACTGGGATTTATGCAGCTCTCACAGTGACTGCCCAGCCTTGCCCTGGGGTTTGACTCAGTCCCATCCTGGAGCAGGCACTGGTTGCTGCCCAGAGCTTTGCTTCTCACAAAGGCATTCAGTGCAGGCATCCCCTGGGGATGTCTAATGGGATACAACCAGTCCCTAAGAGGATTGCTGCTCTCAGAACCACTGAGATGTTGGATGCCCCAAGCCCCGAGATGCCACTGTGTAATTAGCAAATCCCACCCAAAGGGAAAACCAAGGGAGGCCTCAGAGAAGGGAGGGACCACCAGTGTGTGCCTCCAACCCAAAGCCTCCCCTAAGGAAGCAGCCTGAGGGGTGAGCAGAGACCCAGGGGAGCAGCTGAACCCTGAACTGCTCCTGTTCCATCCCTGTGCTGGTTAAGGTGAGCCTCACTCATCCAAGGGGAGGATCAGACCCACTCAGCAGGGCTGAGTGCACATCCCCATCATCAGCTCAGCAATTTCTGTGATGTTAAGGAAGGCTCCACTTGAAGAAGGCAGTGCTGGAAGTTTAGCATGGAGTATTCCCAGTAGTTTCAAGGTGAGCTGGAAAGGGAACACTTCTCTGCTCGTGATCAGAGATCAGATACCACAACGAAAATCAGAGGTTCCCTTTCCTGATTTCTATCAGTATAAAGGTCACTGTAAACCACAGGCTGGCATAACAACACAAACACATACAGCTTTGCATTGAGATCCCAAAACTCAGGGTCATCTGATATCCAGGGGTTGCTGGGGAGACATCCAGACAGGAAGGGATCATTGGAGAGGAACTGCTCAGAGTACTTCACAACCCTGCAACAAATCCAGAATCAAAATATTAATTTGGAAGCCAGAATTGCAGTCAGCTCCACTATAGCCAAATAACAGACTATAGATACCCTCAGGAGTGCAGGACTCTCAGCACAGGGATCTGGAACGTGGCCCCTGCCTTCCTAGAAAAATCGATTCATTATCTCAGTTAATCTTCTCCATTTCCCAACATTAGTCTCCTGGTTGTGTGAATTTGTCAGTTCAAATACAAGGAGGTACAGGACTCTCTTCCACCACCTCCTTTTGCCTTTTCATTGTAAGGAGGTGGGACTAAGCCCCTGGACATTTCCTGCCTCCTTCTGCACCCAGCTGGCCAGACCCTGATCCTGCACTCTTCTGGGAGGAAGGTGCCAGGGAAAGGAGCACGAGGGCTGTGTTCACTCAGGTGAGTTCTCTGTAGCCTTCCCATGGGCCATGGGAGAACTCAGGGAGCTCTGGGAGAGTGAGGGAATGCTGAGGATTCATCCCAGCTTCTCCTTTTCTCCATCCCCTACCACAGGGCTCATTCCTCTGCGAGTGGCTCTGAGGGCTTGGCACGAAGCAGAACTGTCTCTCCCAGCAGGAACCAGACAAACACTTCTCCTACCTTCTAACTTGGCCAGACTTCTAATTACAACCGATTTCACTAATGTCCTGGAATTTCAGCTCCCGCCTCCCTTTTTCATTCTTGAAAAAAAGAAAAAAAACCCTCTGGTTTCTGCGTTTAAAATTCCTTCCAGGCCAGAGTGCTTTCATGTGCTCAGAGCTGGCAGTGCAGTGTCCAGGGGCCCGTTGCTAACAGGCATCTTGGCACTAACCCTGCAGTTATACAAAGCTGCTGCACACAGCAAACCACAGGGCTGGCACAGCTGCTGCAGCCTACCTTCCCACTGGGAATGCCAAGGCATCCAGCACCTGCATCAGGCACTCCAGCCCATACATTCTGATCGAGCAAATCTGAAGCTGTCAGCTCAGGTAGCACTGCTGTGTGCTCCTGAAGTGCTTTGCAGCTTCTCCTAAATCACTGCAGTGCTCTGGAGCATGCACACTGCCCAGCTGCTGCTCATATCCTCACTAATAATGATTTGGTTTGGACCCACCCCTGTAGCTGACACAGAGTTCCAAAGTTCCTGAGGATTTCTGATCCAGGTGACAGGCATTATCCCACCAGAACTAATGACAGAAAAGCCCCATTGCCAAACAGTTAAGCACCACAAAATTCCTGCAAAATAGCCAGGTGTCCCCAGCTCCAGCTCAGTTTGGAGAATTGAGGCAGGAAGAGTTTTAAGTGACCTGGAAGTCAGTGACAGATGAAATGAGCAGAGCTGCTGGTGCCCTGCAAGTTCTGGCTCTCAGAAGATTCTCTCTGCCACCCATTTGATTCATCCAAGACTGTCTCCTCCAAGGAACTGGCCTGAGCATCTTGTTTATCTCAGATATGATAGGAATCTCTGGTGGCAAGGACAGAGTAAAGCAGGCAGGTGCTCTGGGCTGTGCCTCAAGGTGCCTGGTCAGCACAGGAGGCTCCAGGCAGAAATGCCTCTGGCAAACACACCAATGCCTAATGCCAGGGCTGGATGCTCCATTGAGAATCTGATCAGGAAACACTCCCACTGGGAAGGGGAATTGCTAATTAATTGCT
Organism: Eopsaltria australis; assembly: GCA_034509425.1. Classification (NCBI taxonomy): domain Eukaryota; kingdom Metazoa; phylum Chordata; class Aves; order Passeriformes; family Petroicidae; genus Eopsaltria; species Eopsaltria australis. The sequence goes on along the minus strand of JAVTVJ010000013.1, from coordinate 419,610 downwards.
TGGATGTTCATGGAGAGGCTGTTTCCCTTTGTAAAACAGAATAACCAGAGGTGAGCATCACCACGGGGCAGGGACATTCATGGGGTGAATCCAGCCCAGGGTGGGACCAGTGGCAGGAGGGTCAGTCTGTCCTGCTGGCTGCTCCTCCTGAAGGACAGACACACTGCTGGATCCTCTCTGGGCTGCAGGGCTGTGCCCAGGCATCACAGCCTGGCCCAGAGCAGTGCCAGCATCTCCTGGTTTCAGTGGGATCCTCAACCCAGAGGCTGGTGCTGCTCTGCAGCGGAGCTCCCAGCGAGCCTCTTCATCCTGCCTGGGATTCTGATCTCTCCTCAGCCTCCTCCCTCCTGGCCCAGACAGCACTGGGCCACCACATGGATTCCTGGCTGAGTCACCAGCTGCTTCATCAGCTCATTAGGAGATAAGCACTGAAGACTAATTAATGTGTGGACAGAAGGAAATCAGGACTTACCCTCCAAGAGAGACAGAAGACTTCACTCTGGTCTTCAGGATGGCCTGCTGATAGTACATGATCTGAGGGGATCAGACATGGCCATGGTTAGGAGCACTGAGGTTTGAAGATAAGGCCTATCTAAACCTCAGACAGGTTCTCTCCCAGGCAGTGGGGCTAATTACAGCAGGACTGCTTCTTCCCTAATTACTGGATGTCCAAGGAACCAGAGAAGCCCTGAATTGTCTCAGTAAAATGTCTGTTTTCGCTGAGCTCACTGCAAACATCGCAAGCTCACTTTGCAATGTGCAAGTAATTAAAAAGCACTCCCCATGTTATATAAAAATTGAATAATAGCTACCACCCTCAGCACCTACAAATGCTCTGGATGATTTAGCATGTAATTATCATTGATTCTTGGCTGTCTCTGCGCTGGCGCCACCGTGATTTCCCCACCACTAATTCTGATCTATTGGATTTCAGCCCTGGTGTCTGTCCTTGCCTGAGCCTTCCCGTCACTGGGAGAGCTGCTGGCTGCCTGCAGTGGGAGGGAATGGCCTGAAATTATATTGATAAAAGCTCCGTGGGGCAGGGACTCTGCTTTTCAAAGAGCCCATCCCCTGCACAGAGGGCTTGGTGCCACTCTGGTGTAAGCAACTCATCCAGGATGAACACCGGGATGTGAGGGAAGCACCACTTACCTCTCTCCTATAGAATTCCATAGTATCTTTCTGTAAAATAAAATTTAAAAAAAGAATCATTAAATTGGGATGGGTGCTTACACTTGCTTTTTTTTGTTGTTTTTTGGAATCACCGTTGCAGGGCTGTCATTGTGCAGCGCTCTCCAATTAATTCTGATTACAATTAAAATCAAACACAGCAGCTGAGCTAATCAGGGTATCATCAAAGCTAAGAGCATCCCCACACGGTAAATTGTCCCATTAGCTGTATTTACTGTTTAGCATTGCTTCTCCCATCACAGGCTGCCTGTATGCCTTCAATTAAGGGGTTATTCTAATGGAGCTAAAATAGATTCATTTACCAGACACAGATTAGATCATTCAATATTAGCTAAAGGAGACAGGAACCAACACATTGCAAAATATAAACACCACAATTAAAAGCCTCAGAAGCAGTATCTGCTGTGCAAAGGGTGTTTACGTTGTGATTTGAATAACTCAGACTATGTTACATGTCATCCACAAATGAGCAGGCAATTGAAGGCAAGGAATTAACTGCAGGGTGTTTATTCACACAGCTTCCTTTGAAGCACAGTTACTTTGTGTGGAATAAACTGCAGAAGGAGAAGGCTGAGTCAGGGGATGCTCCCAGCAAGCCTTTAAAGGCTCAGGCAGGGTTTCAGATCCTCAGCTCCTGTTTCAGTCAAGACCTGCATCCCAAAATGATTCCATCAAACAGACCCTGTGGCAGGCAGGGGTCTGCAGAGTGCCTTGGTGAAGTGCAGTTTGTGAGGGATGAGGGATGAAACATCCGGTACTGAGTGCCATGGGTAGCTCCGCTCTTCCCTCACCTCCCCAGAGACCCTGCACCCCAAACTGCTCCTATTCTGGATGCTCTCCCAGGGCTGCTTTGTGAGGACACTGATCTGCTTTTGCACTTGAACCATCATCACCGGTCCTACTCAGGAAAGAGTTTCAGAAGAGTTTCTACTCTTCCCCACAATGCAAAAAACATGCACATTTTGCTGCCACGCTGAATTCTGAGAGGCCCACTCACCATTTCAGCAGCAGGAGCAGCAGATGAGCCCAATCCCTACAGCACCACCACAGAGCCAGCCCTGACCCAGACCCAGACACAGCCTGGTCAGTGGGGCACCCAAAAAAAGTCCTCACAGTGGTATTGTGAGGGGAGGAAGCTTTTCCTGCTGGAAATACCATTACCAGCTCTGAGTGGGCAGCACAGCCCAGCAGTGATGCTGTGCTGGCCCCTGTGTGAGAGGAGGAAAGGACTGACACATCAAGGGATATAAAAAGCTCTAGGACAGCGGGATCATTGCTCACAGGGCTGTACAGCCTCCCCTGCTGATTCACAAGCTCCTGGGACACCCTTATAAATGATGGAGGAACTGACGAACAACTTTCCACCCTTCCCTGCTCTTAGCTGCATCCCTGATTCCAGGCCACCTTCCACAGGAACACCATTTCTTCTCATTTCTGCAGTGTCATTGTGTCAGACAGACTGCAGAAATGGAAGGGAAAAAGGAATCACCTGCTTGCACAGAGAAATTTATTGTATTTACTGTCCCAAAGTGTCCTGTTTAGAGCCCTGTGTTTCTGCTCCAGGCCAGCTGCCTCCTGCACAACAGGAGCTTGCTGTCTCCTGGGGGAATCTGAGATTCAAACCAGGCCTGATCAGATTTACAAGAGCCAGCTGAAGGGTTCCATTTCATGCAACTTAAGTGTGGCTAGAGCATTGATTTCAACACATTAAAATCAATAGATGATTTTAAAAAAAAAGTTTTTCTTCCACTTTTTTGTCAAGTGGGGCCTCAGACAGGCCTGGTGCAGTGGGGAAGGAGAAGTGGGTGCTGGCACAGTGGCTTTGAAGGCAGCTCATGTGGCAGGAAAGTGGTGCTATCTTCTAGAGGGGTCTGAGAGGCTGGCAGGACACCACACACACCCGAGACAAACAGCTGTGGGAAAGAGAAAGAGAACACAGTGAGTTAAATGTGATACAGAGACAGAGAGGGATCAATTAAAATGCCGTCACAATAGAAAAATTACATGTGGGTGAAAGAAAATCTGCAAACAAGGGAAGATTTTATTTTTTTAAGTGCCCCCCACACCAAGGATCCCCTCCTGCCACAGTGTGGTGGGCAGCTGGTCCTGGAAAAACAAGGGGGTTTTGCTGGGGTGCTCCAGGTGGGGAGAGGATTTTCCAAGGCTCCCCCAGAAAAGGGGCTCAGCATCCCTGAGCAGTGGCACGAACTGAACTGCAGCCAAATCCAAGGGGAGCCCAGTGCTGAACGCCCTGGAAGGCTGCAGGTGCTGGCTGTGCTCAGCCCCTTCCAGTTCCCCAGTCAGCAGTAACTGGGAGGAATCTCAGCTATCTCACCCCAGAGCTGCTCATCATTTCACTTCCCTTTCTCCCACAGTGCTCCCACAACCAGATCCCAGTTCACTGCTGAGCACTCTCCATGTCCCACTGAGCCCCACCAGTTGTCCCCACCCTCACCCCCACCACTGACTGCAGCAGTGCCAGAGTGCCCTGCACCACCCACCCACCCTGCCTCATTTGGAAGGAAATCACATTTGGAACAAAAGAGTCATTTCTCATAATGAGATTAATTTTGCAATGCCCTTAACGAGTGACTTATCGCAATTACCGCGGCTCAGCTCCCCAGCCCTGCGGGCTGCAGATCAAGATGGCAATTAGTGAAAGGCCTCAGTCTGCCTCCAGCGAGTGCCATGAGCTGGTCCACATCCTCTGACACCCCTGAGACACCCCGTGGCACTGGGACACCCTGCCTGGCCTGGTCACACCCCGCTGCCCCCAGCTCTGTGCTCCCTGAGCACAGGGGCTGCAGAGCCCAGCTGGGAGCCAGCCAGGACCTGCTCCAGAGCCCAGCTGGGAGCCAGCCAGGACCTGCTCCAGAGCCCAGCTGGGAGCCAGCCAGGACCTGCTCCAGAGCCCAGCTGGGAGCCAGCCAGGACCTGCTCCAGAGCCCAGCGGGGAGCCAGCCAGGACCTGCTCCAGAGCCCTGTCTGGAGCTGATCCACAGGGCAGAGGCCACCAGCTCCTACAAGAGCTGGGATATCTGCTAATTCCCAGCTACCTGTTTGCTCCTCTGCTCAGTGTGACACTTCCTGACCACACTGGGGAGATGATGGTCATGGTGCTCCTGCCTGCCAGGCCACTGTTCCCTGTTTACAGAGCTCATAAACACCTGGAGACAGCTTTGGGTGGATGCCTGGAAGGAGCTGGGGGTGAAGAACAAGCACAAGGTTGTGCAGAGCTTGTTTGGGACTGGGACACTGCAGATCCCACCCTCACTGTGCCCCGAGTGCTCCATGCTCAGAGCTCAGCAGGCTGAGAGGCTGATCCTGGGAATCCTGTGCAGGGAATTGGCCACTGAGCACGGGGCAGAGCCAGCCCAGCCTCCCCTCAGAGCTCAGGGCAAGGAAGATCAGCCTCTCCAACCCTGCAAGGTGCACCCCAGCACACCCCCAGCTGCTCTGCACAGCCCAACTCCCCTGCTCAATGCAGACCTGGCCTTTCCCTACACTCAGCCAGCTGAGAGCCTGCAGAAGAAAATCCTGACTCTGGGATTAGATCATCTCAACCCTCATCTCCATTGTGCTGGTGCATCCAGCCCAGCAGCTGGAAATCAAATCTGCCACAGTCCATCACCCAGTTTTGTTCAAATGGCCAGTTCCCCCCTGTCCTGTTTATCTGCCCCGACCCTGTGCTTTCCAAACCTGTGATGATGCAGCAGGACTTTATCAGGCAAACTGACAGGGACTGATGAAATGAAAGGCCAGCAATGACTCGTTGATCTGTGGCTGATTTGCTGCACACAACACACCAGGGCATTTCAATCCAGCACAGTGATTTTTGGGGGAGCTAAAGCACTTTCCAGGAAGACTCTGGTTCCAGGAGGCAGAGGCTGTGCAGGTACCTGCAGGCACTCCGGGAAATCTCAATCAGTGAGGCTGATGTGACCCTGAGACCCAGTAACAAAAGGCTGAAACATGCCCTAATTAGCTGTTCAATGGGTGGCTACTTCTGCCTGACTCCTCCTGCCCACCCACAAGCCCTAATTCATTATAACCACGAGGGATGCCCATGGGTCAGTAATAAAAGCCCCTTTCAAAGGAGTTTGGGCACCTGTTTATCCCCAGAGGACCCTGTCTGTGAGGGAGGGAGCAGCCCACCAAAGGGTCTGAGCAAGAGAAGGGGAGATGTTCATGCTAATGTCAGCTTCAAAGAAATCAGAAATTAATTACTTTATTTCCTTTCTCAACTGCCAAGACACAAACTCCATGATGTGGCCAACAATGCGAAGGTGGACTGAGCAGGAACAGGGACACAAATGAGAGCTTGGCCCTGCCTTTCTGCTCACCAAACGCTGCTGAGCCACAGGTGTTGGTGAGAGCAGCCTGCAGAGGACAAAATTAAAGCTGCCAATCCAAAGGTTGCCCATGAGGGCTCTTGGCTGTCTCATGCATTCTCTCAAAAGCAAGAGGAGGAGCAAGGAGAAGCTTCCCTCTCCAGCTCAGCCTCCAGAGAGCAGACACAGCTCAGAGAGCAGCTTGAAGGAGAAGGTTAAAGAAGGGCAGGGGAGTCACCCCAAAGCTGGTGTCCTTTGGCTTCTGCCCTCCTTGGAGCCTCCCCTGATAGGGGAACTGACCATGTCCCTTATGGCCAGAGTGGAACTGAACAGAGAACCCCCAGCTCCCTTCCCCTGTGCTACCAGGCAGCTGGCAGATGGATCCAGCTCTTCAGACCATTTGCAAACCTAAAATCCCTTCCACGTCAGCTGTAAAAAACTGTGGGCAAGAGGTTGGCCTACTCCTCTTTCTATCCCTCTCCCTTTCCACTACTTCTTTACTCATAAAAAAAGAGGGGGGAAAAAGGGTTTTCAGCAGCTGCTACTTATAGCAAGAAAAAAATAAAATACACCCCAACCCTACACTTTGCTCCTTTTCAGTCTCTGTAGCAACGGAACATAGCTGGTCAAAGCAATTATCCTGCCTCTGGCTGCTGAGATGTTTAAAGGCTGTTACGAAAATGGGAAGTTGTGGGAGTACTGTGAGTGTGGTGGCAGTAACATTTGCATTTAATTGCTGAGAGATGCTCTGACTTTGCTTCCTAATGAACACCATTAAGGGCACAAAGACAGGATCATCTCACAGGGATGATGGAGAAAGGGAACAGCAGCTCCAGCTCCTCATCCACTGACTGGATTTGTGTGATTTCAGACCCTGGACCAGTTCACCCAGTTACAGCCCTCATGGTCTCAGTTCACTGATTCTGTTTCTTTATGGTCTGCAACATGCATTTTTTGGCAACATTTTGTGTTCCTACCCACCACACCAACTTCTTCATCTTCCTACCACACATTAATTACCCTTTGGGAGGTATTCTGTAATTTTATTTTAAACCTGGATCTTTGCACTGACCCTTTACACCCCACAAAGTTCATTCAGCACTAATTCAAAGGCAGCAATGAGCACCTGGAGACAGAGCATTCCTCAATTCAGTTTCACCAGCAAAGAAAACATGTCCTGCAGCCAAGCACTCACACTAACTGGTGTGGCAAGAAAGCTGACAAAGTACTTTCAAGCCAGAAGAAGCTGCCAAAGCCTATTTTGAGGGCCTCACCTCCCGGGTGAGAGAGCTTCAACCTCTGTCAGCTGTTAGAGCTGAGCTGACACAGTCAGCCTGCAGTACCCAAAAAATGACAACCCCAGGGACATTTTCTGTGTCCTCCCAAACAAATTCAGTAGGTGTGGGGGAAAAAAACCAAGCCTGTCTCACCTGGTTTACCTTATTTTCACTGGGATCTGTGACACGGTCTACTCCATACTCGAGGACATCCAGCATGCCTGGCTGTGGTGAACAAGAAACATCAAAGCTTTGGTTTAAAGGCTGTGGATCACACAAAGGCAGGATGAGACTCCCCCAAGCCCCCACTGCCAGCAGCTCCCAGCCAGCAGTGCCTTGGGAAGCTCTGACTCCCAAATTTGGCAATTCAAGCATGGGTGCTGCAGCTGGACCTCTGTCCCTTGCACCTTTGAGAGCAACCAAGGAAAAGTGGTGGGGACTCAGGGCAGGCCTGGACTGACCCTTCCCAGAGGCTGTGCCCTTCCCACATGGGAGTTTGTCCCAGGGAGGGCACCACCGAGCCACCAAAGTCACCCTGTCACCCTTACTCACAGGAGTTCTGTTCACAAGCCAGTAGGCTCTCTCCTGGCAGTCCAGGGCGTACCTGTCCTCCTTCTTCCGCTCCTTCCCTGCCCTGCAAAGCCAAGAACAGGGAAATTCATGCATTTTACCCTGCTAAAATCAGTGGGAAGAGAAGCAGGGCACACCCCAGCCTCCCATGCCCCGTGGGTCCCAGCCTGACTGTCCCATCGATGCTGTGATGCCACCCCCTGACCACATCCTGTCCTGGCTGCACATCGTGTTCTCATGGCCACATGTGACTCTGGCTTTTGAGAAATCATCATCTTCCTGAGCTGAGCTGGGAGCAGACACATCCCCTTTTGATTAGGCACACAGCCCTCTGGTAGCTCTCTGCTGCCTTGCCCTCAGTCCTGCTGCTTCACGTTTATCCCTGTCCGATGTCCCCGGGCAGAATCCGAGGACTGACACCCAGGGATACATCCTGGACATGTCTCAGCCCTGTCTCTCAGTAAAGCAGGGGCATTTCTCGGTGAAACTCCTTGGAAATGGTTCTGAGGAGTGTTCCCAGGCACTAAAACCCAAATCACCTCTAAAATTAAATAGAAGAGGCACTAGCATGGTTTGGGCTCGGACCAACTAGCTTTTTCCCAGAAAAGTCCTGAGCACAATTTGGGACTTAGTGTGGGGAAGGGAGCATTCCCAACAGGCTGTTTGCATGTGGCCTCCCTGCTGTGGTTTGCAGGGTGGGTGCTCTGCACCAGTCTGCCCCAGCAGCACCATCAAACAGCCTCAGACGAGTTTAATCTACTGCTTCAGACACAGACTGGGTATCTGACTTTGAAACTGCATTTGGCATCTCTCAGCCCAAGTCTGACCTCAATTTACAAGAACAACAGTCTCGTGTTTAATGAGACAGTTATCTGATGAGCTGTGCTCCGAGGACTTGGCTGCCATCCCAGGGAAGACAGAGAGGCTGCTGAGCAGCACAGGCACTGCCTGCCCTGCCAGGAGGTAAAAGAAGGTAAGAGGAGTCCACAGAAGTAGGAAAGATCTCTAAAGGAGTAATCTCATCTCGTGTTCACCAAATTTCCTGGGAATTTGAAGGTTTCAGCTCCGAAAATCAAGTTATTTGAGCTGGGTGCCCAAGTATGCACTTCAGTTTTCCCCAAAGTCCCTGCTGGGAACATTTGCTGCTTCTTGATCCATTCCATTCAGCTGGGAGATGTGCAAGTAACACCCGACCCAGAACAACCACACGACCCAGCCTGACGCACACAAATGCTCATGGAGGACACTGAGCTAAACGAACTTGTCTTTAACGAGGGCTTGCAGCACCAGAACCCAGCTTCTTCACAGAACCACATCAAGTGCAAAATCTAAACCTCCCCTCCAAGCCATTTCAGAGCTGCAGTTGATGTTTTTAATGTGTGATTTAGCTGTGCACTAAGACAGCCAAGCTCTGCTCCTCACACCCTCCCCAGTGATGCAAACAAGAGAATGCAAGTCAACTCACTTATACTGCTCCTTGGCCTGCATAATAACAAAATCCCACTTGTAGTTTATTTTTTGATTGAGCATGTTGTAATGTTCCTGGAATAAAAATAAAAAAGCAGTTAGTGTGAAAATTCTGACCAGGGCACTCCCATGCTGGGGTTTTCTTGACTCTCCATAGTTCAACGAGGCCAGGCTGGCGACTGAGCCAAGAAATCTGGATTGTTCTGAACGTAATTACAAGAATTGCAACAGTTCAAAAATACCATTGCAAGGAGAGTAATTACCCTGCTAAAGTTATAATTGACTTCACAGCAGTTTTCTGTACTGGCCGTTTTTGCACTTGCAAAACGTTGCCTTTTGATACTGCTGCAGTTACACCTCATGCAATTGAAGAGGTGATTTTTTGCCCTGCTCCACTCATTAGCAACAAAAGGCTAAAGTTGTAGCAAATGAGGGTCTTGTAAGGGAACAAGTGCAGTGTCTCCTCACCTTTTCATATTCTTCCAAAATCCCTTTCCTTTTAATGTTCTTCTTTGCTAGATAAATCGCTGTGGAGGTAGAAGCAAATTAGCAGTCAGTTATACTTAGACCAGCAAGACCAAGAATAATTAAAAATTCACCCACACGACAATCAAAGGAGCCTTTGTCTGCTACAATATCTTCCCAGGCATGAGCTCCAAGCTCACAAAAGCTCAGTGAAGAAACAAGAACTTGGTGCTTTTGGTCTGTCACTGATGCCCAGGCTGGGAGCAGCCAGGGAGAACAGGCAGCGTGTGCCTTCTGCCACAGCCACCCTTCCCTTGGCACCTCAGCCAGGCTTCCATGGCTCAAGGGACACTGGACCAAATCTTTCAGGTGTTGAGGCTCCTCAGAGTTTGACCTCCAAGTTTTCTGAGCACAGGCCAGGGTGTTTTGCTCAAGCTCTAATAAAAACATTCCAATCTAAAATGGGCTTTTTTATTTCCTCAGAAGATCTACAGCATAATGCAGATAAAAACCACAGAGGACAACCTTGGCACGGACAAATCAGCCTGTGAACTGCACAGCCCACAGCAGCAAACCCAGCTGATCAGCCCAAGTTTCATGATCAGCCCTACAACAAAAAGCATCAGAAAGGCAACAAGAGATTTATATGGAAAGAGCCATCAGGAGATATTGGAAGTCACTGTGCTTTCTATAAAGAAAGAACCATCCCTGAATGCAGGGCTTGATCCAAATCTACAGGAAGACAGCCTTGGGCTCAGATCCAGGAACACATTTAACTACTCAGGGAAATCTAGTCTCGTGTTTAAAGTCTTCCCTCCCCAACAGGGTAATTCAGATGTGTTCCTGTGTGATGGATCTTAGTGGAACATCAGAGCTTCAGCACTTTCCCTCATCAAGGCCACCACAAGATGGTCACACCCTCAATTCACCGTTCCTGGGAATTATTCACAAAACAGCATGAAAAAAAAAATGCAAGGGCTGGTCATTGCAAGAGGAGACCCAGCAGAAGAACATGAAGAGCAGGACTGTGTGACAAAGCCACGCCCTGGACTCTGCAGTGCCACCACTCACCATAGTCTGTGTCATCAGCAGCCCAGCCCTGCACCGGCCAGAAATAAGGGGTCTGCAAGGAAAGGAGCCTCCTGTTAGTGCACAAAGAACTCATGAACTCCTCATTCCAAGCACCAGGATCACCCTAATTTCCCACAGCAGTGGAAATAGTCCAACCACGAGCCTCGATAGCATCCCCTTATTAACTGTGCTTTTTGTATATTCATTATTCAGTGCCCCCACATGGTTCTATTCCAACCAGCATTTCCATTTGCTGCTTTAATACCTGGAAGGGAACACTCCTTTGGAGGAAAGCACAGCTATTTTTAGGTTGAACAAGTACACCAATTTCATTGATGAAGCTATCACAATCTCCCTGTAAACTGCAATCTGAGTCTTGTCTGTGCACTCGGAGTCTTTTCCTTCCTCCTGCACAGCTACACAACTCCTGGGAACTGCCCCAGCTGCCTGTTTTTAATAAAAACTAGTGCTGAACTCCCTCTCAACAGCTTAGAGGAGCTGCAACTCACTTGAAACCTGTAGAGGCTGCCATCTGCCTTAAGGGTGAGGTTCTTTGGCTCCTGAAGAGGGTAGATATATCCGTATTTGACGAACAGGTCTCCCAGGTGGAGTGCCTCTGAAAGTGGAGAATGCAGATGTTTTCATTGCACAGAAACACTTCACTGGAATTAAAAGTGAGCTCCTGTGCAGGGGAGAACTCAGCTTAAAGTTTTATAACTGAAAGCTGAGAAAGCCCCGATTTTCACATTTTTACCCACCTTCTGCAGTGATCTGCAAGCGCTGAAGAATCCACTGCATTATATCATTACCTGCAAAGCAAAGCAAAGGTCAGGCATTGAAATCAGGAGCGTGCCCAAATCCATGGGTGGAAATGAGACCTCTCCAGCCCTCACCCCTCACTGTGCTCTGGATCCCACTGGGGGCACAGCCCCCTTTTCTGCAGATGTACTTTCAAACACAAGGAAGCACAGACAAAATGCAGTGCTGGGCTCCCACTGGCCATGCTGGCACCCCCAAGGCTGGGAGAGGGAGCCTGAGGCTGGCAGTGCCCTCGGGATGGCACAGAGAGAATTTTCACCAGCTCACCTAAACCCTCAGCAGTGGCTTAGAAAGGGTTTAAGGAATGCAACACCTTCCACACCCAGGGAAGGGGAGGTTCTGCTCCACCTTGCCTTGAAGGATTCACTGCAAAGAACCTCCACATTCACAGAGCACAGTCCTGCCTCAGTTTTGTGGAAGACCAGTGGCTGATCCTCTGAGAATCCTTGAATGGACAGAAGGGATGTCCAAATCTCAGATTCAAGCTGCAGTGGATACAGGATTTATCAAGGGGAAACAAGATTTCTGCACTCCCACACATTTTATCTCTCCCAGGTCTCTTGTTGGACCGTGAGCAGTTGTACTCACAGGCAGCACAAACCTCCAGCAGTTTTAGTTTTACGTTCTGGGGGGCAAATTTCATGAGCCTCCTTCCATTTAAAGAGGGCAAAAATGCACTTGTTCACTGATCAGTTAGTGGCCTTTTCCTCCAAACCTCCCCTAGGACTGCAGACTGAGGTGTTGACCTTTCTTGACATTGCAGTGATGACTTAACTTTCTAATAGGGGCTCAGAGCTCTTATGCTACTGCCTGCTTCCTGAAATAGATGAAATTAAAGGATTATCTCATCACTCATTTCTAGACAGCTCCCTCTGTAAGCACTTTCCCCCAAAGGTGCACATTTAACATCGAGGTTTATTTGTGAGCCATTTTACTGACTTTCACTGAATTTAACTAGTTAGTTCCCTGCACAGGCAGAGCCAGGCTCTCTCCAGTGGATCTGTGTCCCCTGCTCCAATTCCTTCACCACACCCTCATCAAACACAAATCAATCTCTTTTGCAACACCCAGAAGCCAATCAGTGTCCATGCAGCACTAAAAATATCAATTTAGAGAGGGATGACCAGCACACAGAGGGAGTGGAAGTCACTTGCCTCTCAGAAGTGGACAGAATTTGTGATTTGTGCAAGTGGGAACTTGCAGCAATTCTAATTAAGGAACCAGAGTGAAGCAGACAGCACGCAATGAGGGTGAGTGCCAACACATCAGACACCCATGGACTTTTAGGAAGTGGGGTTTTACACTGGGCAGACATCAGGAGAAGTTCTCATTGCCTTGCACTTCATCTGCACAGGGCGTCATCCTCAGCACAGGGAATCTCCTCCTTGTGCTGCCTTAACTATTCCCTGTCAGCTCTGGGAGGCAAGGCCAGCTCCTCTGTCCAGGCAAAGCCTCCACCCAGCTCAGCTGCATAATAGCAGTGTAAGCCAGGATGTGGTTTGCACTGCAGTGCTGCTCAGAGCAGGCTCCACATGTGTGCAAGTTCTCCTGACCCTTCCACTCACTGGCTCTGCCCATGGCCAAGGGACTTCAGTGCCTCTGCAGCCTCATTTTTTAAAAAAATTGGGGCAAACAACACACTGGGCCTGCCAGGCTTTGCAAACACAGTGGGGGAAGTCTCCTGACTTGCCTGGAGCAAACTCACTGGTTTCAGTGGGAGTCCTTGTTCTGAATTTCAAAGTGATGAAGAAAAACTGAAGCAGGAGGAGGAAACTCGGGTATGGAGTATGTGTGAGTATTTATAGCAGAGGATTCCTCACAAGAGCTTTTGTGGAGGCTTGGGGTGCAGGGAAGCAGAGGTACTGATAGTGCCTGGTGAAAGGAGTCGCAGGCACAGCGAGGCTGTGATAAGAGCTGCACATGACACAGCACAGCTCCTGTCTGCTGCTCCTTCAGCCTCCTCCAGGGAGGAAAAGCTGTCATTTACAGGCACAGAAGTGGGTTGAATATTTTGTTCTTTCCCTGCCTACTCAAGAAAAAATTATTACTAGCAGTAAACATTAAAAGGGAGACTAATTGTTTACTGCTCATTTCTGAAGTACCATCTTTCAGTCTGCCTCCAGGCTGCTTATTTTAATTGGATTTTAATATTTATCTTCATTTGTGATCCAGCCTCACTGGAAGCATGAGAGGTCTGGAGGCTCAGCATGTCCTCACCTCTGTGCTCAGAGAAGGCAAGGTCACTTGAGTTAACCCCATGAGACAGCTGAAGGCACCTGGGGATCAACCCTTGTGTCTGATTCAAAGAGCAGGAATGAAATGAGACACGAGTGAGAAGGAGATAAAGGGAGCAGGTACATTTCCAATGATGCACAGCAGATATTAATTGGGAGAAGAGCTCCAGCAGGCAGCCAGGCACTGGCCATGGGGTCCATAAGCATCTTTTCTCTGCTGAACTCGGCCCAGTCCCTCCCCTCAGGGAGGCTCTTACCTGTCACAGCGTGGGGGATGCTGGCGACCATCACCGTCTGTGTCTGTGTCTTGATTCCCGTGTCTGGGCTCTGCATCTCCATCATGAGTGTTTCAATCTGCAAAGCAGGCAAGGGGATGGGATGGATCTCAGGAGAGGGCAGGAGGGAGCCCTGGGAGCCACAGGAATGGATGCAGTGGCCACAGCCCTCTGTGACCCTCCCTTTGGCACCAGAGGTGCCACCTGCAGCCCATGGCAGCTCACACTGCCCCTGAACACACACACAGAGCCAGGGCTGGCACAGGAGGGACAGGGTGGAACTGAGAGCTGAGATGGAGGAGAGCTAAGGAAAAATAAATCAGTAAAATCTCTGCCACCCATAAAGGTTCCTCTCTTGCTCACTGGGCTCTTAGAAAGAAAAACGGGGAGGGAATAAACTCTGTGCTTCTGTTAGGAGGTGCAAAGGAGGTGTGTGAGGGGCTCTCTGACCATTCCTGTGCACAGCTGCACTCACCCACCCAGAGTCTCAGCCCCTTGGGCAGCAAAGCTCAGCCCCTCCAGGGATGGGGCAGGGACATCCTCCTGCCTGGCAGCACCTCCTGCCTGGGATTCCTCAGGGATCCTGGTGACTCCTTTTTAACAGAGGATGAGTCTCACATGGAGTCTCACGCTCTTTTATTTCTCCTTCCCAATTATCCTCTTTTTTTTTTAAAGATAAAGATTTCCCAAAGGTATTTTCCTCCTCTTTGACTCCCTACCAACACCATTCCAAAAGCACAAACTTCTGCTTTCACCTGGGATCTGTGCTCAGACAGATGGAGTTGGGGCACACTCCTCATCTCCTCGTTTTTGATTATCTGAGTGCCATGACAGCTTTGGGGAAGATGCTCTTCTTTTTGCCTTCTGCTTCCAGAGATATTAAATCAAAACTGGTCCAACAGGACCAATTTGGTCTCTCCACACATTTGTTTTGGGTGAGGCTGTAGCTTTTTAACTGGGAGTAGAGGATTTAACGAGGGTGACTTGATGACACGCACACATAATGAAGGGTATTGTCTTCACAGGCACCACAGTGACTTTGGTCCCAAGCCTTGCCAAGCTCTGTGAGGATTTAAGCTGTAGTGACAGGATACACCCTGGGCTTGTCAGTAAAACTGGATTTTCAACTGCTTTGAAAGGCAGTGACAAATTAATGCTAAAATGGAGAAGCCTGGTAAAATTTAACATAAATATTTGTAGAAATACTTATGAAATATTTCAAAAGAGCAAAACCAGCCCCAAAGTGATGGAATATGAAGACATTTTTTAGATCTTTTAAGAGAACCCACAATTTCAGCCTCAGAGAGCTCAAGGCTGTGTGGGATGAGGTGAGGCAGGATGGTCCAGCAGGCAGGGCACTCATTCAGGAAACTGAGATTCTCAGCAAACCTTGGGAAGTCAATCTCTGTGAGTGCACAGTCCCTTCACAGAGAACAGAGATCCTGGGGGCAACCACAGCCCTGCTCACCCCCTGTCCCAGTGCTGTGACCACCTGGCAGATCCCACCAGGATCCCCCAGGCTCAGGCAGGGCTTGCTCCAGGCAGGCAGCACAGCACATCCTGCTCCAGCACAGAGCTGCTGTTCTCCAGGGGGGCTGGAGAGACAAACCTCCAACCAGCTGAGAGCAGGGAACTGGCTCAGAAACCCCCAGAGCCCCCCAGCACAGCACGTTCCCTTCCTTTAACCAGCAACTCTTCAACTCCTGTCGTGTTCACGCTCTGCCACCCTCCCTCCTGTCACCGCAGAAATGACAAATGTATTAAAAAGCAAGGAGCTGCTCTTGGGGGGTGCCTGCGGTTCTGGCTGCAAACCACCCACCTTGCTGATCAAAACTCAGCCTGTCTCAGTCTCTTCTCCCAAGGGAACCCTGGATTACAGCGTTCAGGAGCTGCTATCAGCACCAGCCTGCCAGAGCGAGGCCAGGAGGGCTGCTTCAAACACAGCAGGAACACTTCCTTGCTTTGCTCAGGGCTCTAGTACAGTTTGTCACGCTTTCAGCCAGGAAAGAGCTGTCTGGTTTGAATTTTGCCGAGCCAGAAGCCACTTCCTGGCGCTGGCTGATGGGTGGAGATGCACACAGAGGTAAATATGAGGACTGCCAAAGGAGCTGGGCTCCAGGGCGAGCTCACCTCACACACAGAGACACCACAAGACATGAGCCCCATGGAGATTTCCCTTCAGATCAGCTGGAATCTCTGCCTGGAGGTGAACTCACCCTGAAAGCCACAGAGGAGACAACAGGAAAACTGTCTGTCACCCACCCCTCTGATTGCAGAGTCCCAGGGTTCACTGAGTGCAAAGCAGAACTCAAACTCCCATAAAGTAAGAAAAACCATCAGTGCATTTCAGGAGCTGTGGGAAGCCCCAGGGAAGGGCAAATGGCCAGTGACTGATGGGGTGTCCATGGTTCTGGAGGAGGAGGATGGATGCTTTCCTATGGCAGGGAGCAGTGGGGACAGATGACTGCTGATGGATTGCTTGGCTGAGTTACCCTGGGTGCACTTCCCACCCCTGTTTCCCTGAGCTGAGCCCTTCAGGCACCCACCAGCTCCCCAGGACCAGGGCATCCACAACGCAGGAAAAACAAACTGCAGGTGCTGAGACTCAGAAATGCAACAGCAAAACACTGCCAAGGTGAAGAGTTCAGCCCTTCTCAGCATCAGCCCAGACAGAGGCATCTCTGCTTCAGACATAAGAAAGATCAATTTTCCCAGCAGGAATTTCCAGCTCCCGGCTGAGTGCACGCTCCTGGTGCTATAATTCAACATCTGCTGCTTTCTCCATCTTAATTCCCTGACTCTACCCCCCTCACTGGCTGCTGCTGTTCCTGCTCAAGGATCAGCCCTACCTGCTCTGATTTCCAAGGTAACAATACAGTCCTTATCCCCACTCTGGCCTCTGAAGGTTCATTCAATTGTTTTCTAGGTCTACAATCACCAACCTTGCTTTGCACATTGATGGATGATCAGAAAAAAGGAGAAATGAAAAAAATCCATTGTTAACCACCTAAAACTTCCTGCTTTTTCTTAATTAAAGCTGAGGGGAAGTGGCTTGTTCCCACTGAGTGATGCCTCAGCTAAAGGAAGTGAATCTGTGAGTGGGGAAGGCAGAGCTGTAGCTAGCTGTTCCCAGCCTGGAGGGGATTTTTTCCAAAGCAAGATGCAGCACTGGCATCTCCCAGCCTGGAACAGAGAAAGGGAGGATGGGATGAGGCTGAGCTTGGCCTAAAGGCTCAGCTTTAGCCATATTCAGGACCAACAGAGAGCAGGAGTCTGCTGGATTCCAGCAAAAACACATTTCAGCTGCTCACAAACCTCGGGAAATACCCAGAAAGATGAGGGCCAGCAGCTGCTGGAAAGTCGAAGCCTGGAGAAGCAAAGGCAGGCTGGAAAAGCCCCCAGCCATGCTGCAGACCCTGGAACAGTCCTTCCCTGGTTGCTGCACAGCTTGGGAGAAGCCACCAGGGACCCGAGTGAGGAGGAGGCAGAGGAAGAAGGCATCCATCAGCCCTACCCACAAGGTGTGAGTCACGGTGCAGCTCCTGTAGCACAGCAAGGAAAAATACCCAGCCCAGCAGCTCCTGGAGAGCACAGCCCAGCTGGTGCCCAACAGAGACAGATCTGGCTGCTGGAGCAGGCACAGGCACCAAGAGCTTGGGTTCATTCAAGCTCTTGCAGCATCCAGCCAAGTGCATCCAGCCAAAATGCATTTCAGAGGCTTGCTCACTATCCCAACAGACTTTTGGGTCATTCTTCTTCCAGCCAAGGTGGTTTAGAAGGGGAGGAAAAATAGAATGAAACCACCTAAGTGCTAGCATGATGAGCAGGTGTTAGAGGGCCCTGGGGGCCTCTGATCCCCTCACAGTTCAGCCATGAAGACTGAGCTCCACATGCAGCCTGAGTCTTTCAGAGCAGCCTCACAGCAAGAGCTGGCCACTGCCCACCACCCCTACAGCAATCCCATCCTCTCCCCTGGCAGGATTGCTGCTGTGGGCACCAGCCTCACGCTGGAGAGGCAGCACAGGGAGGTGCCCGGCAGCTGCCAGGGCACACGGGGCGCAGGGGCTGACAGCAGGCAGGAATCCCTCCCTGCAGCTGCAGCAGCCCAGGCACAGCCTGTGTCAGCTGGTTGCAAAGCGTGAGCACAGGCTTAAGCAATTAACAAAGCTTCTTTCTAGGATTTTAGCTCCTCATGGGTCTAACTAAGCCTGGAAGGTGCTCGCTGAGCACCCTCAGCTCCTGCCACGGGCAGCCAGGAAAGGTGCTTGGTGTTTGCAGGCAGCTCTGAGGACGTGGCTGTCTGCACACAGACCACACTGCCACGGCTCCAAACACGGCTTCTCCAAAGGTCTGGCAAAAACAGAGCAGTAATGAAAGCAGAGACGGGAGCCAAGGGCTTTCGCTGACCACCAGGAGCTTCCCTTCCTACTGCTCACAGGTCTCAGACTCGCAGAGCGCTGGGAGTGCTCAGCCCCCCTGGGAGCAGTGCACTCGCTGTGCTCTGATCTTCCCACCTGAGGAACTGGGAGCGCCTTGCAGAGACTGCCGCACTCCCACGGAGCAGCTGAAGCACAGCTGCCGGCGGTTGTTTGCTCAAAGCACACAGCTTCTCCTCTGCACCCCCGCACGCAACTCCACCGAGTACTGCTCAGTACAGAATCTGGCCTAGAGGATTTCCCTTGGCAGGGCTCCCCAGCCAAATTTACCCTGCAAGACACAGCACCAAAGAAAAATACCCTCTTTACTTCCTCTGCTGTAGTAAGTACAGTGCATGTACTGCCAGGCTCGTACCTTAGCATTGAATAGCCCCAAATTCCCCTGCCTTTACCCCTGGAATCCTCCTTATGTTGTGGGCGTTGAGGAAAGCTAACTACAAGTTGAACAACAACTCGCTGGCTGTACTTGTCACTGGAAATTCTGTTAATTCCATTCAACAGGATAAGCTACACTCAGGAGAGGTGGGTGGGAGAAAAGCTAGCTTAACACCCTGCTTTTTAAAATCTGCAGATACCGGCTATGCTACAACTGCCTATGCTTTGAATGAACGCTACAGAAAAAGCCCACCAAATGGGAATACTTTTCAGGGATTAAAAAGTTCTAATTACAGTTGAATGAGGAGGTGGCAAAAGGGAGAACAAAGTAGACAAGCATGTACTTTAAATCCCTTTCTCTGAGTATTTCTCTCTACAAACAGAACCAGAATATTTCCTTTTTGTCTGATCTTGTTGAACCATTAACTCTGGAGTATTTTCTTTGGAACCATTCTCTCTGGAGGCGTGAAGAATCCAGATATGAGCAATCATTCTGGCTCTTACAAACCCCCTCAGAACAAAATCCAAAAAGCACATAAAGACTCAGTATAAAAGCTGGTGCCCTACAGAATTATTGTCTTGTAGTGTCACACAGGCCACCCGCAGGGTCACGTGAAGACAACCTGTAATTAGGAAATTAGCATTCAGAAAAACCTCTGGAGCAAGGGAAAACCACAGGAGTTCTACAGCTCTCAATCTCTGCTTCTGTGTTGGCAGATTGAGTGTCATCCATACCTTTCCCAGGAGAAGCTGATTGACTACTGCCACTCCAAAGGGATCACTGTGACAGCTTACTGTCCCCTTGGACGTCCTGATGGGTAATTTCCCAGTGGGTTCATGTGATTTAAGTCTGAAACATTCAGACTAATTGAGTAATGGTGCAGGTTTATATATGTTTGGGTTTTTTTTTAATTAATGGGGCTAGATAGAATCTTTCTCAAGTGATTCATTGTTGTTTCATCCTTTTTTTCCCCCCACTTTGTCTAGTTCTAAGCCAGAGGCACCTTCCCTTCTGGATGACCCCAAGATCAAGGAGATTGCAGCCAAGCACAAGAAGACTCCAGCACAGGTGGGGAGATGCCACACAGTGGGTACCCCTTCCTGTAACACTGCAATTTAGGATAAACTATGTCTGAAGAGAGGGAGCAGCCTCATGGTGTTACCTGTGAGCAGTGCTGCTTTTTTGAGGTGTTAACAAGCAATGCAGGTTGTCCATTCTGTGCCCTACAAGAAATGCTGCTAGGAACTCTGGCCATCAGTCAAGGAAATATTCTTGACTCACCTTCAGTTGTCACTTCCCTTCTCAAGTCCTCTTGGAGAAATGAAAGCCTTGCACAGACTGCTAAAATCCCAGGTGCAAAGAAAGGGAATTGACTGGCCCAAAATGGGATGGGAAGGGAGACCTTCCATGGGGGCTTCCACCACTTCCCTCTCTGCTCTGCAGGCAGTGCAGCCTGGGCTGCAGGGACATGGATGATTTGAAATGCAGCTCTGCAGAAGCAGGTAGAGCTTAGGGAAAGCAGCTGTTGGAACAGGAGGAATGATTCAGTTTTCTGTTCCTGCAGGTTCTCCTTCGCTTCCAGATCCAGAGAAATGTGATTGTGATTCCCAAATCTGTCACCCCAAAGCGCATTGTGGAGAACTTCCAGGTGAGGGGTCAGGAGTGAGCTGGGTGCTGCCCCTCAGGGATGGCTTGGCAGTGATCCTTTCTCACCCTTGCCGTGGCCTCCTGCAGCACGAGGACTGGGCTCTTTCTGTCAGTCTGGAAATCAGGCCTACAGTGAGAACTCCAGCTGAAGAACAGGCAGAGCTCTTGGAACCAGGATGCTGATAACCTTATCAGGCACTTTACATGGTGTCTCCTGTTCTTCTGTTTCTTCCCAGTAGAGTCTGGGAAATCCAAAGATACTTCCTTTCCTTTCCCTGTTTCATGAAACCATCACTTGTAACCAGCATCCTTTCTGATATGAACTTGTTCTTTCATCTTGTGAATCTCACTTCTGATTTGATTTTTTCAAAGAAGTCAAATCCAGCTGTTTTTTCTCTTTTTAGGTGTTTGACTTTGAGCTGACTAAAGAGGAGATGGCAACCCTTCTTGGCTTGAACAGAAACTGGAGGATCTGTGAAATGGTCACGTAAGTGACAGTTTGTGTCCTTCAATCTCTTACATTTTCAATTATCTTTCTTCTGATCTCACAGGAACTGGTATAGCTGTTCAAAGTGGGTATATTTTGAAATCTGAAATAATTTGGGGGAAGAAGCATCTGTTGTTATGCTTTCACTTTATTGACTAAAAGATGAGTATAAGTCATGCTGTGTGTTCATTGTAAATCCATTCTCCAGGAAACTTTGTGTGCCTGGAATTCCAAAATGAGGGTTCTAATTGATAACTTTGGCTGTGCCCATATGGGAGAAATGAGGATTAGGCAGTTTTAAACTTAGGGTAATCTTTTTCTGTGGGGTATTATAAATTGATGTCAGCTCTTACACAGGTGCTTGTGGTGGGGAAGGACCATCTGTTGTGCAGTACAAAGCACAGCTGCTTGCAGATACGCACCTTGGAAGCCAAAGCAGCAAGTCTTGGCTGCAAGGCCACAGAAACCACTGTTGTCTCTGTAATCAGTGTGAATTTTAACTCTTTATCTAGAAAGTAGCTTGGTCCCACCACTGTTCAGTGCCTGAATAATGGAAAAAGGCTGGAAATTGTTGGTCCTGTAGGCTGTTCCTATACTGTTAAGTGTAAGTGAACTCTTAAGTTCACTCTGTAGTCATTCAGTTCAGAGCCTCCCTTGAAGGCTCCTCTGTACACCCACTGTTGTTCTATATAGCAATTACTTTAGCCTTGAGTAATCTTTCCTCTTTGGTATCTTCCAGGTGCAAAAATCACAAGGAGTACCCTTTCAATGCAGAATATTGAAGATGGCTTTTTTTTCTGCCCTCTCTCAGGCCTCCAGGGTCTAATGAGCTTCTACCATTGCCTCAAATTGTGCACTATGTAGCTTACACACTGAATCCCTCCTGACAGCAAAGGCACAGGATATGTGTTCAGTCACTTTGGGTTTTTTGCTTTGGTGGAAGGAAATAGTACAATTTTTCTGAAGAACAAAATGTGGGCTATGATAATTCTCATTACACGAGTGTCTCTGCATGGCTGAAATGGCAAAGGAGAAAACAGGAGAGGGAACTAGCAACTGATTTTATCTTCTGTCTTGCATCAACACCACTTAAGGCTGCAAGGTTAAGGATATGCAAGTGGAGGAGAAAGATCCATCCTGAATAATCACATAATCACTGCCTGAAGGTAAAAGACAGCCCAAAGCTTTCTGGGAAAGAAGAATAAATGGGAGAGGTGTCCAGACCTACAGATGGATCCTAACTCATACTGGGCCTTATTTCAGACACTTTTTTTACAGGCTGAAACTGGACAGAGATTGATGTTCAATTTCATTCTTGACCAAAATAAAAATGATTGCATTACTGCTGGTTTGGAAGTTCTGTTCCAATGTTAAAATTAACAAACCAAGAAGCTTGCATCAACAGTGTAATTGGAAATAATCATCCCTATTCCATTTTAAATGATGTCACAAGAGCATCGACATCTTGTCTTGATCAAAAGTTGAATAATTTGATATAAGCAATGACAGAGCAATGCTGAAAAGAACAGTTGAGCAGGACAAGCCTTAGTATGGACTGTGGGCCAACAAGAAATGAGGCAAACACCTGAAACTGCTGGAAAACTACATTGGTATCACTGTGGTAGTTTAACTCAGTATGCAGTGGGTGAGTACACTTAGACAAGCTTGAGCTGCTTGCACTGTACATCACTGGTTTGTAGGTATGAGAGCATGGATGAAAGGTGCTTGACTGATGGCAGAAAAGCTGAGGGTCTGAATGTCACAGGAGCACCAAGAATTTGCCATGATTAGGAGTTAAAATAACTGGATATAATGAACCATGACTGACCAGGTGGTGCAGACAAGAACTGGGGGGGAGTCTTGGTACATGCAGTGTGAAAGTGGCAGGAGAACAATACCTGGAATGCTGGAGAGCTCTGTGGTGAAAGTGTGGACTGCTCTAGCTGCCAGGCTGTGCTGACATTGATCCAGCTTTACAAGCCCTCAATAAACCAGCCTGTGGGGAAACATGACTACACCCATGCAGATATCCAAAATGATGAGGACACGAGGTAGAGGAGCGTGTGTTAGTGCTGAGCCACTGCCCAGAGCCTGACACAGGTCAGAGTTGAGTGCTGTATTTCCCCAGGTGAGGCCACACTGACTCACTGGAGTATTTTATGAGGGGCACCCACTGTTACACGTTGTGAATATTCCAGGTATCATTCTCCTGTTGCTTTATCATCCATAGCTCATATGTACCAAGACTCCTTCAGTGCATGTGTCACATTCTCCCTGCCAGCCTTTTCCTCCATTGATGCACTTGGTGAATGCAGTTTATCACATTGTCTGGTGTTCCCTTACCCCATGACAAATGCAGAAAGAGTTTGGCCTTTCTATGTGATTAAAAACAAAGAAGCCTTTATTCTCAAATGAGGTGTGAACAAAACTTGTGCTTTTGGCTTGAGCATTTTGGCTATGAGAGACAGGACAGTGGACCTCAGATACATTGCAGCAAATGCAAACCTCCAGCCCAAAATCCTTTCTAAAAGACAGAGACATTTACATCTCTCAGTCAAGAAACCATTGAGGAAAAAAACCCCGACTAGGATGGCAGCAGATGTCTCATACAAACAGCTTGGTTTTAATACTGTCATTGGCACTCCTAATATCACAATCTTTCCTTTGATATCATTGTCCCCTGAACCAAACCCCAAGAGTCTGAGCATGCTCAGAGCAGATTTACAGAGAAGGAATCCAGGAAAAAAAAAGTAAAAGGCAAACACATAACCATTTTGTGATGTTAACTGAAACATCACATCCTGCTGAGGATGGCTGATGGCGCTGACAAAAACCCAGAGGATTACAGAGACAAACTATTGTCTGCCCTCAGGTAAGCAGGGCAAAAAAGCTACAAAGCAGCTGGGCATCTGCTGTGGGAAAGGCACACAGAGAAGAATGCACCATTCTGATGCTCACACCTGAATAAACTCTCAAAGCACGAGCATGCAGCAAAGTTTCTCAGGTGGCCTCAACATAACATTTATTCTTCAGCAACTTCCAAAAAACATTACAGGAAACCTCTCCCAACACTAAACATTCGTTAAAATAACTGCTTTCTAATTTACTCCTACAAAGGAGCTCACTTTTCCTCTCCTGTTATCACGAGCATCATCCCACTTTCGGAGGGAGCCCGGAGCGCACGGAGGAGCTGCGGGGGCCCGGGCAGAAGCGGCGCTAGCCCGGCCCAGCCCGGTGTGCCTGTCCCAGCCCGGTGTGCCTGTCCCGGGCGGGCGGGTCCCGGCACGGGGCGGGCACGGCGCTGCCATCGTTAAAGGCTCTGCGGGCGGTACCAGCGGGCAGCATTCCCGGCTGGAGCCATGGCCACCTGCGTGAAGCTCTACACCGGGGCCAGGATGCCCGCCGTGGGGCTGGGCACATGGAAGGTAACGGGGGCAGCGGGCACTCGCTCTCAGAGGGGCTGGGTCCGCGCCCGGTGCCATCCCCTCCGGAAGGGACAGCAGCGCTCGGGGGTGGGCAGGGATTGGGGACAGCTCGGCTCGGTGACACGGCCCCGCCGCCATCCCCGACATCTCGCCGGGGATGCCCTGTCCCTCCGGTGGTCTCGCAGGCAGAGCCCCGGCGCTGCTTTTGAAGCCGCTTTCTGTGCTGTGCCCTCCGTCCCTGTCGTGCCCCTCCTGCCGCGGGGGAGAGGTGACCCTCGGCTGTCCCCAGCCTGTGAGAGGCGGTGGCTCCGTCCCTCCCGTACCCGCCAGGGATGCGCGGATCCCACCCACCCCCTGCTACCCGTCCCGGGCCCCTCTCCCTGCCCCTTCCCGTGCCACTGCACCGCAGCACTTCCGTGCTGAGTAACTGTAATCCTGGGCGAGGTCCTCGGGAATCCTCTGGTATCAAAGTATGCCTTTAGAAGACAATTCATGCGTTTCAAGCAAGTTCTGACAAAGAGGTTTGCACTGTTGTTACGATGGCTACAAAATCACTGATCTGGACACAATACTAGAAACAAACATTGCTGGATTTGTGTGAACAAGGTATGCCAACATTACTTTGTGCACAGCTCTAACACGCCCTTTCAGGCTATAGAAACACATAGAATTGCACATGTCCTCTGGCTCTGAAGGAAGCAGCTGACATAAAATTCAAATTACAGGTGGGATGTGTCCCAGGACAAGCTGGGCTAGAGCACAGTGCAACACTCCAGAGTGGTGTGGATGACTAAGGTGTGGACCGCTGCCCTCCCTACGGAACTAAAATTCTCTGCTGGACAGTTTGACTGTTCCTCTTCTTAGACACAGCACTGGGAAGCGAGGAGGGTTGAGCAAGAGGCACTGCAGAGCTCCCTGGCACAAAACTTGGTTCCCCCTGGTCCATCTCTGGCAGTGTTGGGGCTCTGCTCTACCTGGCTGTTGGCTGAGCCTGCTTGGGACTGGGACTGGGGCTGTGGATAAATGGCTGGAAGCTGGCTTCAGACCCAGCAGCCTGCATTTGTACGATGAACAGAGCTTTAAGAACATGGCATGGAAAAACTCTACTTAAAAGCCCATTTGAAGTTGCTAGATAACTAGGAAATGGCCTGTATGCTTTGATTTGGGATTTTAACCTTCTTTCTCCAGTCTGAAGCTGGGCAGGTAAAGGCTGCGGTGATGGCTGCCATCGATGCCGGGTACCGGCACTTCGACTGTGCCTACGTGTACCAGAATGAGAATGAGATTGGGGAAGGCATCCAGCAGAAAATCAAGCAAGGTGCTGTGAAAAGAGAGGACCTCTTCATCGTCAGCAAGGTAGGGTGAGCTGGGATCCAGGGGAAAGCCTGCTTTGGGACAACACATGCACAGAGGGAAATTCAGAGCAGTGGGGAAAGGCTGTGTGATATAGAGTGGAGTCATTAGGAGAACAGTTCAGGCCCATACTTATTTTTGTCACTGTGTTACCTACGATGTGTTCTACATTCTCCATTTTCATGGGACTGTTCAAAATATGAGTTAAGTAGAAATGGTCCCAGCAAGTGGGTTGTTTTTTTTCCTTTTTCAGGTAAGAGATTTAACCCAGGAGGTCACAGTCTGCCTTGTTTCTTTTCTCTAGTTGTGGTCCACTTTCCATGAGAAGCCTCTGGTGAAGGAATGCTGCCAGAAGACTCTTGCTGACCTGAAATTGGATTACCTGGATCTGTACCTCATGCACTGGCCTCTGGGCTTCAAGGTACAGTAACAGCAGGGCCCTTGGTTTTCTCTGCTCTGCTCTGAGCTCCTCACAAGTGTCAGGAAGGAGCCCTTGCAGCACCACTGCTGCTGCAGACAGAGCCCTGTTGTGCCAGCAGTGCCCCAGTGCTGCCCATGCTGCTCTGCTCTGCCCACACCAGCCAGGCCCTGATCTCTGCCCCAGAGCGCTGCTGCACAGCGTCCTCTGCCCTCCTGATAACGGGGAGGCAGAGCCAGCACTAAGGGCAGGCCTCCCAGCTGCAAGATTGACTCATGCTGCTTGACTTTGGGCTAAAGCATCCTCTCCTGCTTTGTGGGAAGGAAGGCTGTACTTTGTGCCTGACGGAAGTTCTTTCCTCTGCGTGTTACAGAATCACAGAACAAGAGAATGTTTCTGTCTTCTATTGCTTTCTTTAATCACTGAGTCCTTAATTCAGTACAGATTGAGCTGACCTTTGCTGTAGGAGCCTTAAAGTTGTTGCACAGACCTTGGATTTCAAAAGGTGAGACTTTCTGACATCCATGTCAGAAGTACATGAAATACATCTCATCCTCCATGTACTTCAAAGGAGCTGATGTCTCAGTCTGTGTCTAGCCTTGGCTTTTTCTTTCTGCTGCAGACAGGTTTAAGACCTCCATCTCATCTGTTCCTTTGGAGCTTGTCAACTGTTTGTCATACTTGCAAAGCTGTCATGGTTACTTTTATGTGAATAAAGACCTTGAGTAGAAGTGTCATGGCATAATACTCTGACATCTGCACCCTGGATGTGGAGCAATGTGGAGATGAGGGTTTCTATTTCTGAATTTGTACATCTGGGGTGTTCTGATTTGCCACCAACTTAAACTGAGGCTCCCTTCACAGGACACCTGTGTATTTACCTAGTACCTTGTTCAGGAGATGTGGCTCGGCCTAAACCTGACTTAAATATTCCTGGGTCCTTAACAGGTCCTTCAAAAATAAAAACAAATCCAGTTCTCTCTTAAAGGAATAATAGAGGAGTACAGGAAGCTTGTTTGTGTGACTTGTTTATCTGTATGTGTTTCAGTGAGTCACCACTTTGCTGGGTCTAGGAGATACACCTGACATTCCCAGCAGGAATGATTCCTGATCATTCCTACTAGGAAACACTGCTGGCAAAATTGCCAGGAACTACGTAGACAAATATTAGTATTTTCTGTACTAGCAGCTAAAGCCATCATGGTCTTCAGTTGTCTTGGTGTTAAGTTGCCAACAAAAAGAGTATTTCAGTCATTTATTTTTCACTGACAGGCAGGAGAGGATCTGTTTCCTGCAGATGACAAAGGCATGGCCATACCCAGCAACACAGATTTTCTGGATACATGGGAGGTAAGTTCAGCCACGGTGGGAAATCATGTTTGCTGTTACTGGCAGTCTTTTCCATGCTTTCATTACCTTCAGCAGTCACAAAGTTCTTGTGTATTTATACATGTACAATGTAGCTTTTCAAAACATACATGCTCAGTCAAGCTGATAATCTTTAGTGAGGCTGCGAGCCAGACTGCTTGAGCATAACAGAAACAGAACTGTCCTCACCACTGTTCTTAAACTGCTCAAATACACTCTGCTGAAATAAATTATGATCTTGCCCACAGCCTGCACTACAGCCCTCCAGTGCTGGCTCAAGAGCACATCACTGATTATCCTTATTTCCTATGTGAAAATAACTGAGAGTGAATTTCTGCCATCTCAAGAAAGGAGCCCTTGGGTTTGGGTGAGATGGAAGACATGGCACAAATACAGCAGTGTGCACTTTCCCCCAGGAGACAACCTTTGCAGCTCCAAACAGCTGTCCTTCCTTGCCAATGAAGGGAAACAAAGCCACACTAGGAAAAATTCCTTCAGGGCCTGTCTTGGATGCTGGGTGCTGCTGACTGTGCCCCTCTTTCTGTCAGGCCATGGAGGAGCTGGTGGATGCTGGCCTGGTAAAAGCCATTGGTGTCTCCAACTTCAACCATGAGCAGATTGAAAGAATCCTGAACAAGCCAGGACTGAAGCACAAGCCTGCAAACGTCCAGGTGAGCTGCAAAGTGACAGCAGGTGACTGGTTTTGTGGGATTATAAAGATCCAATTACATGCATGAGGAGATGCAAAAAGGGAGAACAAAGCAGACACGGCACAATTACACCCTGTGATTATTTCTGAGTACACATAAAGATGTTGTAGATCTGTGTCCTGATAGGGAATGAAGTTGTGGTACAGAAATTACAAGAAGAACTTCTTAAAATACTTGTTCTGTTATTAGTAATGGCATCAATCTGTTATTAATAGCAGATAATTGTTCACACAACACGTATTTTTTTCTCATGCAGGAATCCACAATTCAAATTTGAAAAAGGGAAGCCAGTTTTAACTGTCTGTACAGAAGCAGAGCATTTATGGACACACTAGTGGCTTCCTGGTATCTACCCTGATTTATGTAAAATAAAAAATAAAGTGGTTTTAGACACACATATAAAAAAATAACATCATCTAGTCTTTGTTTGCATACAGCAGCTACTGCCCTCTTGTATGCAGGAGCTGCAGAAGTTTATCCCTTCCAGGGGCCTAGGACAGACTCAGACATCTCTTACAGTTCTGAATTCAGTACTTCTTGCATGTTCACTAAGAGTGCTAAGGTCCCTCAGTCTCCAGAGCCTGCCAGTCCTTCCTCTGCAGGTAGTTACAAAAAAAGGAGCATGCTAAAAGGAGAAAAAAAATGCATCTCTGTCCAAAACTATGGAATCTATTCACACAAATTCATGAGAAAGGGGCTTTTATGTCTAGAACAGAGCAGGTGCAGCATGTCCTTCTCATCCCGTCCCACATTACTGCTGAATATACAAGGCATTGGGGTTTTCAATATTTGCTAAGATACTGCTCAGAAATGAGAAGGACCTCAGAACATGCCAAAGAACTCAGAGATGAGCCCTATGAAATGCTCTTGACCCAGAGGTACAAGAAATCTCACTGTAGAAAACTAAGGCTGAATTATACCTTGCAAAGACTGACACATGAGGACAAACCCCAGCCTTTAAGTGCATTAGGGATAATCCCTACAATGAGTTACAGCTTCATTCTGTCAATCTGTGTGCTCTTCTGTTGGCAGATTGAATGTAATCCATACCTCACCCAGGAGAAGCTGGTGAACTACTGCCAATCCAAAGGGATTGCTGTGACAGCCTACAGCCCCCTTGGCTCTCCTGACAGACCATGGTAAGGCTGCTTTGCATTTGTGAGGGAGCTGTGAGTGTGGATGACACTTGCAGCACTGTGACAGTAAGTGTACTATCAGCCATTGATCTCAAAACAGATTTCTGGTGCTCTCTCTCCTCTGTGTAGGGCTAAGCCAGAGGATCCTTCCCTTCTGGATGACCCCAAGATCAAGGAAATTGCAGCCAAGCACAACAAATCCACAGCCCAGGTACAGAGAAGCCTTTGGTGTGAGGCAGCAGTGCAGGGTTTGTTTTCTGTGTGGCCTGCAATGCACACTCTCAAATGTGCTCTGACTGTCATTGTGAAACGTTTTCTTGACCCACCTTCGAATGCTGTAATGTTTCAGTCATCACCTCAAGTCCTCTTGCAGAGAATGAAATTTTGATAGAAATCTGGGTGAGCAGGAAGACCTGACTGGCCCAAAACTGAATGGAGAAGGAGGCCTTTCACGTGAGGCTCCACTACTTCCCTCTTGCTCTCCAGGCAGGGCAACCAGGGCTGCAGGGACAGGAATTATCTGAAAGAGCAATAACAGCTGTTGGAACCGGAGGAATGATTCAGTTTTCTGTTCCTGCAGGTTCTCCTTCGCTTCCAGATCCAGAGAAATGTGATTGTGATTCCCAAATCTGTCACCCCAAAGCGCATTGTGGAGAACTTCCAGGTGAGGGATCAGGAGTGAGCTGGGTGCTGCCCCTCAGGGATGGCTTGGCCTCTCCCTGCAGACCAGCAGTGATCCTTTATCATTCTTCCCAGCTCCTGCTCAGGCAGGAACACTGGGCTTTATGTTGGTTTACGCGCTCTATTAAGGGCTGAACTTAAGGTTACAGTTGGAGAGCAGGAATGAACCAAGGTTTTTTTTTCAGTATGCTGATAATTTTAGCAGTCACTTGACATGGTGTCTTGTACTCTGCAGACTGGAGATGAATTGCCACATGGTTCTTCACTGGTACTTGGATGTAGTAGCACATCACTAAAGGCTTGTGTAGAGCAAGCAGTGTTAAGAAAACAGCTGTAGTGTTCACAAACCATGGTGCTCTGTTGTTAATTCAGCGGCCTTTGACTGCAGCTGGTCACTGGGATTTCAAACAGCCTAGAGAGATTAAGTGAAATATGGAAGTCTTGTAGATGTGCCTTTGGAATAGGACAGAAAGATGCATCTTTCACAAGTGGCAGATGCAAGAGCTTGCCAAGTGTCCTGCAACACCTGGCACATGTAATTGCAGCTTGGGATGAATTTCTCTATTCCCTCTGCCAATGCATTCTTGGTGATACAGAGAGATGTCTTTCTCATGAAGCAGTTGTGTCTTCTAACCAGTTACCTACCCTCCCTTGCAGACTTGTTCTTTAATTTTGTGATTTTGCTTGCAGCCTCTGGTTTGTTCAAAGAGGTGATTCCCAGCTGTTTCTCTTGTTAGGTGTTTGACTTCAAATTGACTAAAGAGGAGATGGCCACTATTTTCAGCTTTAACAGAAACTGGAGAGTCTATACAATGAGCATGTAAGTGGTAGCATTCAGTGTTTGTTTTTCTCCAAACCCTTAAATTATGAATACTGTACACACAGAGGTTTTACATCTAAATACTGCCTAGAATACCAAGAGCCTGAATGATGAAGTAATTGGGATGTTCCAAAAAACACATACTATAGAGGAAAACAAATCTGGAATGAACCCATCCTTCATTTACAGAGTTCATATCCCACCTTAGTGACTTCTTTAAGCACAACTAAAATGAAAAATTATGACTAAAATGAAGTTTTCTATTTCCTGCAGGGGCAAAACTCACAAGGACTACCCATTCAATGCAGAATACTGAAGATGTTCATGTCCTTCAGAGCTTGGTCTGATATTCTTCCTATCAATTTATCTAGACTTCTTATTGCATCTCTCCTCCTGCAGCCAGTGAAGTCACAGCATATGTATTGAGTGATTATCTCCTGTTTATTCTTTCTGAAAGATACAGTAAAATCGTTCCAAAAGAATAAAATGGGGGCTGTAATAATTTTCTGTCAAAATGTGGGCTGAGCAATCCACATTTAGTGAGGGAGAGACTTTGAACTACACAAATTCACATTTTTAATTTATCTTGCTTCAACTCAACAGGCTGGAGAGGATAGTTGGCAGTTATGGGAGAAAAACCTGAGAAATGACCTGAAGGGCAGCAGTTTTATCACTCCAGAAGTGACTGAGAAAGGAGTTTTTCCTAATTAGGAAAAACTTTCCCTTAGGAAAAAAAAAATCCATTCCCCTGCGGGCAGCAGAGGGCGGCCAGCCCTCAGCCACCCGCGCTGGCCCCACCCCGGCAGGGCAGGGACGTCCCTTGTCACACAGTCCCGGTGTCCCGGCTGCTGGCTCAGCCCCCAAAGCCCGATCAGCCTCGGGGCCAAACTCTCCCGGCCTAATGCCCCTCTAGCTCCATCCAGCTGCCCGTGCTGCCCAGCCACCCATCCAGCACTGCCCTTGGCCCCACAGCCCCAGGTGACACCAGGAGGTGTTTGTTTTTGGGGCTGTGTCACCTTTCTGCTCCCAACCCAAACGCAATCATAAAGTTGCGCACTGGGTTTCAAGGCAAAAGAGTAAAAGCTTTGTTCAAGGAAGCAAGAACTTTACAAGCTTCCTTCGAAAAATTTCCACTTTCAATTCATGCAAATGTAGTCCAAGAACATTTGCTTTGCAGCCTCCTAAAGGAAGAACCCATAAAACCTGTAATCCACCCCAGGTGAGGTGGGATTTAGCTCTGCTGAGATCAAACACACATTTTTATTGAACAGTGAAGGTACAACGTTACTGTGATGCAAAGGTTTAGACCACTGTCTTTTTAGTGAATGCTTTCTCCAGCATGGGTTACCCAGTGGCCACAGAGCCTTCAGGGGTTTTCTTGTTCAAGCATAACTCCAAGGGGTCTGCAGCTGGTGGATGAGTTAAGTCCTTTCAGCGTGGATCTCCTTCAAAAAGTGCACCTGTGTCTCCAGAAGTATTCCTGAGTCACAGCACTGTGAGCTTAAATTCTGGCATGGGACAGGGTGTTTATACTCGTTTCAGTGGTCTCCCCACTGGTCACCACTGCCATCCCTTGACACCATTTGCAATTTATGTTCTTTGCATTCCACCCTGCACTTAAGTGAAAGACATATTAAGAATTGTTTCACCCTTATTCAAACTCCATCTTTAACATAATCATCATCTTACTGTATATTCATTATAAACTCCACCCCTTGCCCCTGCAGACCAGTGTAGCCAACACCTCACCAGTGTGAACATGAGGCACATCCCAAACCCACCCCTTCTCCAGCAGACAAAATTATCAGGATCAACACTGCAACAGTCAACATATTTTCCAACTGCTTTTAGAATGTTTTCCAAGCTGAACTCCCAGCACTGTCCTTGGATGTGCCATTAATCTGCCCATCTTCTGGCACGCACCGTCCAGTACAACATGTGTAAGTTACTCCTTGGTGTGCCAAGAGCTTAT
Source organism: Eopsaltria australis (assembly GCA_034509425.1). Lineage (NCBI taxonomy): Eukaryota > Metazoa > Chordata > Aves > Passeriformes > Petroicidae > Eopsaltria > Eopsaltria australis. The sequence goes on along the minus strand of JAVTVJ010000013.1, from coordinate 387,081 downwards.
CAAGTGATACCAGCAGCAACTGTGCTCAGACCTTGGAGCTTTCAGGCCACAGCATCAGCCATCAGCACTTTTTCAGGGCCCCTTCCCCCTTGCCTGTGAACACAACCCAGCAGTTCAAGCAACTGCGGGGGAGTCTCATCTGTGGGATCAGCAGGATCACTGCTCCCCACAGCCCTTCATTGGTGAATCCTAAAGTCTTCCTCCCTTGGGAAGGGCAGTGCCTGCTAGTAGCAGAGAGCCCAAACTTCCCAGGAATCTGCTCTTACAAGGCAAAAAAGCTGTATCCCATTTGCTCCAGTTTCCCAGCACTGACAGCCACTGCAGGGACAGTTGCTGCAAGTGTTCCACATCTCTGCAATTTCATTCTGAGCAAAGGACTGTCAAGAGAGCACTCATACTCTGGGGAGCAGCCACTCCCACCTCCACAGCCTCACCTAACCTTGCAACTCAGGCTGCCTGAAGAGGCTTTGTTTTCACTTTGCCATCAGCTTTCAGTTTCCCCCAAGATGCTGGGGGAGAGAGCATCTGTCTCTCTCTTCCAAGTCACCTTCCCAGCCAGCACTGATGCCTCCCCTCTTCAGGCATTTGCACACTGTGTGTACTCACCCCTGGACAGGCACTGGCTGCTCCACTTCCACTGCTGTGTGTTCCCAGGGCCAGGATCGTTGCTCCTTCCTGAGTTCTTCTCACTACTCCACTTCTGGGCTGTGACTCAGGTACTGAGAAGAGAAAAATAAATACAGAAGAACAAATGAGTAAATGTCTTTCTCCCCCTTCCCCAGCCTCTGTTTAAGCCAAACACCAATCCCCTCCCTGTCCTCCTCTCCACCCCCACTTTGTCACCACAGATTACATTCAGGCCATCCCAGTTCCTCCCTGGAATCAAGGCTGGCTCAGAGGGTGATGCTGGGTGCCTGATGCTTCCTTTCACCACTCAGCCCTGCTTACTGTGTCCTAGAGCTCCTGGGTGGGCAGTCTGCTGTCCCCTGCACTGCCACTGTCCCCAGAGCTGGCCAGCAGGGGTGGCCCAGCCCCCAGGACCCTCAGCAGCCTTTGGAGTGAGGTGCTGCCCTCCTTCTCATCAGCCAGGGGGACCGTGGGGGACACACAGGTGCTTCCCACCTGCCAGAGCTCAGTCACCCCAGGGACAGCACCAGTTTCAGAGCTGGCCAGAATCAGTCCTGACCAGCCTGGGGCAGTTCATGGTTTCCTCCTGCCCAGCCTTCCCAAACAATAATCACCACAGAGGGGTGGCAGGACCACTTCCTCGTCCTTGGCTGTGCCTGGGGCTCGTTTTTTCAGCAGGTGAGATTAAAGGACAAAAAGCATGAGGACAAAAAGCATCAGCATCTCTGAGAATGTGGGAGACCCACCAAGGTATGCTCCTGGACTGATCAGAGGCCAAGGTCTTCCACAGTCAGGGCCAGCCAAGCCCCTCAGATTCCTCCTGGCATGCAGAGGCTGAACTGAAACTCTGAGCAAGATAAATCTCCCCTCCAAGCCAGGCAGAAATTCCTGCTGTGCTTCCCAGCAACTCAAGCTTGAAACCTGCATGCCCAAACCCTGGTTCAAGCTATGTGTCTGTAAGTAGCTCTGAGGCTGCAGACCCCTGCAGCTCTTTCCCTTAGTTGTAGAGATGATCCCACCTTGCAACACTGTCACCTCCCTACTTTGCTTTTGTGTTTTTTGCAGCAGTCCACTGTGTCTCCCTGGTAAACACTGTCCAGAAGGACATACCCACTTCCCTTATTTTGGGCCCCGTTCTCAGATTCCAAACACCCCTGGTCACCAAAGTCACAACTCGTGGTGAAATTGCAGTTACTAAATGCAAAGTCAACAAAACAAACTGAAAACTCATGATATTACGCCTCCCGTTTCAGTGCACGTGGATCAAGGAAAAGAAAAAAGAAATAAAGACCCTCCTCCCCCTCACAGTTCCTCATTGTCAGCGCTCTCTGTAAAGACATGGCCATGTTATCAAGGACACAGGGCACAAGATTCAGCAGGCTGGCTGTCACAGGGTGACACGTGCAGTGCTTCTTCCTCCCCCAAGGCCCCCACCAGACCTTCAGGAGAGGCAAACAGTGGAAAGCTGACTGGCCTTACAGCTCTGAGGGGAAAGGATCCAACTCTTAAGAGCTGACAGCAGAAACAAAATACAGAACTTCTGCCTGGAGCCTCTTCTAATAGGATGGAGGCATCTGACTTGAAACCACGGGTGAAAATTCAACTCAAGACAAGCACCAAGCTGTGTAAAGGTTTTGTGATCCAAGTGAAAGCACATTACATCCTGCCAGGGATGCCTGATGGTGCTGACACGAAACAGGAGGAACATTAAAGAGGAAGACCAATTACCTTGCCGTCCTTAGCTAAATGGAGCAAAAAATATGAAGCTGCAGAGAGCAGGGAGAGGCACGCAGAGCAAAGGCTCACACCTGAAGTAACTCTCCACTCCACATGTGAAAAAGCAGCAAAGCCTCCCAGGCAAGCCTGGGTTTTTCCATTGCTCTGTGATGTCTCCAGCAGAACAGCGAATGCTTGTCTGCAAAAGCATCAAAGCCAGTTTTTAATGGGAGATTGCTGGCCACTACTGCGTGTGTTTACAATCGAGCGTTTTATTCTGTGACATCCTCAGCACCTCCCCAAAGACACAGGGACAATACGATCATTATGTCACTCATTAAAAGGTCACCGTTCCTCTTCTGCGGCTTTCAAAACACTTTCGGAAAACCTCTTCTAAAATTCAAAATGAAGCGGGGGTTTTTTAGACTCTAAATTACTCCTAAACCACAGCTCGCGGTGGGAGCCGCGTTGGTCCCACCGGGCGCAGGGAGCAGCTTCTCCCGGCTCTCAGAAGCCGGGCACACCGAGGTGTCGCCTGTCAGCCACCACACAAGGCCACCAGACCCGGACAAGAGGGACCCGCCCGGGCCACTATCGCTGTGCCGGGGACAAGGGGTTCAGCGGTGCCGTGCCCTGAGGCACACAGCGCCGGCAGCCCTGAGGGCGCGGGCTCAGCTCTGCCTCACGTCCCCTGAGCCATCCCCACCGCGGGGATGTGGCTCCGGGGAACAGGGCCAGGCCTGTGTGACACAGCCCGGGGGCTGCGGGACGATCCCGCAGCACTGACCCGCACTCCCGGCCTGTTCCTCAGCTCCTCAGCCCGGCAGTGGCCCCACTCCCCGGCCCGGGCCCGGCGCCGCCCCGGCACCCCCGCGCCAGGCGGGGCGGGCCCGGCCCCGCTCGCTATTAAAGGCGCGGGGCTCGGCGGCGGCTCTGGTGGTGCTGCTGCTGGTGGGGCCATGGCGAGCTACGTGCAGCTCAACACCGGCGCCAAGATGCCCATCCTGGGGCTGGGCACATGGAAGGTACCAGGAGGCGCTCCCGCGTGGCTGAGGGCGATGGGGAGGGGGGAAGGAGGGAGCGCGGCCCGGGCCCTGCGAGCGCTGCCGCGGTCGCGCACCGACACCCGGCCAGGCCGCCGCCGGGACTCGGCTTTGTTTTAGTTGGGGGTCGCTTTGGATGTGGTGGCTTTGTCAGCTTTGTCTTGCCGTGAGAAAGGGCTGCGGTACTGTGATGATGAGAGGGGTTTTTGCCGTTCTCAGTCCCAGCCAGGGAAGGTGACAGCTGCGGTGATGGCTGCCATCGATGCCGGGTACCGGCACTTCGACTGCGCCTACGTGTACCAGAATGAGAACGAAGTTGGGGAAGGCATCCAGCAGAAAATCAAGGAGGGCGTTGTGAAACGAGAGGACCTCTTTGTCGTTAGTAAGGTACGGATACTTTTGTTTTTTTAGGTAACCCCTTAGTTCTTTACTTACCTACTGTGTTGTGCAGCATAGAACAATTCAGAGCATCACTTAAGCCATTCCTGAGATCCCTACTTTACCTCATCCTGTACTGTGACTTATGCAGGGTCCATACCATGAATTTTGGTGATACTTTCAGCTTTTTCTGGCATGAGGTTATGCTGTCTACTTCCATGCACTATCTGACCTTCTATCAGGTGGTTTTTAATTTAAGTCTTAATAAGTGAAACGAGACTACTTCTGCTGTCTGCCAGGACACTGCAGTCAAGTGTGCTGCCACTGCTCACATTGCCCAGTATCACAGGCAATGCTCACAGGGCAAGCCCCACTTTTCCAGCTGTAGGATGACCTGCTTTCACATCACTTTCCCAAGGGGACAGGCACTCTGCTGATCAGTACAGAAGAGTTCTGAGAGCTTTAACCCAGAAGGTCACAATGTGCCTTGGCTTTTTGTCTCCAGCTGTGGTGCACGTTTCATGAGAAGCCTCTGGTGAAGGGAGCCTGCCAGAAGACTCTTGCTGCCCTGAAACTGGATTACCTGGATCTCTACCTCATCCACTGGCCTCTTGGTTTAAAGGTACAGTAACAGCAGTGCCCCTGGCTTTGTCTGAGTGGCGGTTTTAAGAGCTGTGTGGTTTTATAGCCCAGTGATTGCTCCAGCTGCACAGGTCTATTGTGTAACAGCACTGCTCTGGTGCTCAGCTTTACTGTGGCTGTATGGGCCAGGTTGTTGATTTTCACCTCTGAGATCCCTGCTTGCATGGCATCTCATGTGCTGCCCTTTTGATCGTGGAAGAGGCAGACCTTGAACCTTAGGGATGGGTTTCCCTGCTGGGAGCAGAAGTTATATCTCTTTCCTTTTGATTATTGCTTCAGTTGCTTTTCACAAATCCACAGTATGCTCAGCTGATGGTGGTGTGGTTCCTTCTTTGTGGGAAGAGGGCTGTACTTTGGTGTCTGACAGAAGTTCTTTCCTCTGTGTGTTACAGAATCACAGAATAAGAGATTGTTTGCCTTTCGTTTCTGTCTTTAATTAATGAGTCCTTTATTACAATCCTGCTTAAACTGACCTTTGCTGTAGGAGCTTTAGCATTCCACAAGCCTTGGAGTTAAACTTTTTAGTTCTTAACTCTTCTACTGACTGCATGCAAAGGAACTCATGTCTCAGTTTGATTATGTCCAAGCTTAGTCTTTCAGTGAGAGCTTGATCAAAATTCTCTTTCAGCGTCCTGCTTCTAAGATGAACTGCTCTTCATAATGTCTGTATTTTTAAAATTGGTTTCACATGGACAGGATTATCAAAGTGAAAATGTGTGTAAATAATGACTGAGTAGAAAATAACTCATAATAATAATATATATGCATAATAATAATATGGTTTTGAATGAAGCTGACACCTGGCAAATAGTCCTAGCTGGTGTTCTAACATTCTGTGTGCCAGCAGCTTAAACAATCAGATTCCCCATGAAAAGCCTGTCAGAAAATCTGGTCCAGGACAAGGTGAACATATTCCAAGTCCTAAGTGGGTCCCTATTATGCATGTCACTAAAATACTTCACTATGAGCAGATAACAGCTGTGTGTAATTCTGCTTTCTGTATTACAAGTGGAGACAGTGTCCATCAGAAATATCTGTCCATACTGGGTTGGCTGTAGGCAAAAAAAACCTGCCATAATACCACGTGCAAATAAAAGAAAAGACTGAGCACTATAGTGAGTATTAGTGTCTGATACATATGTAGATAATTAGTATAATAATAAGGGTTAGTTTGTTGTGCAATAAGAGTTTACAGTATCATTGTCTTCAGCTGGTGTTAATCTCCCAATAAGGCGTGTTTCAAGCAATGTCTCTCTCACTGACAGGCAGGAGAGGAGCTGTTCCCTGTAGATGACAAAGGCATGGCCATCCCCAGCAACACAGATATTCTGCAGACGTGGGAGGTGAGTTCAGCCACAGCTGGAGAAAGTTGAGACTGATGAAGGAGGTAATGAAAGCATCAGAGAGCATTCTGAGAACAGAAGACAAAAATCTCATGTTATTAGAATTACTTGGAAGGACTCACTGGTACAATTACAAATTGTCATGTATCAACCCATCAATTTCCACTTCTAACTTGCTGTGGCCACAGTCTCAAAGAATGAGTCCTTTGAGAAACATGGCACAAATACACCAGTGCTCTGAGGTTTTTATTTTTCCCCTCAAACTTGAACTCTGAAAATCTAAATAATTATTTTAGGTTTCTTATGAAGGAAACAAGGCATGTCAGTAAGATTGTGCTCTCCAGGCCCTGCCTTTGTATGTTAGATGCTGACTTTGTGCTTCTTCCTGTCAGGCCATGGAAGAGCTGGTGGATGCTGGCCTGGTAAAAGCCATTGGAATCTCCAACTTCAACCATGAGCAGATTGAAAGAATCTTGAACAAGCCAGGACTGAAGTACAAGCCTGCAAATAACCAGGTGAGCTGCAAAGTGACTGCAGGCAAATGTTTGGTGGTGTTCTTTGTAGTGTGGTCATTTGTTGTGGGCTGAGCTCCCTCAGCCTTTCCCAGTATGGCAGGTTCTCCAGCCCCTGCCCATCCTGGAGTTCCTCTGCTGAGTTCAGGGCAGTCTGTCAAGATCTCTGCTGCTGAGGGGAGCTGGAAAGAGGGAGAACTGGACACAGTCTGGCAAGTGTGAGTAGAGGCAGATGATCACTTCCCACAATCTCCTGGCTGTGTTTTGCTGCCAGGACTCACTACTGGCTCGTGTCTAGCTCAGCCTACTATGATCCCTAGGTCCTTTCTAGCACAGCTGCTTTACAGGTAATCAGGTTCCAGCCTGTGTTATTGCCAGGGGCTTTTCCTTCTCAGGTGCATGGCTTTGGGCTTTTCCTTCCCAGGTGCAGGGCTTCATGTGCAGCCTTGTTGAATTCCTTCAGGTTTTTGTTTGCCTGTTATTTCTGCCTGAGTGTGTCCCTCTGAAGGGGCAGTCCTGCCTTTGAGTGTGTTGGCTGGTTGTTCCCCAGTTTGATAGCACCTGGTGTGATTATGGACTGGCACAGGTTGCTGAAGAGGACAAGTCCCAGGATAGACCCCTGTGGGGCTTGCTAGACTTGACCTTGATTGCTATGGCATTTGAAGGACTGTAGTCAATTATTGATACTGATCAGTAAAACTGGGTCATTTATTGTGGTAGCTTGAGCATTATCAGCTCCAATGCACTTTCATTAGTATAAGTTTTATGATACCTTTAACATCTGCCCCACCTCCGTGCCACTATCCCTGTTTGATAATTACCCTTGTCTCTGGCTTAGGGGTCACTGATCTTGGACCTCTCACACTTGTGAATGTTTTCAAACTGACTGATTATTGACTATAATCAAGTTAAGCACAAAGCATTGGGTCTTTAGTTCCAGTTCTTCATAAACTACTGCTTCTGAAGAAATGCTTGCAAGGCTGAAGGCTTGCTGTTACTAACACTTACCAGCTGGGCTAAAGTGAGAGTGCAACCTGCAAACACTTTCTCTCTGCAGATATTTCACATGTAATCCACTGTCTTTCCTATCATTCCCATTATTTATTTGAATGCAGCTAGGATGTGTGTTGGTTTCAATTGTAGTGAGAAATTAATTTGGCAAGGTAGTAATTACATAACAATGATCCTAGTCTAGTGCTTAATTTTTCAACTTGAGTGCCAGTGGACAGGTGATGATGACTGTGCCTTGCTTCTGTTGAATAAATTCTACCTATAGAATAGTTAAGAAAACTAGATGCTCTATTACTCCTAAATAGCTTTCTTTCTGCAACTGCTGAAGCAAAATAAATATGCATAATCTGTCCTAAAAATGGAGCTCTCTGTTCTGTTTAATATTCCAGTCTCAGAGGGGAAACAGGCATGCAGGCCTCTGATAACAGCAGGCAGCTAGAACCACAAATAAAGCTCTCCAGGCTGTAAACTGATTCCATGTTTTGCACTCCCTTGCTCCACCTGCCAGCAGCACAAGTTTCCAGGGACTGCCCTCAGAGTGCAGCTGCAGGAGGCTCAAATGGCAGCGTGGTCAAAAGGGTTCTTGGTGTTGTCTGCTGAAAGAAAAGTAGTGCTCCCTGGTGTGCCACTATCCTGAAAGTCCCTCTGTGCAAAGTATCAAATATTCATGTTCATTCAGTGCCTCCTGACATGTGAATAGTTCCTGTTCCACACTGCATATCTCTGGATTTACCTGCCAGAACACAGATCCACTGTGCAGGAGTGTGTATTACATTATGTAGCTGTTCTTACGGAAGTTCATGCTAAATGCATGTGTGTTTATAAAAGGTCAGTAATGGGCAGTGGGCTGAAGGGCTAAAATCTGTAGCAGGCAACCATTCTGACCATTTTCAGACTAGAGGTGTTGACACAAAGCAAATAAAGCCTAATGAAACAGTGCTAACATTGAAGTTAATGTGATAGCTGTAAAAAAATACTATGGCACGTTGAATTGGGGATGAAAAGAACTTTGTACTTGCCTGGACTCCAGGCCTGTTGCTGTCATTTTACAGATCTCCTGGGTGTGCATTTTACTGTCCCATTGAAGCAGTTGTGTAGCTGGTCATCCCATATGCTGGAGATAGTGTGGATCAGCAAAGTTTTAAGGAGTTTTGTCACAGTCCTTGGACCTTTCACTGCAAGGAGAACTACTATAAATAGTAGAAAGGGGGTGGGGCATAGAGAAAACAAAGATTGTGTAATATTGCTTAAAGACTGTAAGTTAGCACAAAACTCAGCCTTTGATTAAAAACTAATCCCTGGAACAGGCTAAGGCAGTTAAGACACTGTCAGTCTCTATACTTTTATGTTGGCAGGTGGAATGCCATCCATACCTTACCCAGGAGAAGCTGATCAAGTACTGCCAATCCAAAGGGATTTCTGTGACAGCCTACAGCCCCCTTGGCTCTCCTGACAGACCATGGTAAGGCTGCTTTCCCAGGGAGCTGATGGATTATTCTGGCAGCACTGAGACTACATGTGCAGCATTAACTTTTCATCCAGATACAGATCTTCGCTAGGTTGCACCTATGGAGGTTTCTTGCCACTGATCATCTTTTTTCTGTGTAGGGCTAAGCCTGAAGATCCTTCACTTCTGGATGACCCCAAGATCAAAGAGATTGCAGCCAAGCACAACAAAACCCCAGCACAGGTGGGTAGGTGGCAGAGTGCCCCTTTCTGTAGCACAGCATGAAGGACAGCTAATGACAGTGCAAAGGACAGGCTGGCTCTTCATTCCCTGTCACCTGTGGTGTTAGGTAGCAGTGAGGGTTGTTCTTTATATGGCCTTCCATGCATGCTTGCAAGGGTCCTCTGACCATCACAAGAAACATTTTCTGGACCCATCTTCAGATGCTGCCGTGTTTGTCTTCCTATCTCAAGTCCTGTTGCAAAGAAGGGAACATTTGAATGAGCTGCTCAAAGCCTGGGTGGGAAGGGAAGGAATTGAGTCTCACTAAATTGCAGTGGAGAGGAGAAAAGAAGCCTTGTGGGATTTTACCACTCCTCTATGTGCACTTTGGGAAGTGCTGCTTGGAATTTGGGTATCATTTGAAAAGCAGCTCCAAAGAGTGGGTTAATTCTGCTGAACTATACCATTTACAGCAAGTAACTGCTGAACAGGCTCTGCTTGGCACAGAGCAAGAGCCATCCCCTGTCTGATGCAGGATGTGCCTCTTGCAGGTTCTCATCCGGTTCCACATCCAGAGAAATGTGATTGTGATTCCCAAATCCGTCACCCCGCAGCGCATTGTGGAGAACTTCAAGGTGAGTGATTAGGAGTGAGCTGGGTGCATGGCATGTCCAGGGATGGCTTGGCTTTTCCCTGCACAGCAGGGTGCTCTTCTGGCAGGCGGACTGGGTTTCTCTCCATGTGCTTACCCACAGTCTCCTGAGGGCTGAATTTAAGGTTACAGTGGGAGAGCAGGAGTGAACAAAGCTTTGGGAAACACTGTATCCTGATAATCTGAGCAGTCACGTTGTGATTCTTCCCGTTCTGTGTCATGTGAATGAGTCACTTGACAGCTGATTTGGGGCCTGAGTGCAGTAGCACTCCCCAAAAGACTTCTGTAGAGGAAGCACTTTTAAGGAAATAGTCCTGGTGTCCATAAACCATGTTGCTGTTGATTCAGTGGTCCTGGAATGGACCCAGGATTAGGATTTGGTTCCTAACACTTAGTGGCTTTAGGTGGAATGTGGAGGTCTTGCAGCTACAGCTTTGGCATAGCACGGGAAGATGAATCCTTCACGAATGGAGGGTGGAGGCACTCTGCAACACAGTGCCCCCCAGACTTCTTAAAACAGCTGCCATGTGTAACTGCAGCTTGAGATGTTAGAATTCCTGCCTCTCCCTGCTCTCCTCCCTCTCCCACTCCAGATAGAGGAGGCTCAGAAATCCAGGGAGTTGAGTATTTTTCTTTTCCCTTCATGAAGCAGTCACATCTAACAAGCACCCTACACTGTGGATTTCTTCTTAAATTTTGTAGGGTTTTTTTTCTTAAGTTTTTTAAACTGATTTGTTCAAAGAGGTGATTTCCAGCTTTTTCTTCTGCCAGGTGTTTGACTTTGAATTGACTAAAGAGGAGATGGCAACTATTCTCAGCTTTAATAGAAACTGGAGAGCCTGTGAAATGACCATGTAAGTGGCACTTCCTTTTCTTTAAGCTTTTAAGTTATCACATACTTCAGTAAATGAAGTTATAGATGGTAGTCTTGTTTGAAATTCAGGATATGCAAACTCAGTTTTGGGGGTCATCCTCAAAATAACTGTCCAGAGTAAGATTTTTTTTTTTTTTTTTAAATGTTCATTTTATGAACCAAGACCTGATGAGCATTGAGCAAACTTCATTTTCAATTCAGTCACCAAGAAACTCTTTGTAGCTGGAATTGCAACAGGAGGCTTCTTATTCATATTTTTTTTTGTCCATATTTGAGGAATGAGCCTGATACAAACTTAAAATCTTGATTAGCTTTGCCTGTGGTGCTTTGTCTTTCTTTCTTGTGACTCTTAAGTACATTACAAGATCTGTGTATTCTTCAGAAGTTGTTGGGACAGTAGATGAACATTCAAAATATAATGTGAGGATTTGCACCTTGGAAGCATAGAGGCAGATATGAAATAATCTTGGAATGCTGCAAAAAAGGTCTTCCTGTCAGTAAACAGCAAAACCTGGAATTAGTTGTCTACAAAGCACCTCTAGTTCCCATCACCCAAACAACAGAAGGCACTCCAAATCTTTTTTGTTTGGAAATGCAGCATGTCCCCAAGAGAAACAGATTTTGCTTTTTTACAGTTTATCTCTTCCCTTGGTGGGTCTTTGAAGTGGCTGCAGCTGCATGCAATGGCTTTGGGACATGAGATAATCTGTGCTTTTTGATCTCCCCCAGGTGCAAAACTCACAAGGGCTACCCTTTCAATGCAGAATACTGAAGATGGTTTCCTGCCTTCCTCCAGGCTTCCCAGATATGCTTCTGCTGTTGCCTATGAGTTGTCTATGTAGCTTTTCCACTGCATCAGACACCCCTCCACACCCCCATTTTTTGCCTTCTTTTTCCCCCACAAAGATGCAGTATATGTACTCTGTGACTTTGTGCTGTTTTCTTTTTTTTGGAAGAAGGAAATGCTGAAATGGTTCTGAGGAGCACACTGTGTGGACTAGTAGATTTTCTTTGCCAAACAGCAAGTCTGGAATGGGTAAGCAGAAAGCATTGAGCAAGTTTGAACAAGCAGTCACTTTTATTTTGGAATACTGTGAATTGGAGCTGGTGACTATTGTTGTCTGGAAGGACCAGGATATTGGCAGATGTTACATAATGAGGTCTGCTTTTTTTTCTGATTATTTTTGGGGTTGGTTTTGTTTCTTTGTAACACTCCATACCTTTTTTTCCCCCTCCAATTGGAGCTATAAGTTGATTTCTAAGTGGTTTCTACATGGGTAGCTCTTTGAAAAGTGTATAGATCCTGGTTTCCTGGTGATATAAAAGCTGTTTTGCTTATAATAAAATACAGTTTCATTACTGTGTGTAATGAGATGGTTATTTCAGCAATGCTCTAATGGTAGTAATGGTGGAGCAGCTGTACAATATCAGCTGTCTCTAGAGATTACACAAAAGCAAGGAAAATTACCATCCCCCACAGAATCATCTGTTGATGTTGACTTGTGTGTGCCCCTGGGAGCTGCCTGCTGTTCTCACGGCTGAACTTCTGTCCAGTGAGTCTGTTTGTGCCTCTCTTTAAATAGAACTGTTTTGGTTCTGGAAAAACCAATACAGTCCTGTTTAATTCAGTTTTTATTTTACTGAGGTGATAGTGTACTATGGCTTGTAGAAAGTTTGTTCCATTGAAGAACTGAAGCCTATACAGCATCCTATGGGATTGTTTTAATGAGCAGTAGAAAACTTGCCCTCTCCAGCAGGGAGCACATGATGCAGGAAGGAATTCTGTGCTTGTACACAATACCATTGGCAAATACAGGAAAAATGGATTTCCAAGAAAATCCTTTGTCATTGAGCCAGCAGATCAGAAACTTTAATGCTGAAACTTTAATGCTTTGTGCAGGGAGCACAGAGAAATAGGCTGGTACTGAATGGATGGTTTGAGAGGTGTTTGTCCCTTGGTGGTTTTCACAATATTTGCACGTAGTGGTTTTACAGCTGCTGCCACCTGAGAGCTGCTCAAGGCTGTTCACAAAATGCATTTGGGCACTGGTAAGTGCAGTGTCTAATGTTGGGTGGCTTTCTTGCATATTCTTGTGAGAGCTTTCTTAGGTGTCTGAGTAGATCTGGGATGTGAATGGGTCCCTCTGGCAGAAAGGGGATTCTGAGCAGATGGAGCAAAGCAGAACAGGGCTGTTAATGCATAACCAATCTAAATGGTAAATGTAGGATTGTGATCCATAACTGTGCAGCAAACCTTAAAGTGAACTTGGTCAGGTTAAAATGTAACAGGAAGGCAAGTTGATATCAAAGTATTTGTGAAATAGGTGGTTTGTTTCCTGGTTCTGATCAAAAGGAGTCTAAGGAGTCATTGAAAATTACAAAAAAAAATATTTGCTTTCTCAATGTAATGGTTAGTATTTATTAGAAAAAAATTTAAAGTCTTCTTTAAAATCTTCCCAATAATGCTGAGACCAGAATTAGCATTCAACACGTTTTTGGTCACAATAATTTACAATAGGCTGAACAGACAAGATTGAGTTAACTTAAAACATGAGGAGGAGAGAATCAGTGTCTGACTTGAAGCAATATCCTCCTCTAATGCTGATTCTTCTAATATAAATCGATTATAAATCACTTTAAAGTCTGGGCTTAAAAGCACATACAGGAAGCTTCAGCTCTGTGAGTGTTTTTGGGGATCTCTAATGTGATAAACAAAAGCCCTAAGGCATCTAAAAAAGCCAGAAGAGCTGATGTTCTTTGCTTAGTCTGAGCTGTGACAGAAAACTGTTCAAGGCAATGTTGGCTTGCTTACAAATAACGTTTTTGTGACAAGTGTGTTCTGGCAAGAAGTTACATTGAGGGTCAGGGTTTCCAAAATAGAACATCAGGTTCTGTTAGCTTCCTCTGTTTTCATTTCACTGTAACTTTATGAAAGTTTGTGCTTGAAATTTTCCATTCTGGAGGTAGGAATTTTACTGGAGACGAGTTGGAGGCAGCCTCTGCTGCACAGCAGAAGGGGAGAGCAGCTCCACTCAGGGTGGAGTGGCATTATTGTAACAGGCTCTCTCTGTATTCCCCTGGATGACTGAGAGGGAAGGAATTTGGAAAGGGTCGTTCTGGGACACAGTGCAGCACTCAGCCGGCAGAGGGCTCGGATCTTGAAGGGTCAGAGTGGGAATGGAGGGAAAACAGGAGCACCTGAGTGCAGGGGTAATGATGCACAAACCTGAACTGAAAGGCTGTTGTCAGAAAGCATGAGAAGGGAGTGACAGGAAGCCCTGTCACCCTTTAGATTTGGGATTGCTCCTCCAAGGGTAGATATAATGAAGGCTGAGATAGGGGAAGAGGCAGTTTTCTTTAATCTAGGTTGATCTGGGAGTTGCTACAGTAAAACACAAATCTGTTATACCCCCATGCTTGTGCCATGCTCTCTGCCTACAGGAGCAGAGATTTCCTTTCATCTCCTAAAAGGTGAAGTGGAAAGATCAAAGAGTTGGGCATCCGGAGCCTCGCATTCCTGCTAACTGAGCTCTTCCTGCTGAAACTGTTCACAGCATTTGTTTTTCTATTGTGATTTGACAGATCTCTGGGTTTCTGATCAAAGACATTTTTTAAGGACAAATACAGTCTTGTAGCTCTTCCAATGAAAAGTTGGTTGTGTTTTGTTTTGTGTTCTTAATTTAAGAACTTGTAGTTCAGCTCCACCTTGTCGGCCTCTTCCTAGACATTCTGGGGGCTCTGCTGCAGCAGCTGAGCTGTAGCACACCCTGGGAAGAGGATTTCCAGCCTACAGGGAAGATTAAGAGCAGCTAACAGAAAAAAACATGGCCTTGGAACCGGTAGAATCAGTACTCACACAAAATTTGTTTCACCTCCAGCTGTGCTCACTGCTCCAAATGACACCAGATTAGCAGGCCTTTATTTCATGTTTAAAAGAAAATGGCTCTCACAGGACAGATCCATTTCCATGGTAGCAAAGAATGATTTCTCAGGGAAAACAAGTAGATAAAATCAGCAGTTATCTCGTTGGAGAAGGCAAGATGCTGTTTCTGCAAGTTTTTTTGTGTAGTAGAGGAGAATACAAGAAATATTTGGAATTGGCATCCTGCTGGTTGAAGGTAGGACAGCACAGATAGTGTGACAGGCACAGCATGTTTGGTTCACATTGCAGTTGATGTTCCTTTGAGAGAAAATGGCTTTTGATACTGGAACACAAATCCACAAGCCTGCCTGGCTGGAATCACTTTGCATATGATGCTCTGTAACTTGGTGTTTGCTTCCCTCAGGGAGAAAGGAGACAGGACTTCTCCTCTTGCTGAGCTCACAAATGCTGTGGTATGCACTTGTTTCAGAGCTGTGAAATCTGGGGCACAGGGGAACTACAGTATTCAAAATGGGAAAAGAGAATCCTGTCCTTGCATTTTAATCTGTATTCACTGTGTTGAAGATACAACCAGAAATGTGGAGTCTTTTGCTTGACTGGGTCACAGAACAGTTAACTTGGGACAAATTATTTTCATTTCAGTCACTTAATCCTCCCCTAGTTTGTCATCTACAAATTGTCAGTAACTATTTTTCATCCCTTCCTCTGCCTTGTCCTTGGTTTCTTTAAAAAGTACAGGGCCCTGTCTTATTCTGCCAGGACCTTGTTTATTTTAGCTGTGAGGCAGCTCTTGAAACTCTTAAATAGGCCATGTTACTCTTGCATTTTAACTTGTTCAAGTGCATGGTACAGGCCAACTAGTACAAACATCTGCAAAACTTCATCTTTTTTCCCAAATTCTTAAAAAAAAAAAAGTAAGCTGAATGCAAAATCTAGCTTTTCTGAACTGAAACAGGCCTGATTACAGGCCAGCTGGTACTGCTCCTAAGAACAGCTGAACTGAGTCAGACTGAATAGCTACATATTGCAGCATCTTGTCTCCAGCTGTGGCCAAAACAAGCTGCTAGAGATGAATAAGTTGAGCATTGCAGTAGAGTGTCCTTTAAATATTCTGACAGCAGTTTATGTTCTTTTATGTTTAACAGACACCAGTTAACTCTTTGTTGTTCAGTTACCTTCTGAATCTGTGATGTTCCAAGGGAATGATGCTTCACACACTTTGAAGAACTGCCATCTCTTACTTGTTTTGGGCTTATTTGTTGCTAGATTCATTTGATGCTGTGGGTTTTTACCGAGGAGGAAATAACAACTGGAAATAATAACAATTTCCAGTCACACTTTGCAAGCTGCTCCAGGTTTGAGAAACATCTGACACAGCTCCTTGTACTGGTGTCAGGTCAAGGAAAGTCTTAGCCTATTTAATTTTCATCTGTAGAAATTATTCCTAGGCCACTGATAATCCTAATCAGTCTTCTTGAAGATTCAGAGGAACACAAGGACCAGTAGTTCTTGTGCAGGATTGCATGCAGAAAGTTCATGAAATAGATTTGTATTTTACTGTCTTTGGCTTCTCATTCAGTTTGCTTTGACCTCAGTATGAGAGCCTGGAATTAAAACAGATGGAAAACTTGAGCAGCAATGTTCAGCAAAGAGTTTTGGATTTTTGCCTATTGTTCATTACCTGTGTTCCCCAGTTTTCCCTCCAAAACATGGACATAACATTTTACTTTTTTCACCCAGCCCCTTTGGAACTTTTCATGAGGCTTGACTCTACCAGAATGGATGAACGCCACAATAAAAAGCTGAAGTCATGGGACAACACGTTGTGACACAAAGACAAAATGCCAAGCTAAGGTGTTTCCATTTTACTGGGCTCGTTGGCACAGATAATGTTGCTGCTGACTAGGAACGATGTCTCTGTGGGTTTGGTGCAAGAGCAATGTTGCACAGCTGATAGAAACTGAAAATTAATTTGGGATCCTATAAACCTTTCCATACAGCTCCTGGCTGTGAGGCAGCAGCTCTCTTCTAGAAAGGTGCATTGTAAATAGGGCTGTGCTGCAATAGAGGGGGGCTTTATTCCCCACTAACTGACACCACCCAAATTCTTCTCCTTTTACCTTTACTAAAGTCCCTGCAGCTGGAAAAGAGCTATTGTCTCTGAAACAAATGCACAATCTCTGGCTTCTAACTTGTTTTGAATTTTTTACTATTATATGGCTACTGTGATCATCTAGTCTGACTTCCTGCCTACCACAGTCTATAAACATCCTGTAAATAGCTTCAAGTCTGATAGCTGTGATTAAACTGGAATGTGGTTAGAAAATTCCTATGAAGTGGAGAATATTTCAAGACAGGCTGTGTGTGCTACAGCCTCAAGTGGGATTGCTGCTCCTGCTGTAGATGGACCACAGGCTGAGTACCTGGGAGCAGAGCAGCTTCCATGGATTCACTTTCTAATTGCATCTAGGATGAGATCCTGCAACTGGACTTTTAAATGCAGCATGTTCAGGAGGAGAAAAACAGAGAGATTTCCCATTACAGACACCTTCCTGTCCATATCACTGCATTATAACCATTCAGTGGCAATTCCTGATAGGTTGTTTTTTTTTTTTTCAGACCTCTTTCTTTAGAAGAGTTGCTGTAAGAAATCCAGTTTGATGGGAATTGCTGTTGTTTCTAGGGCACCTGTTATTCAAACATCTTGGAAAAGTCTGAAGTAGCTCAAAAGATATGTCATTTCCTTTATCAAGTACAAAGATTATCAGTTGGAAAAGGATATCCATGAAGTGTGTATCCTAATCCTGAACCTTAATTGCACAATTGTCCTTCCTCTCTGCAGGCAATGCTGAGCCACGTTGTTCTTAGCCTGGGCTGCAAGAGCCTAAAGCCAGTACAGGAGTTTTGAGTCTAGAGTTAAAGAGCAAGAAATCTTGATTAACAGACACCTCATTAAAACATCAACATGGGTTGCAGCAGCACTGAATTTTTTTTTTTTTAAATTTGAGTCAGAATAAAGCAAACAGTACCTAGGGAACAGCACAAAGAGAGTGGAAACCTAATGTTGGCTTCTGTGAAGCTGCCCAGCTTTTCTGCTTGCTAAATATGACAGTTGCCAAACAAAATAATTCCTCTGTGTCTCCTTGATCAGACTTTGGATTTTCTAGGAGAGATTCACAGCCTCAACTGCAGCTATTCTACTGATAAAGGCAGTATTTATATATTTTTGTAGATACTATAAACCAAACATACAAATCTCCTACTAGTTTATTAGTTTTTAGCAGTTCATAAATAGGAAAGCTCATTAAGAAAAGAGCTCCTGAATCATAATTCAGCAGTGTCCTCTAAAGAGCTTTCAGTCTGTTACACTGAAATTACTGAACTCAGCATCTCAAGCAGCATGTCATGTTATTAAGATTGATTTTTAAATGGATTGTATTGTACTGACAAATAAAAGATAGTGTATGTATTGACCTTTTGTCCAAAAATATAACTAATCAGAGAATTTAAATTTTCTCTAAACTTTGTCAGGACTTATGACAAGACTTGCTTTTCACTAATCCAAATACATGGGTTTATTCAACTTTATCATTACTAATTATAAGAGAATATATGTATTACTGCAACTGGAAATTGTGTTACAAAAGCAGATAAAGGTCTGGTACAGGTGCTTGATAAAAAGGGAAACAAATGTTCAAAGATGACTCTTCAGAATGCCTGTGAGCCACCTTCTCCCATTTTTAATACATACCCTCCTTCTATCATGAGTTAATACAGAAAGCATTGCAAATTGCTTGAGACAACAATAAATGGCCTGGATCTCTGGAGGATCTGAAGCTGATTCCTCTGCCAGTCTTCAAAGAAAGGATAGTCCTTGTGATTTCTGCATCTAGAAAAAGGGAGCATGTTTAAAACATTTTAAAGATATAGTTTTAAGGAAAAGCTTTTTTTCCCCTGGTAAAAGAACTAAAACTGAATTACATTTTAAAGCAAGTGTGTCTGCTTAGTGTACCCAGGACAGGGGCAGTGAATTCTCTGTAACCTTTGTGTGCATCAGTGACCTCATTCTCAAAGAATAATGTATCTTCTGCTCAGCTGAAGCTTCCAAAGTTCCCTGAGATACTCAACCTCTCTTCTGGGAACTCCCAAGCCCACAGGATGCTGTTAGATAAGTGGGAAAACTGAATAAAATTCAGATCTGTAAGCAATAAAGTGAGCCTGTAACCATTCTGTTATCTGGGCACTGCCTCAATAACGTTGGCAGGAGTACATAGGCACAGCTCTTCCCTTCAAAAAAACCTTACAACTCTCATTCTTAAAGTGGAGTTTATTTACTCTGACTGTCCCTTATGTAAAGGAGCCAAAGAAAACAGGAGGGAAAAATTGCTGCTTATTTATTTTGGAATTTGCAGCTGATTTTGATTTCCAGGCAGCAGTGTGGTATGCATCCAGTACAGGGCATCTTAGGAACGTTGCAGCAATCCTGGTGCTCCCAACCTGAACATGCTCTGATAAACCCAAGTGTGGGATTCCAGCTGTGACCAGCTATCAAAGAGTGTCTGTTAGGATATCCAGTGGTAATCCAATCCTCATGAAGCATGGAGGAGGAGGAGGAGGAACTCACTCTCTTAATGCACAGATGCGATAGCGCTTCTGGAAACCAAGGAGGGTCCCCATCTCCTCTTCAGTCAGCTCAAAGTCAAACACCTGCATCAAGGTCCCAGACAGCTGGGTTACTTCAGTTTGCAACGGGACGAGGCAGTTTATGTGCAGAAAGGATACCAAAAGCAGGCTGGAGCAGGGGGAAGTGTGAATAAATGTCAGGTTTCAGTGCTGCTGGGGTCTGCCTGCATCACAATTGCATCACAAGGTAGAAGAGTTTGGCTCTTACCTGATGTGTCCTAATGAAGTCTTAGCTCCTTACTTTCAAAGTGGCTTTTTGCATTCATAAAGGAGTAATAACCTATGTGGTATCTGATAAAGGTTTTGCCAGTTCTAAGTTTGAGGGGAGTGGTTTGTACCACTGGCAGAGTGGGATTTTTTTTCCTGTGTAGTTTAGTATCATTAATGACTCTAAGGTACCCTCTTACCTTAAAATTTTCTTTAATATGCTGTGGAGTGACAGATTTGGGAATCACACTCACATTTCTTTGGATCTGGAGCCGGATAAGCACCTGCAGGAACACACAGGGAATTTACAGGTGAGAAGTGCTGCCTGTCTTCTGAAAGCTGAAACCCAAGGTGCCTGCATGGTTACACAAAGCAGCTCTACTGGTGATCAGAGAGGGCAGAAGCGCTACCTAAACCCTTCCTAATTACTAGTGAGCTCATTAAATCTCTGAGATGGCAACGTGGGAGTGCACTGAGCAGGAGTTCAGGATTGGCAGGGATGCTGTGTGAGAGGCAGCCAATGTGCCAGTTAAAGCCCAAAGCCACTGCTAATCTTCTGTCCATCACTAAAACTAAGGTAGAGAGAATATTTTTTTAAGGCATTGAACTATGTACAAGACACAGCTGGAATTCCATATTATTGTTCCATAATACCTCTGTAAAAAGTTATTGTAGCACAAGCTGGAAGGACACGTGTCAGCAGGGAAAATAACTCAGTATTAACCTGAGCTGGGGTTTTCTTGTGCTTGAGTGCAATTTCCTTAATTTGAGGATCATCAAGAAGGGAGATATGGTCAGGCTTGGATCTATGAAAATAAAAACAGGCTTCAGCAGTTGAATGCCCCATTGTCTTCTCCCTCAAGTCCTGTATCATAAGAATATTATTTAAATGATTAAATAGCATCATCTTGCACGCTTTAATTTAACATCTTGGTACTTCAGTTCCTGCCTTCAATCTTTTCTTTTCTAACAAGTGAGCACATGAGAAGAGGCCTGTAGTTTCTAGTAAAAACAGGTCACTGTAACACATTTATGTCCAGGCTGGGAATTTCTTTGATCCAGATCCCAAGAATTTCATCTTGTCCTTTACAAGCACAGCTGCTCTGGCAAAGACCCTGTCCTGGGTCAGAGAAAGCCACGAAGATGGGAGTAAAAGCAAAATTTCTACAACTTATCCATTTAAAAACTGAATCCCTTTGTCTCAGCAGGACTGCAAAGTTGCTATTTTCATAAACATCTGCTGCTTTGGGTTTTTGTTTGGTTTGTTGTGGGTGGGTTTGTTTTTTTTTTAATTCAGAAATTCTCCTACATGTTTAATAAGCTCACCAAAGCCCAGTTAAGAATTCTCTTCTCTGCTTTCATCAAGCAATTGAGTGTTTTTCTTCTAAATATAAAACTGTAGTGAACTGAATATCACAATAAGTGTGAGGTTTCTCTGGGTGTGATTCTTAATGAATTAGTAAATCACTTTCTAATTACAGTAGCTATACTCTGAGGTTTCATCCACATCCTAAGACTGGTTCACTGCATTGACTCCAATCTATGAAAGAAATCTCACAAAACATTCTTACCCTGGCCAGTTGGGTGCTCCAAGGGGACAATAGGCAGTGACAGAGATCCCTTTGGACTGGCAAAACTTAATCATCTCTTCCTGGGGAAGATAGGGGTGGCTCTCAGTCTCAAAAAGAAAAAAAAATCAGGTTTCACCTCTCAGTAGCAGAAGGTACTTCAAGGTTTAGCATCACTGTGGTGACCTACCAAGCCAAAAAAGCTGGTTCTTTTTGTAGGGTTTTAAGGGACTTTTAAGAGATGTTCCATCCAGTGCAACACCCTGGACAGGTGTGATGTCAGTCCTGAGGAGCTGGAGGACAATTTACCTGATTATTTGCAGGTTTGTGTCTTAAGCCTGCTTTGCTCAGGAGCTGCTGGATCTGTTTGTGGTTGAAGTTGGAGACTCCAATAGCCTTCACCATTCCCACATCCACGAGCTCTTCCATAGCCTAGAAACACCACAGAATCACACTTCCTAGTGAATTCAGTTCTTTCATTTTTATCTGGAAAAAAAAATGCCCACACAAGAACTTCAGTGGTAAAAATCTTCCTGGCTGGGCTCCTCTTGTGCTGTGCTCTTAGGGCAGCATGGGAATGGTGGGGCTCTGGTCAGACTCAGGAGCTCACATTTTGTGTCACCAGACAGATAAATAACAGCAATATTCACACAATGAATACAAAACTATTATTTCAGTTAAATATGACTATTTTGAAACACTATCCCCAAGCAGCCCTTCCCATAAATTCTTTTCAGGTGATTCCCCAGCTAACCAAATAATCACCCCATAATAAAAAGCACCTTCTTTGGAGCAGAGCAGCTCAGCAAGGAGCTGTTGGAGCAGGATGGATACAGATCATCAGCACTGATGAATCTCCCAAGAGAGATGGACCATTTAACAGCTGGATTATAGGAAAAGCAGCGCTGTGCTCTCCCTCCATCACCTATTTTCTGTCACACTAATGAGCAATAAACCAGCCAGACAGCCATAATTAGATTGTCACCCCCAGCAGAAAAGAAACAGGGGAGAATAATCCACAACCAGCCTTTAGAGCAGCAGATACCCTTCTTCCAAAGCAGAAATAATTCTCATTTGAAGCTGCTGTCATGAGCAGCAGCCTGAAACATCCACGTTTTTCCTTCAAATGAGCAACAAAAACGTGCCTTATTCTTCATGTGACAGAAGGCAAAAAGCATAAGTGAATTCTTCTGAAATTCTTCTGACTCTGGGTGAGTCTCTTTGCTTTTGGCTGTGCTGAGCACACGGTGGGAGTGCGAGGGAAAGGAAACCCAAACTCTCGGCCAAGCAGGAATTTGAACTCGCGCCCAAGCCTGGGCTCCCACGCAGCCTGGGCTGCACACAGAGCTTAGCAAAGGACCTTGGCCACGTTCCACTGCGTTCCAGAGATGGAAATTTGGGTGCTCTGGTACTTTGGCACAGGCACGTTGGCTTTCCTGGAGTGTGGACAGCTCAGGTGCAACTGGAGATGAACATGGAGAGCTAAAGCCACTAAAAACTGCCCAGAGATTGAGGTGGGGATGAGAGTGACAGCATTTGTTAGCTGGAGCCACTGCAGGGTACACACACAGTCAAAGATTTCCTCTTGCCATGCCAACCCAGCCAGTTTAGTAAGCAGTAGATATAAAAATACCTAAATTTTGGCACAGTGACACAAAAAGGAGCCCACGGACACAGAGAAATCAGCAGTCTTGAATACCTCATGTCAGACATTCTCTCAGAACAATTCCCACAGTGGAAAGCTCAGTTTTCAGGCTGTTATTTCAAACTAGCAAGATCTTTTTGGCCTGTAAATGAATGTACCTCCCACGTATCCAGAAAATCTGTGTCGCTGGGAATGATCATGCCGTTTCCATCTGCAGGAAATAGCTCCTCTCCTGCCTATCAGCACAAAAAGAAAAGCAACAGTAAGGTCAGCTGAATTGTAAGTACTTAAAGAAATCACTTAGGAATTTGGACGAGTGGAGCTGGAGACACTGAGCTGGAGATCCTGATTTATGTTTGTGATGGGGTGAGACGTGGTCAAAATGAGTAACCAACAGAGAAATCTTCAAGAAAATCTGCCTCTTGAGACTCTGTCCTGCACGCAGAGGAAGGGCAGACACTTCTGTGTGCCTCAGTCAGGTTGGGAGAAGGCCAGGGATGTGACACGATGGGGAAACCAGGATTTATTTAACCTGGGGGGTAGAGACAGAAGAGAAAATTGGGAATGAAGTAATTCACATGTTTGATTCTGGATAAGGAAACCCCACACTGTAAGAGGAATGTGATCTGGATGGTAACTTGATCCATGACTTAGAAATGCTGTGCAGGGTGAAATAAGGTGGTGTTTGTACTACAAGACCTCGTTTAAGCAGCCATGACCTTACCTTTCCTCCTGGACTCTCCCTGCAGAGGTTTGTCATTATCCTAATGAGGTTTACCAGCACTCATCATTGGAGAGGACTAAAGATACGTCTGGTCCCAAGGCAAAAGGGGCAGAGCCCTGAGAGATGGATCCCAGGAGTTAAAGCCACAATACCTTGAATCCCATGGGACAGTGCATCAGGTAGAGATCCAAATAATCCAGCTGCATGGCAGCAAGCGTTCTCTGGCACGCCTCCTTCACCAGGGGTCTCTCGTGGAAGGTGGACCACAGCTGTGGGGGGACACAAAGCCTGGGAGCTGCTCTCCTGCCCTCACAATGGCAGAGCATCCCTGGCAGGGAAACACGTGGCACAGAGAGAGGCAGCTCAGGATGTGGCATCTTCTCACCTTGAGGAAGTGCCACTTGTGTGCACCTTGTTTTATTTGTGGCACCGTCAGCGAGTGAAATGAGAATGGGATACTCTGAAATCCCATCAGTTATTGCAACAATCAAACCAAAGAAAATAAGTGAACCTGGTGAAAATCGACCCGCCAGCTTCCAGCAGATAGAAGTTACTTTATTTTTCCTACCATTGTTGCTGGGGGAAAAAACAAAACAAAGCATAACCCACAGGAGCTGACAGGCTGAGGCCGGCGGCGCAGCGGGAGCCACCACGAACACAATAGCCCTGCTTCCTATCCCAGAGGCCACCAGGAGCACGGCCTCAGTTCCTGTCTCCATGGCTGACAATGGATAGGGACTACAAAAAAAACCCCTCTCAAACCAAGCCTTTTGTTTCTCAAGGGTTGAGCTATTCCTTCCCCCCCACCAATCCACAAATTGCTTTGCTCTGGCAGAGGGGAGTTCATTCCCAGCTTCATCCCATGGCACTTTCTACACTGGGGCTTTGTCTCTGCTCCCTAGAGCTTGGCCTGGTGTGAGGAATATTATCCAAGGACACACCTTGCTGACAGCAAAGAGCTCTTCTCTCCTCACAAGGCCCTCCTGCATTTCCAGTCTCAGCGCGTCCCCGATGTCGCTCTCGTTCTGGTACCTGTGGGCACAGTCAAAGTGCCGGTACCCAACGTCGATGGCAAACCTCACTGCATCCCCTGCTGCTCCCTGGAGGCTCTGAAAACAGAGGAGAAGCCAGTGATTTGCTAAAGAGCAGATTAAGAGGTTTGCTGTTCTCCAGATCTGGGGGTTTTAACGAGGTGCTCCAGTCTGGGTCTGCCTTTCTTTGGTTTTGTGAAATCAAGCGGCCGAGGGAGTCACTGATGAGCTCCCCGAGCTGATCTGCCCTTTTCTAAGGGTTGGAGCTTCACCTTGGGACATGAGGCTGTCTTGAAATGAGCTCTAATTTCCCCAGAAATTAAAAGCAGTTTCAGTGTGCCATACTGGTGACATGAGGAAAGCAATCACCTCAGGAATGCACAAACAATCCAGCTCTTGTTGACACAGGGCAGGGAGGGGAAGGACTCAAAACACTACAGACAGTGCCACCTCCCGGGTGAAACACACACTCGGTACTCAACAGCAAAATAAACCACTGCAGATTCTGCAGATTCACTGCCTTGGAGACACCCAAGAGCTGCTTGATGGCTGAATCCAGACAGTGGCACTCTGAACAGAAACATGATTCAAAACCATGACCACCTCCTACAGATTTTTTTTATTTCTAATTATATCACTTCTCCAAGTTTTTCCAGTCAAAGGGTGTTTCGTTGGTTCCCCTAAATTAACAACAACAGCAACATGGAAAACGCAGCCATTTTTTCCCCCACAAAGTTACACACAGCTAAAGAGCTGGTTGAGAGTTTTACAGGTTTTGTTTTTTGCAGCCCCTTTCCCCATCCCATCCCTTCCTACCCGAGAGGGCAGCACGGGGAAGCAGGCATGGGCAAGCAGGCTAACAGTGGCCAAATGCTGGCATTTTGGAGCACACCATCTCTGGGAAAGCTGCCAGGCAGGAGCCCTGGGATCACTCCTGAGGGCAAAGGCACCAGCATACCCTGAGGTTACACCAAACTCTGTCCTGTGAGGTGTTTTCCAGAGAAAACAATCCATTGTTTCATTTTACAAGGTGCTGGCTGAGCAGGGCTCTGAGTCAGAGCTGCTGGGTGAAGGAGAGGCCCTGTGGCTGCACCCAGACCTTGAAATCAAATATCTTCCATGAAATAATCACCCTGGGCTTGGGCTCTGTTTTCATTACATAACAGAAGGCATTTTTTTGTGGTGGCAGGGATCTTGTGCCCAAAATTTTCCTTTTGCTTAGTCCTAAGCAGTTTCTGTCAGCAACTCAACACGTTCCTCCAGAGAGATTCCCCCATCACAGCCTGGTGCCCTAAGAGGCCCCCCCAAGGCACACTTTGGTTTTTAAAGCCTATTTGAGGCTTCTTAGTGTCCTTTGTCACCAGAAAAATCAAGACTGAAAGGCTTAAACAAACTCACCCCCGTTTATGCTCCTAAAGTTAAATGCTGATTGGCATCAACTGAGCCAAAAATATGGCAAGAATTTAAGATATTTTTATGGTGACTGGAAAAACGTTTCATGGAGTTGGGAGGTTGTGATTTGATATATTTTGTTACCAGTCTCAGATCCAGGGGAAAATCTATTTTTATCTTTTTATCTTTCTTAAGAAAATCAGTTTCTTAAAATTTTCAGCTCATTTCCAGACTCCTTTTACATTTATAATTCAGTATATTCTTAAACCAACTCTCTTACTGAAAGTCCATTAGGTAACATTTGCAGGTAAAGAACCACCCAAACTACATTCCTGCAAAATGCTGCATAATCATCTGCTGCCAAAAAAAATAAGTTATCCTCAGCCTCTAGGGAATGATTGTAAATTCCCATTTCCAAATCCATGCAGTGCCCCTTAAGTTCCTGTATCTACACACTCCCATCAAAGATGACACCTACATGATATTAATACCCAGTGCCAAAAGCAAAAAAAATAAAAGCAAAGAAATAAACCCAAATAAAACCAAAATACAAAGGAAAACAAGCTAGGCAGAAGTTTTTTACTTTTGTAGTAATTTTTTTTTCCATATCTAAAAGAAATCCTGTACCCACTGACCGCCTCCCCTCACTCCAAAGATTTCCTGAAGGCCAGGAATAAATCCCTGAAATATTTCAAAAGGAAATACTGCACAGAGGATTTGCTGCATTCCCCCAATGAGAAGAGGAGATTGCTGAAAAAAAATCTCCATTTCTCAGCCATTTGGTGGTGCCAGCCCAGCTCCAGCAGCACCTGCCAGGTCCCCAGCCCCAGGATGGGTATCCTCACACCCATGGGATGTCACACACCAGGTGAGTGCCCATGTCCAGTCTCCTCCCAGGCAAGGAGAGGCTGTGGGCTCTTGCAAAACCTTTTCAATGGGCTTTGCCCCTCCCTCCTGCCTGCTGCAGACAAGGAGAATATGGGCACAAGTGCTGTGGTGAGAGGAGGCAGGGATTTGGGTTTATCTCAGCCCTCAAAGGACTTAAAAACTGATTGCAGCCCCCTTGGGAATTTATTGAGTGGGCTCATCGTGGGAGTTCTGGCTGAGGTTACAGGTTTTTGTACACCTCATGGTCCCTGCTTTTCTGCAAAAGTGGAATTTGGGGAGTTGGCACATGCCTCACAACAATTCCTCATCTCACCTGTCCTGAACACACCACCAGAAGATGCCACAAAGCTGTTTGTCTCAGGAGGAATCATAAACCTGTCCACAGGATGGATCATTGCTTAAAAATTCCCAATGTGGCTTCATCCCACAGCTCTAGGCTGGTTTTATTATTGCATTATTATTCTTATTGTTGTTGTTATTGTTATTATTATTATTTTATATTTGATCTCAAGGCTCCCCATAGCTTTTGCTCTCAGACACTCTGTGATGAGTGGTCACTTGATTCAGAAGAACCCTTTTAATTTTATTTCTGAAGTCAAAAAGACCAGGCCTGTTGGTCTGAATTCTGCCATGGAAGCAGGGTTTAATCAGCAGTTGTAATGCCCAGGGCTGCCATGTGGAGATTTCATTCCCCTACATGTTTTTTTTCCTTATTTGTGAGAAAAAAAAGCTGTGTAAAGGAGAGATCTGTGATGAGTGTGACTCTGAATCATTGCTGTGTCCCTGGCCTCCAGTGATTTTGTAAATTACATCTTGGCATTTTAGAAATTATACCTTTGTGAGACATTTATTAGATGTATTTACTTTTTTATTTGTGGTTTTCTGTGAGTTTCTTGAAGGAAAGTGAGGAATATCTGAATCTGAGGAAGAGTGTGGCAGGGATGAAGCAGAGAATGTGTAATGGTAATCCCAAACCAAACCAAAAACAGAATCAGGGAGCTACCAGGATCACCATAATCCCTTTACACACATCCTCTTGGCTTTATCTGGCTTTCCAAAGCCCTTGCTCTTGGTGCTGAGCTTCATTTGCACAGTGACTCAAACACAGGACAAACAATCCTGACTCCTTTGAGGTGGTTTTTTGATGGTTCTGACAGAAATGCCAGGAGCTGTTTGATGTCAGCAGCTCTACCCTGAATTCTTGATGTGAGCCCATAACCTGCCACCTGCATTCAGTGTTCAGGAAGAACACATCAAGAATAAACCACAAGACTGATTTTCTAAGGAATGTATCCCATAATATTTTATTTAAAAAAAACAACACTGACTACTTTTCATCGAAATCAAATGGTTTTTTTTTTCACAGAATGAAAAGATTCTTCTATATCTCTCTGATATCCCTGGAAGGTTATGACACATTTAAGGCATTTTTCATAAGCATAAGGTTTTAAATTTCAAGTTATAGCTAATTAGAAATGTCAGTCTCTTATCCCATTGATTTCCCAGTTCCTGAAAGTGAAGCTTTCTTCAGCTCCTGGGTAAAAAAAAATTGGTTTTCTTACTCACCCATTGCAAGATGCTTTAGAAAGAGTGCAATGCATTCCTGAAGGTGAACAGGCTGAAAATTCCTCATCCTGATGACAAATAACACACTGGGATTTTTTTTTTTACCACAGAATAAATAATACAAATACAGAGTTGGACAGAATAATAGACCTTGTTAATACAGAGAAATAAATACCTGCCATGAAAGAGTAATTTCACAGCTATGCTCCAAGATTTCTCACTTCACCTCCCACATATCAACAGAAAATGGACATGATTTGTGAACTTCAGCATCATTACCAAAATTAAATTAGGTTATACATAGATGGTATTAGATCTACATTAGTTTTATAATTTTATATAATTTTAATATAATTTCGTAATTGCTCAGTCCCACAAAAACAGCACCTTTGTGAAGATACAGTCATAGAGTAAATTAGGTTGAAGGGTAGAAGTTTTTACTTCCAGATCTCAAACTGCTGGGATTCTTGATCCCTTCACAGACTGTGGCACATCAAGAGTTAATGCCACGAGTGCTTTAAAAGCCACACAACCAAAAATCCCAAGAATTCAAACACATGAAGGCATCTCACTTCCCTTATCACTGTGCATGGCCTGTATTGTGCAAAATCACTGCTCAGCTTCAGAATCTCTCCTGCTCTGAGTATTTTCCTCCACAGGAAAGAAAATGCATAGAAAAGCCTGATAAACCTGGTGAAATAATAATCACCTGCACAAATTTATACAAACTCATCTTGGAAGTCAGGACTGCTCCAATAGCTCCTGATTTAAAACACCTCTTTGCACATCTCAGCCCCTGCAGTGATTTATTTCCAGGGAGGTTTTAAGGAGTGTGTGTCACAAGGGCTCTGGATCCTTCCTCCAGTTGTTTCTGGGTGATTTTTGGGGTCTCCTGCATCAGTATTAAGGAAAGTGGTAATGCAGCCGAGACAAGGACTAATTCACAACCTTTTAAAGAGGAAATGAGCATGTAGAATCACATAAATATTAAAAACACACAAAAGAGAGTTTCTAGTTGCCCCAGTTCTTAGATCCTCTCTCTAGCTGAGTGCCTGCTGCAATTCTTTCATAAATAAACGTGAAGACCGAGGTTGCTGAGTGCAGATTGAAACATTTGTACACATCCACCCTGGAACAGAGGTGCTGAGCTCCATGGACAATGCACAGCTTTCTGAGACATCCTGATCCTCCTGGCAGGGCTACTGAGGCTGCTTTTTCATGTAAATCAAGAGATAGGCTGTTTCTCTCCTGTGGAGGCAAAGAGAAAGCAAAACACAAGGTTTGTTTGAAGATCTGGGTTGCAAGTAACACCCCAGGTTTGCTCCTGCTCAGCTTTCTGAGCTTTAGGTCAACTAAGCTGGTCCTCTCCAGTGTTCCCAAGATTCCCTGGCAGTGCTATGGTTTATAGGAGAGATTATCTCCCTCCTATAAGCTCATTTTCTTAGGATGCATCAAAACAAAAAGCATGGAGAAATCCTGACTGGCACATCTCCTGCATCCCCACTACAGCCCAGGCAATATGCAGCCCAAACCAATTTGTCTTTCCTCTCTTTGCTGCCCTCATTCCAAAGCCCAGACCAGCATTAGGAAAAATCAGGGATACTTTGGCATACCAGAAGAGGTTGGAATGTCCGTAGGTGCATTTAACATCATCCCACGACACCTAGAGAAGAAAAACATGCAAGAGGAGATGGTAAAAACTCTTAAGAGGCAGTCACATCCTGATACCATCCCAGGAGTTCTGATATAAGTGGCACTTCCAGGAGCTAAACACCTTTCAATAAATTGGTTTATTGCTTTTACTCTTTGAGGAAAACCAGTTCTGAATGTACACATGAGCCAGATGTAGGGTACAGGGAGCAGGGTATTCAGCAAATGGCTGCTCTTGCAAATCACAAAGCAGAACCTGAGGCCTTGTTTGGTTCAGAAGTGAGAGTCACTCTGCCCTCAGCCCAGAGCATCCTGCAGCAGAGGTGCACAAAGCTCTGCAGCCTCAGTTCCTGCAGTGTTCACACAAGGGCATGGACTTGGCACAAGATGGAGAAGTGCAGAGACCTTCATTGCTCAGTGAAAATCCCTTCAACCCCAGCACACAACCAGGACAGAACCTCACACAAACAGCAAAGATGCAGCCCAGAGTGTCCCCAATCCCCTGCAGCATTGCCCAGATGTTCCCTGTGATGGGAGCAGGTGAACAATGCCCTGGAAGGGCACAAACCACAATATTCCCACACAATTGCTCCAGAAGGTCACAAACCCAGCATTCTTTATCCCAGCCCATCCCAGGTGACCTGGGTGTGCTTCCATGGTCACCTCCAGGGAAAAGGCCAATTCTAGACCTTCTGTAACCCCCATGGTGGAACCCTACAAGTTCCCTTTCCTGGAGGAGTGCCCAGGAAGGTGCAACAGGAACGTGGCTTGCTGTGCTCACCTGGCACACCTCAGAGTCGTTGAAGCAATACCATTTACGCTCTGTGAGGCTGCGAACGTAGGCACAGTAATGTCCACAGCTGGTTGATCCTGAATGAGCAACCACAGCAAAAAGCTCATACTGCCAGGTAGCCTGAAAAGAGACACAAAGAGTTACTCTGAGTGCAGCAATTCTCATCTGCCAGGCACTGCAGAGGAGCAGCAGCCAGGGCAGCAAGGACGTGCATTTTGTAAGGAAAAAAGATCAGATTGGCCCTGAGTATCCTGCCTTTTTTGCTCTTACCCTCAGAGTTTTGCCTGTCAGCCTCCCTGGAGACCACAGGATTGTGAAAAAGGCAGCAGGACAGCAAAGGAGCAGCAAAGAGGTTCAGCAGAGCCAACACTGCAGGGATGATTTCTGTCATTGCCACACTTCCCTTTGTGATTTCCCAGTAAGAGAAACAGATCCACAGTGGGGCAGATCCATCTCAGCTACCTGGCAAAGCTGTTGTGGCCAACACCACCAAACTCTGTGGCCAACAACATCAACAATAAGGAAAATACCAGGAACAGAGTTCCCCTGCCTTGGGCAGGTGAGATCTGCAAAGCCTGGCTTTTGTCCTTAAGGCAGGAAGCTCCAGTTGTGGTGCCTTTGGTGATTCAATCTGAGCACAGAATGTTGAATAATGACTGAACCAGCTAAAACTATGGGATGTGAGACAACACCAGGCACAGGTAAAGGTTGAGACATAAATTTTTAAGACAGGCACTTTGAACTGAGACAAGTGTTGGTGTGATCTCTTAAATTTTTATGAGACTGGAGCAGAGAGGAGAAGAAAATCTGCCCTTTTTGAGCAGGGCCTTAGGAGTATCTCACCTTTTCACTGTCATCTGCTTGGCACTGATCTTCTGTCAAGACCTCCCTGAAATCAAGCTCTTGTGGGAAGGGCAGGGAGTGGCTCAGCTTGTGTGTGTGAGAGGATGTCTCAAAGCAGAAACGCTTCAGGTGCAAGGTCAGAGTCTGAGGCAGATGGAGGAGCTTCATGCTCTGCAAAGCAATAAATAAAGCCATGGAAAACTGGGGAACAAACCTTGGGGAGGTGGGGTGGAAACAGCCACTGCCACCCAGAGCACGTGGAATGGAGAACAGTCAGTGCTCCAGGGAATATCTGCCAATTCCACGGGACTGCAGGTGCCAAAGCTTTGCAGCCCATGTGCACACAAGGCACATCCACCTAACAGAGCTCTGAAAACCAAGTTTCTCAGCTTTAGTGTCATCAGCACCCAGCCTTGGGTGTCTCAAGGGCTGCTTCACTTCTCATGTGCTTTTCTAGCCCCAGGTTGGTAGCACTGGGAAGGTGAGGAGAGGCAAATCAACTTCTTTGTGACATTAGACCAAGATGCCTGTGGTTTGTATCTCACTGGCACTGCTGGGCTGACAAATCTGAATTGCTGATCTCCCCTTAAACTGATATGGTTGAGTCCTTTCCTCACCCTCCCCAGCCCCAAAGGGAGCTCTGGGTATGAGACATGGGGAAATAATTCTCCAATTACCTGCTGGAAAGTTGTTTTCCTGCCACACTGCTGACAGAAACACATGTTCTGTCCAGTCAGCTTCTCGGACTGGAAGAAATACTGCAGACAGTCCTCCTAAAAAGACAGAGATTTCTTTCAACTGAGTTCCTTCAAGCTGGATTTTTATTTCTTTGTTATTTCAGAGGGTCCAAGCAAACAGCAGAGTTAAAGAGGACAGGTTTTATTCAAAGGACAAAATTCTACCTAGCAGCCTGGAACAACAGGTACCTCATTTCTCCTAGCTGCTGCTGTGATTGCATTAGTTGGGGGAAAAAGGAGTACCACATATTCCACAAAGAAGATGTTGATGTGTAAATGTCTT
Source organism: Eopsaltria australis (assembly GCA_034509425.1). Classification (NCBI taxonomy): domain Eukaryota; kingdom Metazoa; phylum Chordata; class Aves; order Passeriformes; family Petroicidae; genus Eopsaltria; species Eopsaltria australis. The sequence goes on along the minus strand of JAVTVJ010000013.1, from coordinate 354,721 downwards.
TTGTACCTACTTCAAAGCCTTAGAGGTTTCCAAAGCAGTTTCTTTATGCTGAAACAGTATAAAGTGGTCAGAGAATCAATAAAGTCCAGTGGTCTCCTGGCATTTGAAAAATCCACTATGAACAGAGGGGAATCATCTCCTAAGGAAAGAGTGCTGCTAAGCTTACCAGCTTATCCAGCCTCTGAGAATTGGCATCCAGCAGTGGGAGTGGAAGGGTTAACATGGTGCTGTTGCTCTTGATTTCAAAAGGGCAGCTCTGACAGGCCAGGTGCTCCTGTATGCTGATCGTGTACAAATCACTCAGCTCTTCCACCTGGAGGGGTGAAAAAAAAAAGGCCAGAACAAGGTTTAGGAAGAAGAGAGCTGAGCTGTTCCCCTGTGGGTGGGAAAGCCCATGTGGTCACACATTTCAAGCAAGGTTGGAACCAAGAGGTGACAGTGACTTTTGTGGACAGGGTTCTTCCCACAGTTTAAAGGAGAACAACTCCTTCCCCTCATTCCCTAACAGAGGGGAAAGACACAGCCTACAAGATCAGACATTTAAATGTCTGCTTTGATGCAGAATTGTTCTGTTTTGTTTGAAACTGCAACAGGAGCCTGCCTTCTGTATTAATAAAACTATGACAGTCAGTCAGGGTCACTATTCTCTTCCCAGTGCCATGGGAGGAACTGTTTCATGCATAATGTACTACCAGTGACTAATTATAATGAAATGCACGTGGCTGACTTCAAAGAATGGAAAAGCTGTGTCAAGATACACCAATAAATGCTTACAGAATTCGGGGGAATAAAGAAATTAAATATAACTAAATGCAATGTTGCAAAAAGATCAATATTTCAGTTATTTATCAGCTCTCCCATTAGAATGGAGACTGGCATGCCCTGAAAGTAGGATGAGCAGAATTTAACTGGGATTCAAAATCTCAAAGTTTATGAAACAAAGATTGTCCCATTTGAAAGATGCAATGAAAGAGGGGATAATTTTAAAAATTTAACTTAGTGAATGGGATCCTTCAAGGAGCAGAGGAAACAATACAATGAGGGTTCATTTCAGTCACCATCCTTACCAGCTCTGGCTTTTTCATCTGCTTCTTTAGCAAGTTCCAGAGAGTCAGAAAGAGCTGAGCAGCATCGTGCTGCACAAACACTGCACAAACAGAAAACACAGCCTCAGCCAGCAGCATGAGCAGCACAGATTTCCCACAAATGGCAAAGGGAGATTTATTGTCCCCCTTTAGACCCAGCCTCTTGTCCCTTGCTCCTCCCTGCAGAGACAGAGCTTAGACTGGGCACGAGCTGCAGATTCTGCATGTGACCTGAGCAGGCAGTGGGAGAACACAGGAGGGTTTGTACCACCCAGTGCAAAAGGGACAAGAGGATGCTCAACACCTACCACAGGATGGCTCTCTGAGTTGAGGGCTGCATTCCATACCATCAGAGAATGGTTTGGGTTGGAATGAGTCTTAAAGATCATCTTGTTCCACTCCCCCCACCATGGGCAAAGACACCTTCACTAGACCAGCAAACACCTTCCAGTCTGGCCTTGAACACCTGCAGGGATGCAGCAGCCACAGCTTCTCTGGCCATCCTGTGTCCGTGTCTCACCACTCCACAGTAAAAGATTTCTTCCCAATATTTAATCTAAACCAGCTCTCAGTTTCAAGCCATAACCCCTTGCCTTGTCTTATCACCTTTATGTCACATGTAAACACTCCCCTTTGAATCCTCCTTAGAAACAGTGCAGGGAAGATTCTGTTCTCTTTCTCACCTTTATTACTGCACAGACCTGTTTCCCCCATCCCCTCACAAAGGCTAAAATGCTCCTGAATGCTGAGATAAAAATGACACGAGGGCTTTTCCACCTGTCTCACACACCAGAGAGTACAAACCCCTTGATCCCTATCTCTCTTTAACTGGAAGAGAGGTGGCTGACTGCAAAGCCACTCAGAGTCAGGGGAAAAATGATGCAAACAGGGAGATTGACCTTATCTTGTGTTCCTCTTTCATAAAGGTCAGAGCACCTCCCCTTGCAGTGCTCTCCTGTTTGGGCTTTTATATGATAAAGATAAGGGCATTTTGTTATACCCCGTGTATTTGTACACATAAACAGACTTTTGACATCCCATTGTCACTGGTCACCCATGCATTAAAAACCTCTCTCCTTTAGAACTTTGACCAGCTGGGAGATTCAGCCTGCAAATTCTTCTCTCTGCCCTTATCAGGAGGAGCAGGAAGGGGATCTTTATGAACTCATTCTCTTTTCCACACTAGCCCTTTCTTCTAGTAAGTAAAAGCAGCTATTTCACTTTCATGGTGCCAGTACAGCAAGACAAATCAAATAATGAATCTGCACAGCCCTTTCCTCCTGGCCAGTATCCATAGCTGAATCTCCTAGCATTCTGAGAATCTTCCCACCCTTTGGATATCAGTGAAATTATCCAGCAGGGATTTTTTTTTACTGTCTTCACAAGTAAGGCACAGCCTTGCACTCACAGCTGGGAGGCAGCTACAAAGAGCACCTCAATCAGGACATTTCTGAATTCCTGAAGGAGATGTTGGAGTCTGCAAGTGCTGGATAATGAACCCCCTGCTCTGCAGACAGAGGTGGGCACGAGGCAGGGCTGCTTACATTTCACTCTGTGCTCTGACAGGCAGCAAGCCAGCTCTATGGGTCCAACAGCTTTGCACTTGCCACACTGCATCTTCTCCAAGAGCAGGAGCATTTGGTAGGGGACATTGTTCCTCCTCTGCACAGGAGATGATGGCACCGTGATCCTGAAAGGGGAAGAAGCAAAACCAGTGGTAATCAAGTGGTACAATGGAGAAATATCAGAGATCACACCTGAAGGAGCAGAGACAGCAGCTCAAGAGGAACCAGAAGGGTACATTTTCAGCAAAAGAAGGAAAAAGAGGGAGCAGCCACCTGCCCTAGCTCATCCCACAGTGCAGGCTGACAGTTCTGAAGTAAAAGGCCACAACTTTAAGTTGGCTTGTTCCCAAATAAGGGACAAGCCAAGCAGGACCTCAAGTGCACTCTGACCTCTAGAAACAACATCAGTTACAGCCAATTTTGGAGCTTTTATTGCCTCCCACCCACTGATGTCCTCACTCTCAAAATTTCATGGACATGCATATCATAATGCTTGCATTTCAACTATATGCCAACAAAAACTCTTAATTCCCCCTAAATTTACTGTAGCCCACAGATTTTTCTACGTCTTTCTTCAAATAAGCATGGTAACCTACGATGTACATCATCTAGCTTTGCCTATTTATGATACTTCTCATCTCTGTCTTCTTTCTCCTCTGCACAGTAGTGAGCACATAGGAAAGGACTGAATAGGAATATGATATATTAGATAACTAAAGCTGCAATGAACTGAGTAAATTGAAAACAAATCAAGCCAGTTATTAGTGTGGTCAGCAGGGAGACAGAAGCTCAAATCCTCCCCAAAAGCATGCAGGGACAACAGACAAGCAAAACAAATTAATGTTATGTGTTCATGATCTGCACCAACGCTCATCTATGAGGGCAGTCAGGGCCCAGAGACCCAGGATTATGGTGTGTTTATGTTCACATGCTTAAAGGGACACAATTAATAGTGGACATGGTTACACATGACACACCCTTTATTATAACAACTGGTGAGTGAACCTGGAATAAAATCATCTCCTGTTATGGAAAAAAGCCCTAAAGATTCAGTTCAGGACATGAATCAGAGATGACTAACGAGTCAGAACACTGCAACTTCTCCCTTTGCAGGACAGACACTACAAGGCAGAGACCTCACTGAGGGACCAAAAGCATCCTGACAGCACCTCAGTGATCCAAGCCTTCAAATGTACATCCCTTATGAAAAAAGGAGTGAAGACAACAGAGCAGAAAGGGAAATCTCTCAGGGATTTTAAGCAGGCAGTACCTGCGGAGGATCCCTGTGAAGCGTATGTTCATGAAGAACACCTGGAGCAGGGAGTTCAGGCAGCAGCTCTGCCCAAGGTTGTACAGCCCAACAGCTTCTGCAGGGGAGAAAAAGAGGAAGTGAGGCCTGGGGATAGGTACAAGTAAAAAAAAAAAAGTGAAAATTATCTGAAAGTGGCAAACTCTTCTTGTGCGTATTCAGTCATTCAATGAATAAGCCCAGCATCTTGGTCAGACCTGGGAAAGGGTTCAATCTATTCTTCTTCTGCTCCAGCAGGTAACATTTGGGTTTGTTTGGCAGCTGACAGGAAAAATCCAAGTAAGCCTGGGTGATGATGCTCAGATCTCTCCCAGTTCCTCTATTTTCAGTCCTCTCATAACACACCTAAACACAAAATTGAACAACAGGAGGCAAAGGCTGCCTGTATGAGGAGAATAACTCTGGCTTAGTCCATGGTTTAGCAAACCCAGCAATCCTGGCTGTGTTTGGAAAGAGACAGAGCCAGCAACTAGACCTTTTGGGCTGCAATGGCCAATTTGAGGACTTAAATGGGGAAAAAACTCTGAGATCTTTATATAATCCATTCTAAAAAAAAACTCACAATGGTTACTTGGCAAGGCAAAATGAGAATGATCTGTATATTCCTCAGTGAAGAGGTGAGGAATAAGAGAAAATAAAGCCAATAAACAGAGAATGGAACAGCAAGCATTAGAAACAGAAAATATGACAGCAAAGAACAGGCAAATTATTACCATTTTTTAAGTCTGCCACACCAAAGACTGATGCCAGCTTCTGGTTTTTGGTCTTCACCTCTTTGATTTCCTGTTTCTTATTTTGGACTTCAGTTTCTGCCTCCATGGTCCTGCTCAGTGCCAGCTCTGGTTTCTTGCTCCTTTCTTGACGTCCACTTCTCTGCCCCATCAACAATATTGTCCAAAGATGGAAGGACTGCAGAGACACAGAAAGACCAGAGTGAGTGGGAGCATCCAGAAACACAGGACAGGACTTGTCCACTACATTTTCATCATGAAAAAAGTGAAATCACAAAATCATTGAATGCTTTGGGTCGGAAAGGAACCTTAAAGATCATCTAGTTCCAACCCCCCTGCCACAGGCAGGGATGTCCCCCACCAAATCAGGTTGCTCAGGGCCCTCCAGCCCAGCCTGGAGTATCAATAAAATCAGTAAGATTATTGCAGCAGCATGTGGGATATTTGAATTAACATGGGTGTTGAGGCTATTGCTAAGGGAACAGAAATGGGAGTCTGACGACAATTGCTCATCCTGCCTTCCTCTTGTGGCTAAATAAATAACTGAGCCTTCAGTTCCACAGGAACAGCTCCATCTAGCCAGGGAACTCCACACCTCCCTGTTCGGAAAGAGTCGGTAAAGAAGATGATTAAAATTGCCCAGAAGGCAGATGTAAAACTCCCCTGTTCAGAAAAAGCAATCTTTTGTCACACAAAGTAGCCCAAGCATTGAAAAGGTCAAATTTCACCTTCTCTTCTCACCAGATAAGCACATCTGGTTTCTGCACTGGGCTCCCTGCGTTGGTTTGAAGTGCCTGAGTCACAGGCACTTTGGACTGTAATTTTGAAAGACACTTAAGCACCAACCTAGCAGTTTCTTTTTCTGTTCCTTAGAGTGATGACAGGCAAAGTAACAGTTTATGCAAGAGGACCATTATAATGCCTGGATTTTTATGGGATTATTCAGCACACCGTTACTCTGACAGTCTCCCGTGGCTCAGCTACTAAAGAAAAATAAAATTACAGGAATAAAACAATCAATTCAATCAATAAAAAACAAATCAATCAATCAACGAAATTCAAATGCAACTACGCAAAAATGAAATTTTCTAAAAGCCCACTGCCAACCTGGAGACAGAATCAGAAAAAAGCAGATATTCATGGGGGGGGTGGGGGAGTGGAGACCCCAAAAAATTGCTCAGAAATTATTATTCTACAAATACTAAACAGCACGTAAAAATCAATCCAGGGCCTGAAAGAATGAAGAAAAACTACTAAGAAAGGGAAATCAGCAAAATCCTGGTTCTGCCTTTCATAAAAAAAGAATCTTTGCTTTAAAAGCATGGGTTTGAGTTAACTGTCCCTAGTAGTGTCAAATATTAAAGTTACTGAAGATTCAGGCAGAGAAGCTAGAAATGGATTTTTTTTTCCTCAGATTATTACCTTAAAGCTTAAGTATACTTATTCCCAACAGTACTTTTGATCGTTTACTTTTGAAGATTACTTTTTAATCTCTAAGTGTCACACAGTAATATTCACCAAATATGGTCCAATTTGCTGAGAAGTTTTATTTGGGGGGGAAAAAACTACAAACGGTCATTCAAAGACAAATTCAAGAACATTACTTTTTATACCTAAACCTGTTGATTACAACAGCTATGCAGGAAAAGATAAAATTCATCTGATTCCTCCCTTGCCAAAACAGAGCCTGAACACACACTGCCTGTTTTGCTGGAGATTATCTAAACGTGCATTCAGGTTTCTGAAAGCTGAGCTGGACGGGAGCCTGTCTCAGGCTGGTGAGTTTAGCTGGTGCAGTATCAGCCAGAAGGTAAAAGGTGCTGACAGGCAGTGGGGATGTCAAAAGAGGCAGAAAGGAGAGGGGCAGGCAGCACAGAGGTAGCGAAACAACAGCGAGGGATGTACTGGGGAGAAAGCAAACCTGCAAGACACAGGTTCTGTCAGGAAAGTGGGGATTAAAGAGCAAGCACAGGGCTGAATGGCTTTGGGTGACTTGAGGAAAAGGTGGAAGGATCTTAGGTCAAGAAGGTGCCCGGGGATACAGCAGGATTTGTGTCTCTGGTTCCATGAAATTCTCCCCCAGTCACCACTATCAGGAATCCTGTTGTGGGAGCAGGGCACAGAGAACTTCCCACCTTGGAACCAACTCGTTTTGGTGCTCAGAAATACGACTTTCCTAAGATTTGCACCTGACCTCCTTTTCCCTGCACAAGGATATCAAACAAGTGAGCCAAGGAGCTGAGGAGCAGGCTCTCCTCCTGCCCCGCATTTCTCCTCTCTCCCCGGAGGAGCAGTGCCGCTTCTCGGTTTCCTTTGTGGCTCAGGGGTGGCACTCGGTACCTCGGAGCACAGGGAGCAGCGATACCCGCCTCGTACCCTCCTCCCCATATCCACCTACCCTCACACTCCTCTTCCTCAGCCAGCCCAGCATCCTCCCTTTCACCCTGGCCTGCTCCACCTTCCATCTGCCTTCCCAAGGCACAGGTTTCTCATTACAAACTCCAAATTGTCTCTTCATGCCCTGGATCCCAAAGTGCCCCTCTGCCCGAGGAGAATCCCTCCCTCTGTTCCTTGCTGTCCCTTTCCTGTCACCATCAGCTCCCTTCCCATCATGGGAATCTTGGGATGCAGACGGTGCTAGGGCGGGTGGTGGGCTGCAGGTGGGGAGGCCGCGTTGGAACAGGGCTATCGGAAATTCATTCTAGCGGGTGGCGTCCCTGCCCTCAGCACGGGGGTTGGAACTGGATGACCTTCAAACTCCCTTCGAACCCAAACCATTCTAGGTTTCCATGGTACCCCTGAGGTGCTGGCTCCAGCAGAGACTCAGTGAGAACCGCTCTTAAGGGGGAGGAAGCACCTAAGAGCGCATCACCTTCAGACTTCTCTGGGACGCGACTGAAAGGAGATTCCCACTTAGCTGCCAAACTTCTCTCCGTTATTTCCCTCTCTATCTCCTTCCCTCCTGACACGCTGCGCCTCCGCCATCCAATCTCACCAGCAAAAAACCACCAAAAACCCTTCTTACCGATTCCCGCAGGACCAGCAGCGCTTCGAGCCGGACCTCGGGCTCACAGCGCACCTGCTGCCGAGGGGCAGCGGGGCTCGCACACCGCGTGTGCCCCACCGGAGCCGCTCCTGCGGGGCAGCAGGAGGGCTGCAGGAGCCGGGACAGCAGCGGGAGCAGCTCGGCTGCGGGACTCGGGAGAGCAGCGGGCGGAGCAGAGCGGAGAGGAGCGGAGCGGGGCGGCCCCGGCGCGTCAGGAGCGGCAGCGCCCGCCCCGGAGCGCAGTTTTCATTTCTCGCTCAGGCGGAGCTGCCACAGAAAGTGAAACTCGGAGCTGCCAAAGAAATTGAAACTCGGAGCCGCCCAGCGCCGCCTCCAGCGGCCGCCCAGAGCCGCCTCCCGCCGCATCCCCGTGAGAAAGGGCCGGGCCACGATCGCTGCCTGTTCTGTGTCCCTGATCTGAATACAGATCGCTTTGCGAGTGCTTTCTGCGGGAAGCGTTATGAGGCTGAAGTGTCCCCTCACAGCTCGTGTGCCAGCACAGGTGCGGACAGCGGGCACTCGAGCCCTGCAGCTCCGTGCAGCCCCCGCCCGGCTCCGCTGGGCCGTGGGCAGCAGACGGCGCACAGGGGGCTTTCAGAGGGCTCGCCTGGAGCCCGTCGGAGCTGTCCTTGTGGAGAGGTCCCAGCTGCAAACCCTCTGGGCTTTGGGGGAGCTGCTCACACTGCCTGGCTCTGGCGGAGGCAGCACAACTCTTCGGTTCTTAGCAGCCCGAGGTCTTCAGCCGAGGCAGCGGGGACAGCGAAAACTGTCCTGAATCGTCACAGGGAGGGGTGTGGGTATCTACAGGGACTTGTGAGCAGAAGGGCACAGGTGACTCAGCGTCTTGGCTGTGACTGTGGCAGAGGCTCTCAGCAGTAATTCAAATTTAGTGATGTTCCCTTCCTGTTGCTGGCTTTTGTGGTGACTGCGTGACAGAAGGGAGGAAGGCAGAGAACGAACCGCTAAGCCATAAAGTGCCGGGAGACAATAAAACCACCTGAGCAAAGCGCAAAAGGAGGTTAAACAGGATCCAGTGAACTAGGTTAAACAAGGAAATTAGTGAAGGAGAGTGCAGCTTTTGGTAAAAACCCCTGTGAGAGCCTGGGCGCTCAGTTAAGAGGAGTATTACTTCTTAAGAATATTTTAAGCTTTGCCTGCAGAACTCAGTCATGATACACCACTTCCAAAGCAGGTAACAGGCACAAGTCTTAGCCTGAAAATGGGCTCTAATGTAGGGATGGTTCAAACTGAAAGGTGCAATATTTGGGTGTCCAAACTCGCTGCCAGCTGAGCATCACGGTGTGGTGTCCCTTTGACAAAAGTTGCTCCTGATAATTCTGATTTACGGCACTTCGAATGTATAAATAGTTCCAAAAAGTGCATTGACTGCTTTGAGGGCAGGGCTCCTGATAACTGAGTGTCTTTGAAAATAAAATAAATCATAATGTTAATGGTCAGGATGAGATCTAAAAAGCCTTCAGGAAGTTAAGAAATCCACACCCCGTGTGACGGCCGAGATGAATTCCTTCATCCAGGTGTGGATGTCACAGTACTTGAGAGAGGAGTTTTTCCAGCTGAGTCATTGTGCAAGGGAGGCACGACAAGGACTTATCCCACCCTGAAGGATTTGCCTCTTATCAGCCCCTTCCTTTATCTGCAAACCCAGTTTAATGCTTTAGGTATGCACGCCCTTCTGTGGCTGGGAAGCCCCTCCGTGCATCACTGCATCAGCGATTTTTGGAGCCTTGAGCAGCACCAGTCCGGCCTCTGAGAGCACCTGGGCGGTTCCAGCAATCGTGGAGTGTTTGAGTCGATCATGGCCAGCAGAGCAGCGATTCAGAGCGTGCACTGCTGGAGAAATGTGCTTTCCTTGGTTTAGGAACACGGCTGTGGTTTCTGCTGTGCATTTCTGTACAGAACCCTGCGATCAAACCCCATTGATTTTCCCCCATTCCGTATTCCGGAAAAATCCAGTCTGGGTTTTCCTCCATTCTGTAGTCTGGGAAAATCCGGTCCGGTTTTTTTCCATTGAGTACTTTTAAAAATCCAGTCCGGGTTTTCCCCTATTCCATATTCTGGAAAAATCCAGTCTGTGTTTTCCTTCATTGCGGATCCATTCCGGATTGTGGGGAAATCCCGCCCGGGTTTTCCCCGCTGCCCTGTCCCGGCCCATCCAGGTTCCCTCACGGCGGGGCCGCTGGAACCTCGACCGGTTCTGTTTATCTTCCTCTAACTCTGCTACAGTCGTGTGTGGAAAGCAGCCAGGTTTGCTCAGCTTGTTGCGTAAGACTCAGAGTGGGATTTAGTGGAATTCCTGCCTAAATTAGTGTCCAGGGCGGCCCCGGGTGTGGTCAGTGAGGGTGAGGAGGGGCAGGCCCTGCTCAGGGCTGCTGTCAGGGGGGATCCCCGGGGATCTGTCACAGGACAATGGTGACAGCTGGAGTGGGTGATCCCTGGGATCTGTCACAGGACAATGGTCACAGCTGGAGTGGGTGATCCCCTGGGATCTGTCACAGGACAATGGTGACAGCTGGAGTGGGTGATCCGTGGGATCTGTCACAGGACAAGGACAGCTGGAGTGGGTGATCCCTGGGATCTGTCACAGGACAATGGTCACAGCTGGAGTGGGTGATCCCTGGGATCTGTCACAGGACAATGGTCACAGCTGGAGTGGGTGATCCCTGGGATCTGTCACAGGACAGCAGTGACAGCTGGAGTGGGTGATCCCTGGGATCTGTCACAGGACAGCAGTGACAGCTGGAGTGGGTGATCCCCTGGGATCTGTCACAGGACAATGGTCACAGCTGGAGTGGGTGATCCCCTGGGGATCTCTCACAGGACAATGGTGACAGCTGGAGTGGGTGATCGCCAGGGGTCTCTCACAGGACAGCAGTGACAGCATTTGCAGGAGCAGGGGAACACCTGGATGCTCCAGGAGCTTTGCTGAGGATGTGCAGAGGGACAAGCCCAGTGCCACAGGGCAGTGCAGGAGAGGGGAGAGCTCACCTGAGCAGGTGGGGCAATGCCTGGGGGTGCAGAGAAGATCCTTTTCTTTTCTCTTTTTGATTTCATCTTCCCAGTCTCATCCCAGTGCTTCTAATCCCTCCCAAGTGCCCTCAGTCCCATCCCAGTCTCTCCCCACTGCCCCAGTCCCTCCCTGCTGCACCCCAGTGACCCCAAAAAAAGAGGGGTTTGATGGAAAAGGGGTATAAATTGAGGGGAAAACCTTCTTTTCATTATTGTCTGTGTTTAAATTAGAGGGGATCCCCTTCACCTGTATATTTAAGGGTATCAGTTAAAGGAAGACTTGCCTTTTCTATTATTTAAGGTTGATGGGGGATTGTTATTTTTTGATTTAAATGGAAGGGGAAATGATGTTGTTCTATGGGTTTGAGGTGAGGGAAGATCCCCCACTGTCTTCCTCTTAAGGTTTTAAATTGCAAGGGAATTTCTGTTTTTCTTTGCTTTAAAGGGTTTAAATTGAGGAGAAATCCCTCTTTCCCCAACATTTGAAATATTTAAATAGAGGGGGAAAGGGCAGGAAAAGAGAGAAAAAAAATGGCAGGAAACGTGAGGTGAAAAATGGCGGGAAACGTGAGGTGAAAAAGGAGAGAAAAAAGGGCGGGAAACGTGAGGTGGAAAAAGGATGGGAAATGTACAGGAAAAAGGGCAGGAAATGTGAGGTAATTAACACTCATGCATTAATTAATTGTGAATTTATGAACACAGCTGTGCGACAAAGGAGAGCTACTGTCTTACTTTTTGAGAGAAAATCTGGCACAATCAGTCCCAGAAAGGTTTTCAGGTCTGAAAGTTCAGAGTCTTGAAAGAAAGACAACTTGGGTATTTCTAAGAATTGCCTTACTTTTTATAGGCAGGTCCTTCTTGAAAGGAATTCTGTATTAGCATGATAAAAAAATCCAGATTCTGACATGAGCAAGGAGGCTCACAAATGCATGTAGGAGAACCTAACCAAAAAGGAAGACGACATCTCATTTGTTGCACAAAGGTGCTAATAAATTCCTAACTAAATTATGCATGAGCACTTAGGTACTTCATGCATAAGTGCCCAAATAATTTATGCATGTGCATCCAATTAAATCTGGCTCTGTTGCTATTATGCAGCAGCAGGAAGCAGGGTTCTGCAGCTTTTTGGGATCACCTATGTTGGATGTAGTGAGTTTATTGTGTACATTAGAGCTTCAAGAGGCTCATATTAAGTGTGTGAGGGAGAGCAAGTCTTTTTATATTACTGAGAGTGGTGGGGCATTACTACAGCTGATTATATCTTACAGGATAATTTGCCTGTCATTTATGGAATAAAAAACGTCACTAAATGACCTCTGCTAAAGTTATGTTTACAACGCACAGGGAAGATGCCCCGATTGTTGACACAGGAAATACAGTGACAGTACAGACACAATTCTGTGCTCACCAGGAACAAAGTGTATTTTCAAATTACTCCCCATCATTCTCTTCTTCAAACGAGTCAGTCCCCACTTCTTCATAGTCCTTTTCCAGGGCAGCCAGGTCCTCTCGGGCCTCTGCAAACTCTCCCTCCTCCATGCCTTCCCCCACGTACCAGTGCACAAAGGCTCTCTTGGCGTACATCAGGTCAAACTTGTGGTCAAGCCTGGCCCAAGCCTCGGCTATGGCCGTGGTGTTGCTGAGCATGCAGACCGCCCGCTGCACCTGGGCCAGGTCTCCTCCAGGAACAACCGTGGGAGGCTGGTAGTTGATGCCAACCTGGAGACAGGAATGTGAGAGAAGGTTGGAAAGGAGCAGGAGCAGGAGGCAGTCAAAGAGCTGAAGAAATGTGAGTAAAGCAAAAGATTCTGGGGTAGAGCGGTGCCAGATGGCAAATGCCATTACAAATGTCAAAGAGTGTGGTACACACTCATTTTAATATCTCTATTACTCTACTGTTTAATGTACACTGATGGGTTTCTTAACAGCTACTCAATACTGGATGTAGAGATTCACCAAGATACTCTTTAGAAACAAATATAAAAAGTTAGTTCCCAGTTCAGTTTTCATTGTTGAAGGAGTTGTTCTTATGACAGATATTTTTCCCCTGTTAATGTCCGTATTATTGTTGAAATATCTTTCCTAACACTGTTGTGTAGCCAGTGGGGAGAGGCTGTATAATATTTCTTGGTTAACTGAGAGAGTACCTAATATCAGCATTTCCTTTCTTAATTTTATCAGTTTTGGTATTTCTTTAAGTTTAGATTGTGCTTCAGAGGCAATTCTCATTGGCTGTTCCAAAGGTCAGGTCTGAAATAAAAACTTCTTTACATTTTAACCCTTGTACACTGCGAATTTCCTCTTATTTAAATATGTGGGAACCAGTGTCAATGGGACGTCCGAAGGAGAAAAGGCACATTTTATACAAACATTCATTGGGAAATATCTATATTTCCTCATATTCAGGAGTAAATGAGATAGAAAACTTCAAATACAAGTTTTCTGCTGGACTGAACCTGCCCTTTAAACACTCGTGGCAGCCCTGCTCACCTTGAAGCCTGTTGGACACCAGTCCACAAACTGGATGGTTCTCTTGGTCTTGATGGCAGCAATGGCTACGTTGACGTCCTTGGGGACGACGTCACCCCGGTAGAGCATGCAGCAGGCCATGTACTTGCCATGCCTGGGGTCACACTTCACCATCTGGTTGTTGGGCTCGAAGCAGGCGTTGGTGATCTCGGCCACCGAGAGCTGCTCGTGGTGGGCCCTGTCGGAGGAGATGATGGGGGCGTAGGTCACCAGCGGGAAGTGGATGCGCGGGTAGGGCACCAGGTTGGTCTGGAACTCGGTCAGGTCCACGTTGAGGGCGCCGGCGAAGCGCAGCGAGGCCGTGATGGAGGACACGATCTGGCTGATGAGGCGGTTCAGGTTGGTGTAGGTGGGGCGCTCGATGTCCAGGTTCCTGCGGCAAATGTCATAAATGGCCTCGTTGTCCACCATGAAGGCACAGTCCGAGTGCTCCAGCGTGGTGTGCGTGGTCAGGATGGAGTTGTAGGGTTCCACCACAGCGGTGGAGACCTGAGGGGCTGGGTAGATGGCAAACTCCAGTTTGGACTTCTTTCCATAATCCACAGAGAGGCGTTCCATCAGCAAGGAGGTAAAACCAGAGCCGGTGCCGCCACCGAAGCTATGGAAAATCAGGAATCCTTGCAGCCCAGAACAGGCATCAGTCTAGAAGGGAAAAGAGAAAAGTGAAACAGCAGGGGCTGAAAAAGGTGGAAAAGACTTTACTGTGTGAGCCTATCCTAAGCTAGTGGAGTGAGCAGCCATGGGCAATATACAGCATAGATTTCATGTCAGGTTTTCCTGGGAAAGGGCTGGTGATAATTCCAACCTTTGCTTTCCTCACTGTCTCAGCTTATGACATAGGAAGCCTTATCTGTCCAGGCCTCTCTCTCTCTGAACTTCACAGCGCTCTGTTATTCTAGCTGAAATAAGCAATGTACAGCTGCATAATCCACCCTTCAATATCAGTATTGATGCTGTAGGACTGTGCTAATAATTAAAAACTACATACTCAAGACCACTTTATAGAAATGCCTGGAGGCATGCAGCTCCAGGGAAGTGAACTATTGGGCTTCTCTCTTCTGGACCTTGTCTTGCAATCACTTTCTGAGCCATTCCTATCATCTGTGGTTAACAAGCTGTTAGTTCTGCCCTTTTTTCTCCTGCAGAGTTCAAACTGCTGTTTCAAAACTGCTGGGACTCACCAGCTTACGGACACGATCCAGCACCATATCAATGCTTTCCTTGCCAATGGTGTAGTGGCCACGGGCATAGTTATTGGCTGCATCTTCCTTCCCAGTGATCAGCTGTTCTGGATGGAAAAGTTCCCTGAAGGTGCCAGCCCGTACTTCATCTGAAGAAGAAAGAGAAATTGTAAGAATATGCTCCAGTGCCAACAAATTCTGGTTGTTGTTGGCATCAGTGCACGCTCTCAGTCGCAGGAGGTCACGATGCCAAAAAACACGGAGAAGGGAAGTGTCTCCAGAGCATTTTTTCATTGCTGCATTTGATTGATTTATGGTGCATCTTCAATCCAGCCACTTGTCTTCTCATGAGCTTGCTGGTGACAAGTACAGCCTGCATCCACAAGTCCTCAGAAAAAAAAAGTGTGAAGAAATTCAGGTGTCCCAATTTTTAGACATTCTTCTGTTATTGGAGGGAAACTGTCAGGCTCCCACTTTGAAGAAAAGCTGAATTTGAATGGCAAAAATGCCACGATAAACAAGCCCAAAAGTTAAATATTGATGCAAAGAGAAGTTGTACACACTACATGTACCAGCCACTAAAATGCTGGGGATCCTCCTGTTCCTGTGTTTGTAACACCTGTGACAGAATCTGGCGTTCTGTGTCACAAGAAAATTAATTTCATGCTACCTCATGGTAGCCCAAGGTACAAAGTGCCAGTGAAGACTGGTGGCACACCATGGTGATGTGAGAAGAAACAATCTCATCTCCATTTTGCAGGTTTATTTCTATACTGACCTACCACAGTTGGCTCCAAGTCCACCATGACAGCCCGTGGCACGTGCTTCCCGGTGGCTGTTTCATTGAAAAATGTGGTGAAAGAGTCATCAGTGCTGAGTTGGTCCTGCAGGTCCTTGAAGGTGCCATCAGGCTGGATGCCGTGCTCCAGGCAGAAGAGTTCCCAGCAGGCGTTTCCTATCTGCACTCCAGCCTGGCCAACGTGGACAGAGATGCACTCACGCTGAGGGGAGAGAGAAAAGAGTCTGAAAAAGGGTCAGAACAAACAGTGTACTTTAGCACTCCTTGTTCCTGGTGGTTACATTTACCCAGTGTATTGCTTTTAAAAAAATATCTGTGAATTGTCACCATCTGCTGTTCATTTGGTTGTTCAGCTCCATGACCACCATGAGACAGCACATGCCAGGTACTGGGGCAGTTCTTTAAAAAACTGAGAGCTGTGTGCTGTACTATAGAAGTACATGAAAACAGTCAGGAAAAATTAATTTCAATGGCACAAACCCCACCTTTCCTCCTGGACTGGCCCTGCTGAGGAGCACAGCCCAGCTGAGTTTATTTTTACTTCTGGCTGGAACCTGACACAGCCATGTGGCATCCTTCACCCTTACGTAACCCAAGGCAGGTGATGTCTTTCGATCCTTTCTCCTCTCTGACAGCAGGCTAGCGTGCAAACTTGGAAGAGCTGCTTTCAGCAATATTCACCCCAGGGAATTGTTTCAAATTTTCTTGGTCAAAACAAATGTTCCTTCTAGCTCCTGAGCAGCCCTTAATTTTACATCACAGGTCCACTGCTAGTCAGGCAGTGCCATTGCAGTATAGTTCCAGCATTGTTTCTGTGGCAGCCAGGAAGAGAAAACTGTGCAACACCAGGCTAAAGCAGGCAGGTGTCAATTGCTCCAAAATCCTGTACACTTAAAAGTACAGGAGAACAAAGGCCCTGGTGCTGGATTTCATAAGTTCACAGAATTATAAAGCAAATACTTCTGGGTTAGTCCCAACAATTGCAACAGTGGGTGCAGTGAAAGACATTTTTTTGAGAAGAGGATGGTTTCAGGCATGTGGAGTTTTTCAGATTTGGCTTCTGCTTTAGAGCACTTAAAGCTGCCTGAGCTCTGTTTCTGTAATCCCCAGGGCCCTGTCTATACCAGGGAGTTAGAAAAATTCAGGTCATAGTACTGTGATCTCCTGGGCTGATTGATAGCTATGAAGCAGGCCTGACTTTAAGGACAAGGATGGTGCTCACTCATTTTTTGTTTTGTGATACTGCATTTAGAGATAACCAATGGCACTATCAGATTGTCCAGTTTTTGGATTTTTTAAAATTAAAGTCTATAACTGCTTACCCTGCAAAATCATACTGTGACCTGAGAATGAAATGTATCCTCCCCAAAAATGAAATTTTCAGTCACAATGAGTGACCAGCAACATCTCTGAGGCAGTGTTTTCTTCACAAATTGACATTTATTTGTGTTTAAGAAACATAACTGAAGACATTTTTTCAGAAGCAACTAGAATTTCCAAAGTGATCACTGCCCCAGCTAGTCACACCCAGAAGTTCAAATGAACATGAAAAGTTAATTTAAAGCTTTCATTCCATGAAATAAATGATTTCTATTCAGTACTCATTCCTGAGCTGCTGACTGTGCAATGCATGTGCTCTCAAGTGTGCTTGCACAACCCTGGTTTTCTCGGTCGAGTTGTGCAAAAATCTCTGAGCTATTTGAGTGACAATGGGGCTCCCTAAGTCAGTGTGTGGCAATCTGGAGGATTACTCAGGAGACACTGAAGGCACATTTGGGCTTAGAGAATTCAGTTAATGCTGACTTTCCACAGGGCAGGCTCCTGCCTTTTCTTTCAAATCCCAGTGTGAATCTGTGAGGCTGGCAGCAAGAAAAATAAAGGGTTTGTTTTCTTTTCAAACACAGCAATGAGGCCAGCTGGCTTTTAAAAAGAATATCTTTTAAATCAAAACTACAATTACAAGTCAAGTAATACTTTACACCTAAAGAGCTGTTTTGCTCAGTTCCTCAGATCTGCAGAGGAGTTGGTCTTTTTTTTTCACAGATAGAACAAGTGAATGCTGCCTTAGTAAATTAATATTGTAAAGCTTCATATAGGACTGTAGTGGAAGAATTTTTAGACTGAGGTTTCAGCTGCACTAGGTTGAAACTGTATCTCAACCCTGCATTTTGAGCCATTTCATCTCCTACCCCAGCAGTAATTTGGAAATATTCTGCCAGAGAGAAGACAGTGAAAAAGAGGATTCTGATTTTGCAAAGTAAACAGCATTAAATAGATGCCAGACTTTTAGCAAGGAAGAGAGTGGAGCTTCTTCAGCGTCACAGTCAGAGTAAACTGATCTTTATGTGATATTTTAATTTGGAGCCTACTCCAAGCTCATGTTTCACATCCCACCACTAAGGTCTAACAAGGAAACAGTAGAAAGGACCAGATCCTTTGAGAAACTAAACCAGACTGCTTTGACTCTTAAAACAACAAACTAATACCTGGCTCCAGGATTTACTGCATAAAGGCAGATTTTAGTCTTCCAGCTGTTCCACAAATACGCTCATTTCCCTAGGTTTTGGAAGCCTGTGGAAATATCTTGCCTGTGAGATGAGCTGGCAGAAAGTGACAGTTCTTCCTCTGCACCAAAATTAGACTCAGTGCTACAGATATATTGGGGTACAAGGTGAAATGGAATTTTTTCACATTCCAAGAGGTTTTGAGAGATTTCTACAAATTTATAACTAAGCCCCAGCACTTAAAAACAAAGGACATTTTTTCACTTACTTAAACACATACATATATAAAAGGAATCAAGAACTCCAGAAACACACATGCATATCCTGTATAGCTATGGGCAGTATAGCCATTGGGGCTAAATCAATTTAAAACAGACACAAAGGTGAATAACTTTTTTTGGTTTATTTCTAGAATAAATTATCTCATCTGAAAATGAACTGGTGTTGAGAAAATGTGATCACAACAGAAAGTACCAAAGAGCAAAGAAGAGCAGAAAGTACCAAACAGCTAAGTACTCCACATCTGATCTATTTTATAATTCCACTAATTAGGGACCCTCTGAAGAAAACTTAATGCCATAATGCTTCAGTGAGATTTCCTGCACTCCTTTCCCATCTTCTCACGTGGTGAGTGCTGTGTGAGATCGGGTTCTGTGGGAAATCCTACTGATGGCAGCAGCAGATCCCGCTGCCTTCCCTCTCCCACAGCCCTCCCAGCCCCTGTGTGCCCAGAGTTCTCACATCCCCCTTACCATGGTGTGTCCAGAGGAGTTTCCTCCCTTTGGGATCACGGGTGGCAGTTCTGTGCTGGAGCCTGGCTCTGGGCTGCAGGGCAGGAGGCACCCAGGGCCCGGCACCCGGCACCTGCTGCCGCGCTTCAGTGTCACAGCTCGGCAGGACGAGGTCACCCTGCTGCCTGCAACACCGTCCTGGGCAAAGCCACCCTCACAGCCAGGGCTCAGAGACACTCCAGCCTTCACACTCAGTGCAGACAGGCTGGCACACATTCATGGAACACATCACACACTCTGCTTTCTCACACCTCAGGTTTTTACATCACCTACAAGACACACACCATCCCAGTTCCCTGTTCTGTAGGTGAAAATCACTCCTAAATTCCAGTACAGAAGGCATAAGAGAGCAAATGAATGGAAAAGAGAAAGATAGAAGAAAAACAAAAATAGATGTCTGGAAAGTAGACATGATTACCATTCTTAAGTGTGCCCTACCAGCACTTTTAAATGATCTCCTGGCTTCTCTATTAAAATTTCAGTTTACTTCTGTTGCTTCTCTTTCCATGTGCAGTCATCCAGGCTGTCAGCAGAATGGGACAGCTTTCAGTACTGACTCTCACTTCTCTGTCCAAACGCAGAAAGAAATTTGATTCTTACTGCAGTGTTTATTGCAGGACAGCTCTGGAGGCATCACCCCAACATTCTGACACCAAATTAGTGCAGCTGCCTCCACCACTTTGCTCCTTCTGCACCAGTTCAGCACTGGAAAGCAGCAGTTTCTGTCAGTAGAGAAATCCTTGTGTTACAACCCCCATGTAACAAAGAGCAAGGCACATTTAATTGTTTGAATCTATATTATGTATCTCCAGACTTTATAAATGCACTGTTTATGATGCTGTTTAATCAGCAGACATTTAAATAGACAATTCCTAAAATGTAGGTTAGTCTACTCTGACATGATGATATTAATAGATTGTTCTTCCACTGTTGGCAACCAGCATACCCCAGGATCCATCACTGGCTTGGGAAGACAAACACCATCACTCCAAATGTCTTCCCTTTCTCCCTCCTCCCCCCAGCTCGATATGCTGGGCAAATATGCTGGAGATTGAAATACATCAAGAGGCAAACAAAGGACAGTCAACTGCTTTTTCTCCTCTGCTACACCTACATCACTCCCTCCCTACAGGCTGGTTACCTAAAGGACTCTCCAACAGTGTCAGAATTGTGGATTATTTTGGAACATTAATGTGCCATCTGACAAAACAGTGCACTCTCAATAAGTTCCTTGGTGACCACACAAAATCCTCTTTTCCTTTTGATTTGGGACGTGTAAGTCTTTGCATTTCCCACATTGTAATACCTTCCTCAGTACGTGAATGAAGATTCAAACACTTTCCTTGTGCTCCCTGTGTAACTGTTTCCTGTCAGTCTGCTGCCACCTGCTGGGAGAGCCAGCACCATCGCATTCCAGGATTTCTGAACTGCCCAAGTCTAGTAATTAAGTACTTGTATAACACTGCTACATTGATAAAATACTTTTTTACAGGCTTTATCCCTGAAACAGAGAACTGTGCTATGTATTTTTACTTTTTATTTGTAGTGTTTTCTCCTCTAATACTGCAAGGTCAGAACTGTAGTTAGTTCTAATATAAAGATACATTCATCTAATAATGATGAATACCAGGTACTTTATTCTTGGTAGTATTTGTCTTGGCCATCCAGACTTACACTCTACCAACATCATCAGTTGATTAGATCTCATCAGATTCACACTGAAGGCATTCTCTACTTAATTCAGATATGCTGAAACAATGTGAAACAATTCTGGAAAACTTTGCTATACTTTGTAGGATATCAATACATTAAACACCATTTTTTTCATATACACAATCACAGCACAAACAAGCAACTCTACAAATAGAGATAAATCAGTAGTCACTTTATTATAAAAATTAGATACTGCAGTTTTAGTATGAATTGCAAAAAAACCCTGATAGCTTATTTCTGCCTTCTTGCTCTCATGATGAATTAAAAACAATATAAATTCTAAATCAGTAGTACTCCAATAAAGTCAAGGTTACCAACCTACACTTAAAATAAAGTCGAATGATAAAAGTTCTGGTAAATGACATTTAACAGCATTCTAAAAACTATGTATGGCCTGCTGAAAGCACTGGTCCAAACCAACCTCCAAAACAGCATCTCTGCCATCCAACTAAAAATTATACCAGAAGACTACAGCAAAAAGTGTTCATTACCTAACAGTCACTTTGGTAAGAATTTGGCCTGACTTCAGAGTGAAGTTTGCCATTTCATTACCTGGCTTAAGAAGGACTTAACCTGAGGCCTTGCAAAGCAGGGGGGCAGAAGACTCATCCCGGTCATTTCTTGGAAGAGCTCAACTTCAGACAGAGCTTCTGTGTTTCATTCTACCTGATTTCACACCAAGTGTTGGTTGCAGAGTGGTAACTACATTTACAGTTGGATTACAGGAACTATTTAACAATATCAAAGGCTGTTCTTCCCTGTGTGTGCAGAGTACATAAGAAATTACCTTTTTATATGGAGAAGCACTATGTGCTACTTACCCTGATGTAGAGTCCTGGCAGAGAGAAAAACCTTGGGGAGGGATATGGGATTGGTTTGGGTTTTAAAAACTCTTGAGACAACCAGGCAAGGTCATTACTGCACTCATGAATAACCTGCCTGAGTTTGCCTGACAGTAATGCTGCAGTGTAGCTCTTTTTTGGGATAATTTAAGATGAAACAGAGAACTATTTTTGGTAGTGAAGATGAGACTGTTTTCAAAGTATCTCTGTAGGGAGCAAAGCAACAGATCACACACGGTCTGAGGGAACCAACAGGCCAACAGTGTGAAGAAAACAGGAACAGCCACCACCTTGGAGTACGGTTATTGCTAGAGACAAAGGGCACTGCTGCTGTAAGACATCACACTGGGATCTACACTGGCTCCTTCTCATGGGTTTGGTGTGGTCCCACCAAAAAAGGCTGCTCTGACAACATTTTGTAGTTTGGGCTGACATCAGTGAGTTTACACCCTTTTGGCACAGGTGCTGGGATGACAGAGGCCAATTTGTCCCCAGCCTCTTGCCTTTAACTTGTCCCCTCCAGCACACAGCATTTTGAAAGCAGTGTTTTGTTCAGTCAGTGCTCCCTCCTTGGAATTTACCTTTTGTCAATTGATGGTAAAGGATGAATGGATGGAGGAGAAATTAGTGTTCTACCCCAAACCTTCAATTTCTGCCCCAAGCAGTCAGAAATGGAGTTGGTCTGGTGACAGACCTGCGGATGTACAATTTTCTTGCCACTGATCTGGGGAAGGTCTTGTGATGTCAGAGAAGTATCTCTTTCTATAAAAATAAACTTTTGTTCTGAATGACAGAGCATTGCTAAATGACTCCCATCTAACCCAGGACTTTGGATACTGGGGACCTGGGGAGCAATTCTAGATACACAGAGAGGCTTTTTGACATCCACATGAACAAAGCAAGAGGTAGGGAAAGAGTAAAACAAAGCAACAAATTCAGTTGTTCAACTAGACAGTAACATAGAATAGAATTTAAAAAAATAAATCTATTTCCTTACCACCACCACATGCTTCTAGGAGTAACTATGCATCAGGCAAGCACAAAGTGCTGTAATTTGCAGTTAAGAAGAGTAGATACAGCTCAACAGTCTTTGTGGCCCACCCACCTCATCTTTCTGGCTTAAATATGACTAAAATCCAGTGTGCCTGTACAAAGAGGCATCAGTCACAAGAGAAACCATGGCTTTCAAAATGCAATAGGCTTTACTTTCTCCAGTGTTTTTCTTCCATGTGCTTGTCCTAAATCCCATGCTGCGGGAACAAGGCTTTTCAGACGTCTTCAGGCAAAACAGAATATTCCCTAAACACTGGTACTCCATTGCCTGCTACAGTCATGTCTCCAGGAACACTATTGCACTTGTTCAGAGAACTGCCCAGCATTTGCAAGGATGAGAACTTCTTCCACAGTTCATAAACGGCTACACAACCCTCACTCAAGACACATCCAAAGCAAAGTGTTTGAAAAGGAGGATTCTTATTCAGTCGTAGATATGTGTTGGACAGGACCAAGCAAAATGTCAGGAATACTTGCTGTGGCTTCAGAATCCATACACCACCATTCCCTGCCTGAACAAATTCCAGGAGTCCACAGGTGGTTATGTCAGATTTCACCAGTCCCTGAAGAGCCTGGTAACATCCCCACGCCAAGGTGACACTTCTGTGATGGAAGACACTTAGTCTCGAATTGGAGGCCTATGGATTGGAGAAAGCACAGCTGCCCAAGCCTGGCGGAAGAGCTGGACCAGTTTGTAAATGAATGGCAGTGATGTGGGAGAAGCTGCAAAGCAGAACAAAAAGGTGAAATTAACTTGCTAAAACTAACTAGGTAAAACTAATATACACTAACATATTAAGAAAGAGTTACTCCCAACTAGAGTTAATAAAAACCTAGTTCTCTTCCTTCCTTCGATGAGGAAAAGGCTGAGTCTAGGACAGCTCTGCCTGCCTCTCACAGTCTGCACCTTGTCTGCTGGAAAGAGTTTTCAGAAAACTGGCATTTGTGGAGCTTCATCTTTCTACATGCACTTCAACTGGAAACATTAAACACATTCAGTTCTTAGACACTCAGATTTTTTGTCTCCCTGAGACATTTACACAGACCAGATTTATTTAAAGCAACCCATTTCTTCTCCATAACCATAACGAAATTTTAAAAACTGGGAATGTTAATCCTGTACCTGGGTCTAATCTCACCACCACCAGATACAGCAAAAAAGTAGCCAAGAGCATCTTCTTGTAAGGAAGCAAATAGAAGTGGTTTGACATGGACCTCAGTGCTCTACGTAGCAAGGTCAACATGGTCAGGAGCTTTTGGGACAGCACTCCTGGAAAACAAGAACAGAAAGGCTGTTAGGGCAAAGTAAAGTTTAAAAAGTAATCCCATAGATATAGGCAGTAAGAAACTAAGACACTGGAAATCTGATTGCATGAGAGTTGGGTTGAATTTGGTTTTTTATATAATAGGGGGACAGTATAATTTTATAATACAATTCATTATACCTCTTTTTTAGTCATCTACTTTAGTACAATATGATCTTATACCACAGCAGTGTCAGCTTCTCTCCTGGGAGAAAATACCAAGTGATTTACAGTTCTGGAGAAGAAGCAGTACTTCAAATGCTAGAAGTGCATTGTTCTACTTGGACCCAGCTGTACATGGAAATGAAGCAAACTGTACACAGCACCAACAAAATGTACCCTTAAAGGATTGCTAGATACCTTCGTTTTCCTTTTATACCTTAAAAAAATCCACAGTGCTTTTGATCCTGGACATTAACTGTCCTCTGATGCTGGCAGAGATTAAATATGCTTTTCAATTCTAAGTTTTTTATTTCCTGCTGCAGTACACAACAGGACTTCATCACGGCCCGTTCATCATGGCAATATTCTTAATACATAGTCAATACTTGTATCAACTTGGCCAACCTGAAATGAAATTGTACAAAAGGAGCACAAACAACAGAGGAAAAGCCTACCCAGAAGAGTTTCTGTGGCTGGGTCCTGCTGCTCCTCAGGAGCCGAGCACGTCTC
Source organism: Eopsaltria australis (assembly GCA_034509425.1). Taxonomy (NCBI): domain Eukaryota; kingdom Metazoa; phylum Chordata; class Aves; order Passeriformes; family Petroicidae; genus Eopsaltria; species Eopsaltria australis. The sequence goes on along the minus strand of JAVTVJ010000013.1, from coordinate 330,570 downwards.
CTCCCGCTGAGCCCAGCGGCGCCGGCTCTCACAGATGGTGCTGAGGAACTCGAGCTGCTGCTCGCTGCCCAGCACGGCACAGCCCCTCACCAGCTCCTCCGCGCCCTCGAAGCGCCCCAGGGGCAGCAGCACCTGCGCCAGGTACAGCTCCAGCAGGGTCCCATACTCAGGGAGGCTCTGGTTGGCCTGGGCTCTCAGCCAGCTGCTGCCGACCTCCAGCATCACCTGTGGCTCTCTCACTTGGCTGTACAACAGGATACTGAAATGCAAGGGAGAAGCATGAGACAATCCTGAGTCTCTGTCAGCATCACTGACAGCTACTACCCACAAGGAGCTCTCACGAAGGTATGAATCAGGGTCTGCATCCAAGCAGAGGGAATTCTGAGGCAGACAGCAGGTGCAGCTATTGATGTTGCTCTCTCAGCATCACCCCTTCTGGGCCTGATCACTGTGAAGCAATCTTGCAGGCATGCTCCAGCACACCCAGGTCAAGAACAGGCCTGTCCCAGATCTATCTCACTTACACCATGCACAGTCAAAATATCATGCAATGCCCAAGCCTGGCTTGCTGTTAAACCTAACACAAGCCCCGTGTGTATATCTGACAGCAACAGACAGAAACTCACCAGAGCTCCAGAACTTTTGGAGGCAGATGCTCAGGGACATGGTAATACTGTAGGACCCAAGACAGAACTTCTCTCCACCGGTTCATCTCGGCCAGCGCCTGAATCCCCACAACACAAAGGGAGCATTTCACTTCTGCAAAACTGGTAAGGAACAGACACCTCAATAAGTGCTTCTTACAACCACATTTCCCCTCGCATCCCTTTCAGAGAGCTTCAGTGCAGCCCAGGTACCCCACAGTTCTCTGGCATGTGCTTCCCCTCCCCCTTTACTCGCCCCCTATAAAATGGCCAATTCGACCTCCGAGGGTATGCACTGTGACTGTATCTCTGAGAGAACGAAGGCAAAGCTCCTGGGAACAGCTCACTTCCCTGAAACACGCACAGATCCCTTCATATCACACATGTTAATATCGACAGGGATAAAAGAAACCCCAAAGCAAGGCAGGCATGGCCTGAAGTTCGAGGGCAGCCCGGCGCTGATGCGACACCGAGCAGCTTCCCAGCGCCTCCCCGAACCCTCCGCACGCCGGCATCGCTCGCACCTCTCGGGGCTGGGGCTGGGGCCGAGGCCGGGGCTGGGGTCGGGTCCCAGGCTGTCGCAGCCCGCCTCGCAGCGCTCCACGGCGGCGGCGAAGTCCCGGTGCAGCACCAGCAGGTCCGTCGCCTCCTCCAGCAGCGCGGCCGCCTGCGCCGGCCCCGGGGCCCAGGCGGGCGGCTCGCCCCTCATGGCCCCGGCAGGAGGGCTCTGCCCGGGCCCGCACCGCTCCCCCTGCGCCTCCGGCTCCGGCTCCAGCGCCGCCACCGCCCCCGCCGGGGCCCGGCTCCGCTCCGCTCAGCACCGGAAAGCCGCGATGGAGCCGCCCGGCAGCGGAAGGGCCGCCCCGGCGAACTGCCCCGGCCCCGCGGGCCGCCGGGACGTGTAGGCACTGCGGCAGGACGGCACCGACGGGGCTGGTTTGGGGGCTGGAGCACCTCGTACGAGGAAAGGCTGAGGGACCTGGGTCTGTCCAGCCCTGGGAAGAGACGGCTGAGAGGGAACCTCTTTAATGCCTATAAATACCTAAAGGGAGGTGCTGATAATTAAGGGCAGGCTCTGCTCGGTGGTACCAAGCAACAGGTCAAGAGGCAAGAAACTGATGTACAGGAAGTTCCACGTGGACAGGGGGAACAACTTATTTCAAGCGCGGTGACCATGCACTGAAACATTGCCCAGAGAAGGTGTGGAGATACGTGGATATATCTCTCCTTTATGGAGATATTCCAGAATCGTCTAGATGCAATCCTGTGCCGTGTGCTCTGCAGTGACCCTGCTGGAGCAGTGGTCATCTGGTCCCTTCCAGTCTGACCCTGGCTGTGACTCTGCGGGGATTAGCGATGAGAAGCGGGCTCTCGGGACCGAGCTCGGTGCCCGTCCCAGCCAAAACGCGCTCCCATCAGCTTCTCCCTCGTGTGGCTGCCGAGGGAAAGAGGCTGCCCGCCTCGGCTGTTCTCCCCGCGGCCGCCGGGCGTCAGCCCAGCCCCGAGTGTGAGGCAGCTCTGCTCAGCCCGGCCGGGAACGGGGAGAAGGGGTTCGGCGCGGTGCTGACCGGAGAGCGCTCCCCGGCACCGCCCGGGTGGCTGAGGGATGCTGTCCGCTCCCGGCCGCCGCTTCCTCCGGGCACGGCTCCCCAGGCACCCCGTGCCCGCAGTTTTAAGCGCATTGCACCGTTAATAGAGTTCGGGAGTAGTAACAGTGTCTCCGGCAGTACCCGGCAGGCAGCGATTCGCATTCTCCTTCAGTTGTTATTTAAAAACAACAGGGTGTCTTGGTTACAAGGTAATTACGGCAGTCAGTGCAAAACGCTCTTCAGAAATGGATCTCCCCACGAGATACACGACTGATTTATCTTGTAACCTTTTGTAACAATTGACACATTTATCTGTCCCCCTACTATGATTTTCCAATTAAAAAATCAAATGGGCTAATACAAAACATGCTGAAGAGTGAAATACATCTTTTCAAGGGGATTTTCTATGCCATTTCAGTGTGGAGAATATTATTAAAACTTGACCATAGCTCTCTTTTTCCAGGTAGCTGTTTCCAGGAGGCAGGACCATGCACCTGCCCCTCACGGCAGCAGCAGGAGCACTCTGCAGTAGTAGCTTTTACACAGTGGTGCATTCAAGGGGTTGGCACACAGTCCTTAACTATGGAAGAGTTCCTGAGGGATTCGGGCTGGCTAAGGTGAAACCACTGCACAGAAACATTGTGAAAGGAAAGGCCCGGCAGCAAGCAAACACAGAGGTAAGGGCGTTGCAGCCTTTTGTTTCGGTTGCTTGGCGCTTGCAATTTGGAAAACAACATTCCTTTTTGGGAACTACAAGTCCCAAAGTGCACTGTGGGAAGAACGTGCCTCGTACCAGCCAGTGCCCAGCACAAATTCCCAAATATGGATAAGGAATCAATTTTGAAAGAGACTCACACTGGCTGGATGCTCCTCACTGAGACTCAGAAAAGGAGTGAGACAGCACCAAAACAAGGTAAGTTTGCACTATGCAAAGATGCTGTTCGAGGATTTCTTTCTTGGGGAGCAGTCAGTAGTGCTCTGTCCCTTAGAAGGGCAGCCCAGCATTGCTTTGGTGATGCTTGATTTAGGTACTGCTTGATTTATGTGCTATGGAGGCAGCTTTTGGAACAGGGCTGTTGTTTCAGGTTGGGGAATGAGCAGCAGGAGCGGCTGTGCTGCGGAGTGAGTCAGATCCTGTTCCCCTGCAGATGCTCCTGATGAATAAATCCTATGGAAAGACAGCGAGCTGCAACATGGATGCAGTTATGTTAGAGGACAGGAAGGGTCAGGGAGAGGCACGAGTTGCTCTGAACAGCAGCTCTCTATGAGTTCCAGTGTTTGGCTGTGTAAGAAGCCAAGATGGACAAGCAGCCTCGTAATAACAATAATTACAGGTTAAATTAATTTCTCTGTAAGGCATGGTAGAATGTTTTTGTACTTCACCCCTCTTCCTAGAGGGGACAGTGTGGTGCCTTGAAGGCCAAACCTCTCACAGCTCTGTGACCTGCAAATAACACTCGGCAACAGGATTGTTTAACTCGAGGCCAGGAACAATTACCTATTTTACCGGCAATTTGTTAAGAAGCGAAATGAAATCATTCTGAAATACAATCATCTCGGTGGAGATGAGAGATGCTTGAGCTCCATTCCCGGGCACACGCTGCCCTGGCCACAGGCAGCACCAGCTCGTGCCCCTGTTTCCCTCGCTGGCAGCCAGGCAGGCTCCTGGTGCAGCTCAGATGCTGTGTGGGGACACTCTTTGCTGGGTGACGTCAAGTGCAGCTGGTCAGCTGCATCCCAGCACCCTCCTGCTGCTATGTAGGGTCATGGAGCAGCACAGCCAGCACGGCTCAGTGCTGCAAATGTAGGAGGTGCAGCCCAGCCCTGGAGGGGAGCCTGACACTGTCTGGGCTGCTGAACCCAACTGTCACATGGATGCTTGTTGCCAAATAAGAATGATGCTGTTTTTCCATCTTTCCTTCAATGGGAGCAGCTTAAATTGTCTTAAAGCTGAAATGGTCCCTCTCGTACTTGAACCGGGCTACACAGCAGGGCAATTTATCCTACTCCACAAGCTCTGGAGGGAAAAGCAGCGTCTTTGCCTGTGCTCCTGGGTAGCAATTTCTAGTAACTAGAAAAGATAAAGTTAAACAAACCTTCTGTCGGTGACAGGTAGTATGAGGGAGTACCACAGTGGGTTTTGTGTCCTGGGTGGGATGTCCATGCCCAGCTCGTTGCCTTTTATATGAAGTCAAGGAGTTTTTGTCCTGCAGTCATCCTGATTTTGATTAAGAGAAGAAAAATGAGTTTCAGTGGGGACTTGTTTGTGTGTGCATCATCTGTGGATTTACTGGTTCCCCTCCTCCCTCTCCTACCAGGCAGTTCGAGGAGAGTTTAGAGTTCCAGGCACCTGTGACAAGGCCTCCTGAGGTAAATCTCCTCAGCTACTAATCCAGATCTGACCAGCACACGGTCACAGGGCCAGAGGGCTGGCAATCAGTCTTTTTCTGTTGTCTTTTCTGTGTCAGTAGGCTGTTAATAGGAGATTAACAGCATTAGGGAGACTTTGAGCTGGAAATGGTGAGGCCCTATGATTTGATTTGAAGAGAAAGAAACCCTCCTACACTCATATAAAAACAAACAGAAGAGCTGGAAATTATAAACGGCATTAGAAACAACTGAGGGAAGAATAGTTTCTAGGAAAGATGTGGAGCTCTGCAGTACCTCATAGCTTATCAGCAACACTTTAACAAAACAATGAGGTCCACAGAGACCTCAGGTCCCAGCGTGCAGCGCTCTGTTCATATCACCATGTGCTTTTGTTTGACTCTGGCGAGACCATGACGTGCTGGAATCTGTAATTCACTTGTAATTTCCATCAGCGGTAAATCCCTGTTAAATATGAAGCTGGCAGGCTGCAGATCCCTTCAATTAGCCCAGATTCAGGGCTTCCCTGGCTCCTGGCAGGAGGTCTGCAGAGCCCGGGGCTGGGTGAAGGTGAGCGCTCTCCGGCTGTGCTTTGAACAGATGGCCCATGGTGCTGCTTCCTTATCTCACCGAGCGTGGTGGCACAGCATCAAACCTATTTTTTGTTCCAAAAATAGAGCTGGTTAGAGGAGACTCACCTGGTTTTGAGCCCACCTGCTGATGTTCCTAGTCAGTGTATTTAGAAGCAGTCATGTCTGATTTTGTCTGAATCCAAACCCACGTAAACAACAGGAGAGGACTGTACAAGACAGAAAAGACAACTCTGGGGGCAGCCACAGCCACAGTCCAGCTGGGGGGTGTCACATAACATAAAAGGGCAAAGCTCTGTTTCAACCTTCATCACAGATGCACAAACACTTTGAAAGGTGTAAACACTGGCAACTGAGAAACTGGAAACACAGGCTTGTGTTCACAGCTTGTCAAAACTTGAGTTTTACTCAGATAATAACAAAACCTTTCGGAAACAAAGGGCAATTCTAGGTTGGTTAAGTCCCTTTCCTTGCTTAGTAATCAAACAAAATACTAGCCTTGGCAAGGCAGCTGTCAAAGAATAGCAGCAGTTACTTTGATTTAATTGTTACTGTTATAATTGTCATAATTAGTGCTGGGTGGGGCATTTCATAGCTGTAAGGTGACCAATTTGGTTCGAGGCCTTGGGCATCTCCTTTTCTTCAGCTAGTTATTATCTGTGAGAAAATCCTAAAGCCTGTCATCACTGTGGGTCAATTACATCCTGTTTGCCTAGCACAGCATCTCTTTGCTCACTGCTTTGGAGTCACAACCCCTTTACTAAGAGTTAATGCCTCTTCTCAAGGCCCAACTTGTCAAAATCAACTCTCATCCATTAGTCTCCACCTTTCTTCTTTTTTCAAAAGCAAGCCTTGTGCTCTCATGACTGGGAGAAAGGCTTGACAGTGAATCCTGGAACTGTTTGTACTACAAGGCGATTTGAGAAAATCGTTCTTCTCGTTTTTAACCTAACTTCCTGACATCTCAGCATTTCTTTTCACAGAAATTTCTTTTCTGCCACTCATCTGTCCCTCATTCTCAATGCACATTTGCTGTGATCTGTGTTGATTATCTCTACAAGCAGGCAATACATCTTCTGCATCTTCTGCATCTTGAATTGGAAATTTCAGGATATACCACAGAAGTTAATGATCTCTTTTGCATCTCAGTCTGCTGCTCCTGGCTCTTGTCCGGCCAGGTTTTGTGGTGCTCACAAGAGTTGTGGTGAAAGGTTTCTTTAGGAAAGCCATCAGTGCTGCAAAATTTTGTGGTAGCAGTGCCTGAGCCTCGAGAGAAATCCCCTGGGAAGGAGCTGTTTGCTGGTGCAACCTCTGTGACTTGTGTTTCATGGAGAGCATCCCCTGCGTGCCCCTCTGGCCCTGGTGGGCAGAACTCCCCTGCCTGCAGTTTGTGCTCACGAACTTGATACAGTAATTAACAGTTAATTGCTTCGTTATGGACCTGCATCTTAGCTTTTTTTTTTTTTTTTTTTTATGTAGTCAATGAACGTGCAGTACCTTTCTTTTGGGGGGATTTCTCCTCTCCTTTGGAAGATCTGTGTGCTATTTCAGGGTCTTACAGGTTTGAGAGTGTACTTACAGCATGTGTAAGATTGGAGTGTATTGGCCATCGTTTCCCTGACGAGCTGATGTTCTCCTTCCCTCTCTACCTCCCTACTTGCTGCTCCTTCTCATCTTTCTTGGCAATACCAGGTGCAGACAAAGGTAGGATTAGGTGTCTAATTAGTTTTTGTAGCCTTAGACATACGTGGTTACTTCTTGGCACTGGGGGAAGGGTAGCCCGTGAGGAATCCAGCCCTCGTCTCTCAGTGAGGTTTTCAGCTCTGAGAGCAGTCTGAGCCCAGGCAGACTCAAAAGGCAGGCCAAAATTTTCTAGACACATTTTTGTTCCAGATGCCTGTTCAAGGAGGAAGCTGAAAACCCAGTCTGTATTACCAAATCTGAGATAATTTCTCGCTCAATGTTAGATCCAAAAAATTTACTTCCAAAAAATGACTCAGTGTAGACAGCCTGAAAAAACTTGCTTGAAACATTGCAGAAAAGCTACTAAGCTGTAATTAATGTATTTTGGAACTACACCGTAGATGGGACAAGTGTTATTTATAATAGTTTTAGCTTATCAAAGTGAACTTCAGGCTGTAACTCTCCTGTCTCCCATTGCCACCATCCTTCAGCAAATGTAGCCAGAGGAACAGAGAGGATAATGTCACTGTCTTTCCTACCTGACAGAAGGCTTATTTGTTTTGTATTTATGGAGTGTTCTGATACGTCTGAATGAGAATAAATAGATGAGGGTAAAGCAAAGCATCAAGAGTACACTGCAGCTGTGTACACCAGCAAAATAAAATCACTAAAGTAATGGAATGAGATTCATGTACGAACTCTGACCAGACCTGCAAGGATGGAAAATGGGGTGAATTCTGCCAGGGACTGGGAACTTAATATTTGCTGTCAGGGATAGACAGCAGCTGCCCTTACATTTCTCATGGCCTGTATTTGTGAGTGAGAGAGCTGCATGCTGGTGTGTCAGCCTGGCACTCAGAGCACAACCAAGTCAGGAGGGTGGAGGTCACTGTAAACACAGCAAGGTTAAGCGAAATAAGGCCATGAGGAGGTCATGGTGAATTTGAAAGGGAGAGTGGATGGACAGAGTGACTGATGATAGCTCTGGTGATTGGAAACAAAACCTTAAATGACTCAAATTTGTATTCAGGAGCACTTGTTCGTGTCAGGGCTCTACATCTGTCTTTCTGTGTCAAACCAAGCAGCAGTTCACAGCGGTTCACATTTCCAGCGCACTCTGAGCTGCAGGAACAATGTGTCTATTCTGAGCTCCCCTTGCAAGGCTGTCTCATTCCAAAAGGTGTGCTCACAAGGAGACATTCAATACTAGAAAGATAGTGGGATAATTTTAGGAGGTAGAATCACTGCATGCTGAATCCCCAAAGGAGCTCACTCTCTAAATACTCTTAGCAGGGAAGCATGCTCTGTAAATCCTCCCCAAAAGTTGGGCCGAAAGCTTTAAAACACTGCATAATAAGCACGTAGTTTCTGCCTCGATCTCCCGAGCCACCGTGGTTTATTTTCCTCAGCTTGCCGTGATCAAAGCTGGTTCTCTGGTGTTGCTATTCATGTGGCAATTGAAGATTCAGACTGGTCAGAAATAGGACAATCATGGGGCTGAATCTCTAGAGCTGCCCGAATCATAGGGTTAAAAGAGGACTGTGAAGTACTTAATAGGCTGCCTACACAGTGCTCAGCAAGTCAGAGGTTAACAAAGAACCTTATTATTTGGAAAGATAATTGAGGCTGAAAACAAGTCCCACAACTAAGCCGTGGAGATCATCAGTTTTTGTGAACAATGGCTGATGATGTTCAGGATTCAGTGAGTTAAGTGGTTAATCCTATACAGAAAGCTGCATCCATAATGCACTTTTAAATGGGGGAAATCCACCCAATCTGACCCCCGGAGAATTGCTTCCTGCTGTTATGCTGATGGATATGTCTATAAATATCATGGAAGCCATCAGCAGATAAAATCTCACGCAGCTGAAAAGCCTCTCCCTATTAAATGATACATTGATCTCCATGAAGCAGCAGGAGCCTGGGGTAATGAGGCACTGAAACCAATCCCCTGCTCTCCCAGAGTCACTGTAACCAAAGAGAAGCACGATCCATGCACTGTTTCCGTCCTGATTTGGTGGGAAAAAAAAAAATCAAAGCCCTTATACAGCCTTTCTTCCTTCTGTCCAGTCTTCTCCTGTTCCTTAGGTTCTGTATGGGTCACTCAGGCTGCAGTCCATCAGCCTTTTGCTGTAGTTTGTTCCAAAATTGTCCTTTCTTTACATGCCTCAGAGAAAGCCTTCGGTCAGGACAGCTTGGGCACAAAGTGTGCAGGACAGCCCAGCAGGTTTGTGTGTGTTCTACAGCACAGGTACCGAGGGGTGGCAGACAAACTTCAGCAACTTCTGTTCACCCTCACCTTTTCCTGCCACTTTTGGATTTTAGCAAAAGGGTGCTCACTGTTCTGGCTTGGTTGTTTTTTTTGTTTGTTTTGTTTGTTAGTTTTTGTTTGGTTTTGTTGGGTTTTGTTTGTTTCTTTGTGGTTTTTCTTCTTGGGTTTTTTTGGCTGCTTTTTTATAATTTCTTTTTAATAACTGAAAATCTTAAGGTTTTGCAGCCTATCGTGTTACAATGCAAGGCCTGACCTGTGATTTTCTACTCCCAGAGCTGTTGGTGCTGCACACCATGGAACATGCACATACAGTAGCATACAGATTTTACCCCTCTTCATTTTTTCCTTTTGTTCTCTTTTCTCCTCCAGTGCTGGCTTACTGTAAATTCCATCATTTCTCAGCACTGGGGACTGGCTGGCAGTTGTGCTGGGCAAACCCCTGGTCACCACTGTGGGATTTACATGGAGAACTTGCAATTTGTGCTGTGAGCAATCTACTTCCAGAGTTATCAAGGGCCAAGGCAATAAAGATTAGAAAAAAGCAGGGTTTTATAGTCCCCACAAACCCATAGCTGCATGCAGTGTGAGGATACAGAAGGAAAGGGGGTTATGAGGTTCTTTCCCTTCTCTCCATGGACTTTTCTGCTTAGAAAGTCCTGTGCCTGTCTAGCACTGATCTAGGCAAGGAAGAAAAGAACATTACAAGGATTTTATTTCTAAATTTGTCCTTTGCTGCTTCAATGTCTTTGAGCGTGAGAGCCTTTTCCTTTGGAGACTCTAGAAGGAGTTAAAATAAAACTGGAACATGAGGGAAGGATCATGAGATTCCCCAGCTCACCCTGTCCCATTGGCACTCATGGTTGAGTTCAGTGACTCAAAGAAATGGGCTCTCGTTACCTCTGAAGAGCCAACGCACTCAGAGAAAACGATTCTGCTCCGTTTTCATCAGGACCAACAAAATTGTTTACTGAGTTCCAAAGGGTTATATTTTTGGCATCCCTGTGGCCTGTTTTGGCCTGTTGAATGTTACTTATGAGTAAGGAGGAAAGAACTTGACTTGATGCTCAATTATAAAGCAGAATTTGTATGGCTGACAGTTAAAGGAAAACAAAGCGAACACAGTATTTTGTGTATTTATCTCACAGGATCTGCAGAGACAATAACTACAGAGACAACTGGTTTCAATTGCAGGGACATGTCCTGGGTTTTAAAGTCACATCTCTGGTCTCTCAAGACAACTTGAGACACCCAAATTCACCACTCGTACACCTAATTGTAAATGGCCTGCCCAGAGTCCTACGAGGCTGTGGAGGTGGGTGGGATTTCTGTCACAGACAAGGCTCTGCTGTGCCCTTGGAGGCCACACTGACCATAACTCTGCTCTAATCTGTGCTCAGCCCCTGTGGCATCAGGAGAACCCTGCTGGGGCTTCCTAGAGGAAGGATGGAATTGAAGATATTTCCAGGGCTTGTTTGGAAAACTGGTGTCCTGTAAGAAGGAGCTGTACCCACCCTTGTTTTCTGCTCATCCTCACCATACCTGGCATACCTGGCCAGGGGAGAGGTGCTGTGATGCTGGGCCTGTGAGGTAAAAATGCTATTAAAGTGGATAATGGGGTGCAAGGTCCTTGCTGGGGACTCAGGTCCCATAAAAGTACGTGTGACAATGCCAGAAAAGCTACATGTTCTTGAAACAGCTACAGGAGGATGGTGGTGCTGGCTCCAGAACTTGGGCTGGAAATAACAGCCATGGTGGGTAGCACTGACCACTGCTCCTGAAAGTGAATTTGGAAAGGAATAGGAAGAGTCCAGAAGGCAACAACAGTGACATAAATAGCAGCCCAATTAACAATTCATGCCAAGGATTTATATAGTGCTTTGCTTATTTGAAGCACGGTGCGAAACACTAGCTGATAGATCTTAATTAATCATTCAGGTAATTAAATGGAAGTGGAATGCAAATGGTTAGAGGAAGTTGGAGTATGAAGGCTTCCTGAAATCATTAAATTATTTTGCTGTCTTTGATGGAGGAAGAATTTCTTCCTTTAGGGTTTAAATGTTCTCACAGTGTGGGTGTTATTACAGTTTTAATAACCACCTGTTTAATTCCCTGGGATGGGAGATTACATGCAGTACAGCCAAGAGTTTCTTGTTTGTTTGAGTAGCTTTGGCGGTTTTATGGGCCTAAAAAAGAAAGAGAAGTGTCCCCAGTTCTGTGTTTCAGGGCACAGAATGATGACCAGCTTCAGGAATGAGTCTTGATCCTTTGACTTCCCACAAGCAGGATGGGCTGGGAGATGGAGTACCATTACACAGTGACCTATTGCTTTCATTTCAGCAGTGAAAGATGAAGATGTGCTGCCATTTGATGTAGAGGAATCCCTGAAATGAGTGTGGCAAAAACCACTGAGAATGTTGCAAGTGATAGCTAATTTTTTAATAGATTAATTCATTCCCCTACAGTAACATGAGAGGATTCTTTGGCACAGAATCAGTCAGCTTGATTCCTGGCTGTGGCATATTTAGGTTGGTGTTATCACCCAGCATAAACTCCAGAGGGAACTTGTGCAGGGATGCCTTTTCAGTCATCTGACCTGAATCACTGCTTTGCTGATGAGCCTCCTCGAGCTGCTGGAAAAGACCTGTTTCATGCCAGGCCAGTATAACCACAAACCAGGCATGTAGGTCTGATTTCCCAAATTAAAAGACTGATTTACTGCACTCTGTAAGTTGGGTTTTCAATTTACCTGCAACCTGAGGACTCAGTATCTTAGGGCAGGTACAATACAAGCAGTTGGTGATGCAGATAAAGCCAACAACCACCAAGAAAGACGTGATTCTATGGCTGCTAATTGCTCTGATACCTTTGCTCCCCTCCTTCCAGCCTGTGTTTCCTTCTGACCTGGGATGCTGTCACTGTCAGCAGTGAAAGCTATCACAGCTCTCCTTTTCTCTCTCCTTTTCCTCTGTCTGGTTCCCCTGGGAACAGAAGATCCTGGCAGCAAGATCTACCCCAGGCTTTTGCCTTTTGTTTTCCTGTACTTTTCTCTTGGCACAGTGCAGAAGTTTGCAGTGTTGTGCTTCCACAATCACATGCTGAAATATTTGCACAGCTGTCTGATGATAGAGAAGGGGGGAAAGAGAAAATCCACTCTTCTGTTATTTGAAAAGTTAAAACAAAACAAACCAAACCCACAAACAAACAAAATTCAACACGTGTTAATCATGTAAAATCTTCCGTTTTCCCTGCTCTTGTGTAACAGAATCCTCAATCACTTAGCCTGGCTTCCCCCTTGAGCTTCACCTTCTCCTTGTACACATAAACCCACATTTTCATGCTTCTCCTCAAACTCCTCTGGGTTCAAGTGTCTGTGGGACTCCACTGCCCACCTGTGTGCACTCACTTCAGCCTGTTCCTGGTGCACAGAAATAGGACCAACTCCTGCAGGCTGTAATCAGCCATTCTTCAGGCAAAGCTCTGACTGAAGTCAGTGGAAATTTTGGTACAAGGATGGCAAAACTAATTACATTCCTCCCCCAAGTGTATATGTGTGTATATATATATATATATATATATATATATGGGATGGTGATGGGAGATCAGAAAATACTGCCTAGAAAGTCCATTAATAAATGAGAAGTAGATGTGGGGAAGCACAGTTGATTGAATTGTTTATAATGCAGTTATAAAATTGCTGAGTTGCCGAGCTTTCCAGAAACCCATCAATAACATGCATGACCATAGGAACAGTAAATGGGAGTATGAACAAGAAGGAGCACAGATCTCCATGAAAATCAGGTGTGGAAATATTGGGGGAAAAAGCCTAGCACATCCAAATCATTTAGCACAGAATATGTTCTGATGTGGTGATAGCTTTCTAATCATCTTGAAAACTGGTTGTGAGTTAATTTTACCAGAGAATCTCAAGCAAAATATGATCAAATGTGGACCCATATTTTAAAAATAGGAGAATAGCACAGACATTTCCTAACAAGCCTAACTATAGATCAGAGTGAGAAAAAAATTTATGTGTATGTTAAAAAAAACCCTGGATAGTGATACTAAGAGCAAAATGAACCTTGATGTTTGAAAGAACCAACCTTGTCAAATATTTTTTTGGTCAGAAATACAAAAATTAGTGACTGATGATACCAGAGTGAATATACTGCATTAGATCCTTTGGTGCAACGAGTGGAAGACTCAACTTCTCAAATCTTCAGCAGGCAGAAGAAAGGAAAGTGAACAGGCCAACAAGCCCTTTTTCAGCTTTGACATCCATAATTCACGTGCAGGGACTGCACTCCCACTACAGCAGCTCCCTTCCTACACACATAAACACACACTCCCTGCCTTTGTCCTGCTCTGGGACCACACACAGCTCTGGCCAGATTCTGCTCTTCCCTGGGAAGCATGAATGCCTCCTCTGAAGCGAGGCCTCAGTTAAAGGTGTTTCCACCCTGCTCCGCCAAGCTTGGGTTGGGTTTTTCAGGTTTTTTTAAGCCTTTCTTGTTGTCCTCAGTTGTGAGCTGCAGACAAAGCCTCCCTTTCTGTGAGGGAACTTCAGAACCAGGAATGTGGCTTGGGCATTTATGGACAAAGGAACATTCAATGTTTCTGCTCCCGTTGCCTCCTAATCATCAGGAAGAACGGCTGTGCTCTGTCTTTGGCATTGCAGCTCAGTTCCTGCAGTCTGTGTCCTCCTGTGGACGCACATTTAGGGACAGCCCTCTTTTTGTTTGTGGCTGGGCCTGAAGTGTCCAAGCCCAGGGATGCAGTCTGTCTGTCCTGGTCTGGATCCAGCAGACAGAATGTCATTTCCAGCCCGTTAGCCTCCGAAATGTTCTGTTTGTGCAATTAGCCTCATGAGGCGACTGATGAGGAATGGGTGCTTATTAACTGCTGTCATTTTTATACCCTCTTCCCTAAGTAATGGCACAGCAGCCCTCGTGATCCCGTTACACAGCTCTGACTGCGGGAGGAGAGAGCTGCAAATGGAAAAGACTTCTCAGAGCTGCAGGCCAAGCCCAGCCACCTCCTCTCCCCTACATTCCTCTGCTGCTTTCATGCTCCCTGAGAGCCCAGCATTACTCCTTCTCAGGATTGTCCCCTTCACTTTGAATGGCTTCATGCTTCACACCCAGAGGCACCAAGTCTTTTCCACTAAGCCAAGTGTAAAAATAGCTGAGGGAAGGGGTGGGGGAGGGAGTGTCAGCAAAACAGATTTATTTAATTATATGTACCAGCCAACATTTTCCTACGTAAGACTTAAGTGTGCAGCTCACTTTCTGATCTTGCTGCATTCTCATTTAAGGTTACTGAAGAAATCGACTTAAAATGCTTGTGGTAACTCAAACTTCTATAAGATGCCTTCATGTGTTTAGTGACCTCACATCCTAAGCCTGGGGGTGCTAATAACTGATTTTGGTCAAGCCACTGCACTAAGGCACCATGCAGGGAGGGTGTCTGTGTATGTGTGTGTAAGTGTGGGGGTGTGATGCTGTTAAATCCAGGCTCCCTTAGGCTGGGCCCAGATGGGCTTTCCTACTTCACAGAGATATTCTGCACTGCCAAGCCTAGTGGCGTTGTCATGGCCATCACTGTGTTTGGTGATGTTCTCCAAGTCCCACATTTAAGAATCCTGTAAACACAGGAGAAATGGAAGGTTTTTTCTAAATCAAATTAAATTCTAATCCTCCTAGTATGTTGGAGAAAAGCTGGAAAACTCAGTCTGAAGGCAGAGGCAAAGATAAGTAAAAAGATTAGGATTTTTACTGCTTTTAATGCCTGAGATTTTTTTTTAGCCTCCTCATAGCTGTTATAATCTGGCTCAATTCCTTTTAGCCCTTCTGGCTGATACTGTTGTTCTTAACTAGTCCCATCTCTGCTGCTGCAGATTATAGTGGAGCAAAAACCCCTTGCCATGATGGGATCTTTAATGTCTGGATTTTGGCACCTGGAGGGCCGTCCCTACCTAGCAAGCTGGGATGAGCCACTGCCACAGATTGCCCAAACAACCTGGGTTGAAAGTGAGGACAGGGAAGTCAGTTAAGAAAGCAAATGTGTGGGTTTTGCTTCTGTGTGTGTTTGTTTTTGTCCTCACCACCTACGTGCACACAGAACTGTGTTTGTTACTGGCATCCTGAGAGAGGAAACCCATTACCTTAAAAGAAGCACTTGGCTTTAAGAGAGAATAATAAGGAAAGCAACAAAGAACCGTTAGCAACATTTTATAAAGAAGATGAGATAGATAGTCTGTCTCATAAACAAGTGGTTTTATTTAACTATCCAAGGAGTTGCTTTCCAAAACAAAGCTGAATTGTTCATTGTCCAGCAAAATAACGCCTGCTTCTGCAGTCTTGGCTGCTTTTCTGACTACAACCCAGAGTCTGTAGGTCTCCACTGTGGTGGACAGTCCTGCCTGACCTTACTGCTAATGTTTACGTCAATGTTATAATAAAAATAAGTAGAAAACGGCGATATTGAGGCTCAGAAATGATAGCGCCAAGACTTTTCAGCTGAGGGGACAGGAACAAAGGAATTGTGCTGGCCCTGAGCTTCCCCGTGGCTGTAGCAGGGCCTCACAGACACACTTGTGCTCGGTCGTGTTGGCAGAGAAACACTTGGCAGAGAAATCCCCTCTTGCTGTCTCAACTGCTCATTCACCTGCTCACAGAGACAAGATTATATCGTGCCGTCCCAGCACTTCTTCAAACACTGGGGAGCGTGTGCTCGTGTCCAGATATTCACCAGAACAAGGTTTCTTTTCTCCTCTTTTCACAAGCCACAGCATTCCCCAGGGGCAGCCAGCGGCTCTCTGGGGGTGATGCCAGCTTTCCTGTACCATAGAAACAAGATTTGAGATGCTGTGAGTGGAGTAGGCAAGGCGGGAGGGGTGGGGGGTGTATGTGGGGTGTGAGGGAAATACCTTGTGTGTAAAACGGCCTTTTTAAAGGAATGGGTGGATTACCCGGGTCAGAGGAATCCTCGAAGGAGGAGGAAGCGCATCCACTCGGTGCTCCCATTGCCGCTCCCTTAGCGAGCCACGGGGGACCACTGCTCCGTTACTGTGGCAACAGTGACGACTTGGCAGCCAGAGCCATCATCACCCAGCCTCCTCGAGACTCTGCGAGATGCTCTGGCAAAGGCTTACACAAGGAGATATTTCCATCTGAGATCCCGTGTCGTTTAAATGTTGGCTTTACATTGCAAGCTTAGAGAAAGAGAAAATCTCTGGCGGGAGCCCTCCCAAGAGAAAGCCGTGTGGAGGCAGGGCTCGAGGAGTGGCGAGGGGCTCTCATTTTGGTGTGTGCCCCTGCTGTGAGCACCTGTCGGGGAGGAGCTGACTCGTGAGAAGAAGGTCATTGCCGCAGCCTCGCTCTGTGAGTACCGGCCCAGCCAGCCTCTCCTACCTTCTGCTGCAAGTGTTGCTAATTGATTGTGGTTGATTAGTAAATTCTGGGGTTTCGTGTGTCTAAGGGGAGGGATTTTCTTTTGTGCTAGCTCTGGGCTTCATGTAAAATCCGTGAATGCACTACTACTGGCTTTTTGTCCTAGGCATGAATTCCTGCAGGAGCTGCAGCCTTGCCATTAGCAGCAGGTTTCTTGCAGGAAGCTCGATGAGATCTGCAGGGCAGGATCTGCAGTTTGCAGTGAGCCCTGCACAGTCTGTACCTTAGTGCCAGGTTTTGTGCTCTAGCCAGCTGACATGGTCCTATATCAGCTTTTCCATTTAATTCATGATTCCAGTCTTTGTTGTACAAGCTGACTTACTTGTTTTCGTTGAGATTAGGAATTTAAGCAGTAAGTAAATCAAGGGCTTGAACAGGTGCAGAAAGAGTGTTTTCCCTGTGTAGGGTAGAGTTACAAGCAATTTCATTCTGATGAGACAAACAGATGCTCCAATAAAGTGCTGATAAAAGAGAATTATTATACTGGCAAAGATCCACCACGTTCCCCTGTGGCACATGGGTGTCACAGTCAAGCATACAGACAGTAGCCATGGGTGACATCAATCTAGCATGGCTAACAATAGGCATCTATAAATGTAGTCATGTTACTGAGCAGTGTGATCATCAGTCCTGAATCATGTCCTGAAAAATATTAATGAAACTTAGACATCTGTGAAAAGAATACAGTGCTTCGTAAAGAAGGTTAAGAAAAGACTTTGCAAAAAAATATTACAAGGAATTATAAGGGAAAAGAAATCAAGAGCTGAACGCTATAGATCTGAAATCCTGATCAACCTGCTCAAATGAAAGCCAAGGAGATTTAATTTTTATTCTCCAGATGAATTTGGTGCTTGTTCTATTCCTTAGTCAGACGGCAGCACTGGGGCATCTCTAGCTGTAATCTCATTAAGACTATTAGGCTGTGACTGTGCTTGGTCTGCTGCTGGCATGCATTTAGGCAGACAAATGATCCTCAGAGCTCACAGCTGAGAGGGGATGGGGGTACCTTGTTTCTCACGAGGTTTGAAAATCCTGCACCCTCGACTTTGCAAAGGCAAAGCAGCCGGGAAGGCAAACAGGGACAGATCCCCTCAGCCCAGGCACACAAGGGCAGTTTGTGAACAGCTCCTGCTGCTGTGCTGGGAGTCACGTGTGTGCACAATAACAGCACAGCACACTCCCCTCAGTGTGAAGAGCATAAAGCTGTGCCTGTGCGGGTGTTGGCATGACAAGCTGGGCTACTACCGAGCAAAAACAGAAGTCAGAAATTAATTATGTGCTCCTTTTTCCATCCCCAGAACCAGTCCTGTTCTCTGCTTTGTCCTGCCTGTTACAACCAACACAAGCACAGTAGCTTTTGTTTACTTGGCCTCTTTGACCAAACTGAAAAATATTTTGATGATATTTCTGGATATTTCTGGAGCCAGATACAACCCTTTTCATTCAACTTCAGCCCATTCCTCTCCAGTACAATTCCAGAGGACACCATCAATACCTGTTGTACCTCTTCCCCATCCCTGCATCACTCCGATATTAGTCGATAGTTCTGCTCCTCGGCAGCAGTGGAGTTGAAGTATTTTTGGAGGGCAGTGGAGTTGCAGCCCCCTGTGTGACCCCTGCACATGTGGATCTCCTGCACACAAACCCACAGCGGTTGATGTCATTGGCGCATGAGCCTGGGGAAGCAGGCTGCTGAATGAGTGCCAGTGTACCACACAGTTCATAAATATGCAAAAGCAGCGGGCCCTAGCCCAACAAGCTCGGATTCAGAAACGTTTAGCAGATGTTCTGGCTGTGGGGGAGGAAAACAGGAGATGAATAACTACAATACTGCAATAGCAAATACTTTGTTGATGAAGCTGCGCAAAAATTAGAATGACAAACACACCCTTACCAGGACTTTGACCTATCCATAAAACAACATCAACATGTTTTATTAATAGTAGTTCCACATTCCCGAGATCAATAAAGTGACTTCATTGATTTACTTTTCCCTTTTTATTAATACTTCTCTAAACAGTGATGAATTTGGATTGAACATAGGTAGAGTCTTTTTTATAGCTTGTCAAAAAACAGTTCCAGTAGTTCTAATAAAGCAATAAGCTGCTCAACCAGGACAGCACAGCCTTTTGCTAAAGAGAACCTAACCATGGTTAAGAGTTTGAAGGAAACTTCAAAATCTGTTTGACATTTGGGACTGTCAGTTATTCCTAAATAACACCACAAGGGAGCTTCTCTGTACACTTCCTTACAGGAGTAAAAAGCTGTTGCATAGAAAACATAGCTCAGGCTCTCCCTTAATCCAAACTCCAAATAGTAAACATGCCTTTTAGACCTTGATGTGTGCTACGTGGGGTAAACCAATCTCAGCTTTACAGGCAACTCTTGTGGGGAACTTGTATAGCCCAAGTTAGATGAAGAAACAATGAAGTCTCAGTGATGACCTTGCAGGAATTGCCATTACATTTCACCAAGGTACATTTAAATCCATTCCCTCTGGTCCTTCTCGGGGACTGTCTGAGTACAAGGAAGTGCTGTACTTGTGATTTTTTGGTTAATGGATTAATTGTAGGCCAGCAATCCAGTAGTGCCTCATCTGGGTATGGTGTTCTTGCATATCTGCATTTTCTTCTTTGACAAGCACTTGTCTGACTGCTTTGGATGATCTCACACCTCTTTACACACTTGAACTGTTGCTCCTAAAGCTTGAAGTGAAACTCAGCTGGGCTACTCTTCCCAGCCCTGTACCATTTTGGGAGGGAGTTTTCTGCACTTGGGTAGCCTTTGGTTGGGATTAATTCTACTTAAAACTTCACAGTGTAGTGAAGTGAAAGTTGTGTGTTTTTCATCAGCTCCTCATATGCCCACAGTCCTGAGTCATAGCAGCAAACCCAGCTGCAACTTTGTATTTTACTGCTTGGCCAAATCTGTGATCAGTGAAATTGTCTGCAGTGTGTATGCACAGACCCAGAGCCTCTCTTATTCTCAAAATAGTTCCAAATGCTAAAGTCTGTACTGAACACTCAGCAGGTTTGCATGCAGCCCCAGAGAAACCTTCCTCGTTAGTTCCTATCAGAACACTCATTTTTTCAGTGTGAAGGGTTAGAAATATTTATCTTCATGATCAAAACTCACTGGCTCTGAAGGGCTGGCTTTTTATTTTTCTTTTTAACAGCAGAAGTTTTCACCTACAGAAGTTTCTACTTAGTGAGCCAAGAGATAGGTTTTTTTCAAGCGAGTAGACTTGTATTTGTTTTCTTGCAACCGGACACCACCAGCAACTCATTTGAATCTCAGCTCTCACCTCAGCACTCAAAATCAGCCCGGATTAGGGTGTGCATGTGTGTTCAGAGGTGGTGAAGGGGGTTGAATGCATCATTTCATAAATATTGCAGCTATTCAAATGCCTATGCAGTGAATAATCACTTGCATAAGGAGAATGCTGGGTGCTTGGTGACTTCTGCCTTGCATTTGAACCACAGATTGAACACTTGTGTTCTTCCTTAGGAAGTCAGTGCTCCAGAATTGGACAACTCTTCCTGCTAACAGCTGCAGAAGACAGCGAATTTTAAGACATCTGTAGACTAGACTAGTCCTTCAGTTTCTTCTGAAAACAGTTCTTTTGGAAGCTCTTAGCTGCTCATTCGTATACAGATCAGTTTTACATTAAAAAAATGGGTTTAGCTGTCCAAGTAAGCGTGAGAGTGAGAAAACAAGACTATAACTCATCAAGATCCCAATTCAGTTGCTTACAGCAGATGGCAATTCAAACATAGTGACTTTTAACAGAAATGCTTGTACACAGGAGAAAAGAGTTCCTGTTAATGGAAAGCATCTCAGGGGCTTCAGTGGCAGTTTGATTTCATGCTGTGGCCTTGACTTTTACAAATTGAAGCAAAAAAACAAAACAAAAAAATCCTCTGTCACTGTAAATGTCACACTAAAAATGTATAAACAGGAGGGATGATTGTAGAACACACCAAGTGCTCCTTCCATTCTGCATCATCCTGGGAACATGCTGGATGCTGTTCCTGCACAGAGAAATTCAGGAAAGATGTGGATTAAAGTGAGAGCCACCAAAGGGATCAGCACCATGAATCCACAGAGCCTTACTCAATGTAAACTAGGAGGACAGGCAAGAAGAAATGGCGTTTTATGTCTGGGGAATAAGTGACATGAGAAATCTCCATGCATCTACAAGGCTGTTACAGGAGTGAAAAGAGCAAATGGGTTTTTTGTCTCTATTGGGTAGGATGAGAAGTACATATGTAAATGATGGTAAAAGAGATCCAGGTTGATCATTAGGGGAAACTTTCTAAAGGCAAAAAGAGTGAATCATGAGAAAAGAACATCTTTCCTGGATAGACTGTGGTGTCTGCACGGGGGAGGTCTTTAAGAGGTAAAACAGATGGGACAGAGATGCTTTCACAGGGCTGGAGTTAGGTGACCTCTCAGTGTCCCTTCCAGTGCTGTGATTCGGTGATCACCTCCTCATTTGAAACCCACTTGCTGTGCTTTTACTTCCTATTTCCAGATGTGGGGATTCTGCTCTGGGCCAGTATGCTTCCAGAGGAATTTGGTGCTCTTGGTTTAAAGAGATTACAGATCCCCACAGGAGCATGCACCTGGCAAGTCCTGAACCTTGGAAGCTTGTCAAAATAGAATTTAAGATTCCTTGGCTATTTTTACTGTGGAAATAGCTTTGATTTCAGAGAGATACCAAAAACCTTCTTGAATTTTCTTCTGTAACTTGCCTTCTTTGTTATACTCCTTGTCTGACTGGGAGCAGCACCCGGCCCTTACGAGCCTTCAACACTTTCTCTTAGAATACCTAAAAAAGGCCTTATTTTTCTATATAGACTTTTGAAAACGGGACACTGTGCCGTACTCTGACTTTATTTTGGGTGGTAGCAGCTCACCTCATTTAAAAAGCTCAATCTGGAACCACAATATTTTTCCCTGGGTTGGTTTGGAGCTGCTTCCTCAGCAGCTGCTCTGCTCACTAGCGGTCACTTGTGGAGTGCCAACACCCAGTTTGGCAGCGCCTGCAGGCACGAATTCACAGGGAAGAATCAATCCCTGCCTCCTGGGGTGAGGTGACTGTTCTCTAGCCCAGTGCGGTTCTGTGAAATCCCCAGGGGAGATTCTGTGCCTTGCACATCACCAGCCTGGACTATCAGGCTTCTCCTAAACTGTGATGCAGGATTTCAGCCGGCTTAGCTCGTTTTTATATTGCAGAATGTCCCGTTTTGTAGCGATGTCGCGGTTTTTGTGAGCGTGCTTTATGAGCCCGAATTTCTGTACCGTACTGCCTGCCACCCTCCTCCCACTCCGCGAGTGACAAGGGACATGCAGAGGCAGTGCAGCCCTTTGTTTCTGCTTCAGTTCTCCTTGCTCAAACCCTTCCTCTTACAGCGCATTGTGAAAACTTCTCTGGGAATCCAGCAGCACAATGATGCAAATAACCCTGTCATATGACTAAGCCTCTCTGGTGCTGGATTCCAAAATATCGAGCCAAGACATACAAGTCTTGCTGTGGATGCCACAGGCAGCCTCATGCTAGAGTGCAGATGGCTCTCCAGTTCCCTAATGGGAATTGTTTGGGTCCTTATTAGCACTTTACAAAGATTACTGTTCAACTTGCCAGCTCTCCTCCTGACTCCTGGGAGTGCTCAGCCAGCAATCGCTGCAAACGCTCTGCGAGCCGGGCCCTGCGAGAGCGTTTTGAAACATCTCCTGCATCACTGAATATAATCCCCTCCTCCATCTGCTTTTCAACACTTAACACATCCCCAGACCTGCATCTTTGCAGAGGAGGACACCTGCAAAAATCGGTTTTGAACAGAAAATGGAAGCTGCTGCCTCCCCTGCACGGAGCTGCTCTGTCAGTGAGCTCTAGCAACTTCCAAGGGGGAATATCCCTTGTCTGGAGCTCTCGCCACCCTTTGGTGCTTGTATGGGCAGGCTTGGTGCATCTGCTCAGGTAAGGACAGGTGTCCTTGCCAGGTTTTCCAACGCTAAGCTGAATCAGCAGGCTGAGGCTCCGCAGTGATTGCAACCAGTAGCTCTAATTTCTGTGCTCACAGAAACTCCATCAGTAAACAGGGTGGGTTGAGCCAAGTTTAGATCAGCTAAAGGCTTTCCTCCATCTGTTCTCAGACATGGATATAGATAGTGAGCTGGGAATTGTGCACTTCTGGCTGATATTTGTCATACCCCACTGTAGTAAGGATTTGCTCAGCCCTATCATTAACTCATTTTATGCATCTCTTTTGAATGATACCTGCTCGGCGTTTCATCGTGTGTTATTACAATACCTGGCTGCTTTTCGTGCCCAAATCTCTGATATGCTGTGGAGATCAAAACTTCTCTTAGGGTAGGGTTGGAAGGCTGTGGCTTTGGTAGGACATTTCTGAGTTCCTCTCAGTGCTTTCTTGAAGGCCAGGGCTCATTTCCCTGTCCGGTCAGTACCAACCCTGTCACCTCAGCGTGACCTCAGGGATCAGTCAATATTTAGGGCTCCCAAATTGATTAGCAGGAGACAAGGACGACGGCAGCAGCACCCACGTGCTGCAAGGCTGCTCATCCTCCCGAGCGCACCGGGATGCAAACGGGACGAATTGCAGTGACCGCCGCCGGGAGCTTCTCCCCAGCCACCCGCGACCCAAAAATAACTCCGGAGTTTGCCCATGACAACGTTACAAGCGCCTCTGCGGCCGCTTTTGCTCCTGATTTATTCGCCGCCTTCCCCCCGCCGGTTATCTTCGACTCCATCAGCGCCTCCCGAGTCTCAGGGCGCGCTCCCGGGGCGTCGGGCGCGCTCCCGAGTCTCAGGGCGCGCTCCCGGCTCTCAGGGCGCGCTCCCGGCTCTCAGGGCGCGCTCCCGGCTCTCAGGGCGCGCTCCCGGCTCACGCCCCCCCCGCTCGTGGGCGCTTTAAACGGTCGCTCCCTGGCCCCGCCCCCTTTTTTGATCTCCGCCAATCGCCGCCCGGTCTGTTGCGATTCGCGCGGCGGGAGCGAACCACCGCCACAGCAGGCGGGGGAGCAGCGGGAGCGCGGAGGGGCTGCGGGGGGAGAACGGCGTTGGGGACGGTGCCCGTTCTCCGCCACACCCGCTGCTTTCGCGCTGCCTTCGTTCTCCTCCGCTCGCTGCCCCTCTGCACCGCGTGCCCAGCGGCTGTGCAGCCTCCGCCTCTCGCCGCCGCTCCCCTCTCCCCGGTGCGCCGCTCGAAGGCCGGGCGGGGAGGGGGCTGTGCCCGCGCGGGGGGCGGGGCAGCGGCAGCGCGAGCTGCCAAGGTGCGCGCGCGCCGCCGCCGCCGCACCCGCCCCTCCCGCGGCGGGCAGGGACCGGCCGGTCCCGCTCCGCTCCGGACCCGCTCCGCCCCGGACCCGCGCCGCTCCGGACGCGCTCCGCCGCCGCCGAGCAGCGGCATGAGGCGAAGGCAAGTGCCCGCGGCGGGGCGGGAGGGGCTGCGGGGCGGCAGGTGGGGCGGCGGCGGAGGATCCCCGTCGTGCAGCGGCAGCGCGCGGGGAGCGGGCTCTGCACGGCGGCAGCGGCCGCGGCTGGCACAGCGCGGCGGGCACCGCGGTCCGTGCCGGCCCGTGCCCCGATTATACGGCTCGGCGCCGGGCAGGAACGGGGCGAGCCCCGGAGCGGGCGGCTGAGCCGAGGGCACGGCGCGGTTGTCGCCGGGCCGGGCGGAGCGGCGGGGCCGTGAGGGGCCGGGCGGGCTGAGGGCGCGCTGCGGGGCTGGGCGGGCGCTGCCGCTGCCGCAGCTCGGCCTCGCCGCCCCGAGCGCCCTGAGGGTGCCGCGCAGCGCCCGCCGAGCGCGGCCGCCACACGGGCACCGAGTGCTGCCCGTGCTTCCGTCACCCCGGCGGGAGGCACGGCACAGACCGCCCGCACTCCGCGCACGCTGCTCCTTGTCTCGCCTTTAGCCTCCTTGTTGTCATTCCAGATAAACTCAGCTCGCGGGACTGTAGTACGTGTGGTTCTGCGTCTTTATTTATTGTGTTATGGTTCATTGTTAATCTCTGCGGGCTGTTGTCTTGAGATGTGTTTAAGGGTGTTTAGTGCTTAACGAGGGTAGCTGCTTCTAAACTTAGGTTTTCTGCTTGTATAATAATAAAAACCTGCTTATCCATTCCCTGCAATGGCTTAATTCCATATTCTGAAGAAGCCCTCTCTTACCTCATGCAGTGATCCATTTAAGGTTGGCGCTTTGGAGCGCTTGGAAAGGATCCCTCCATCTCCACAAAACTTGCTGTTAAATCCTACGCAACAAAAATCGCTGCTTCCTTTGTTGGTCCTGTTGTGCTGCTTTGAAAGTTGAACAAAATGAAGAATCTATGGGGAATCTTTGAGTGTTAGACTCAAAACTGGCGTTCTTGGTTATTCTGGAGTTTAAAGGAACTTTGTCGGTGCTGGTGCAGTGGACTAAGCAAATAAATGGCCTCTCGCTGGACAAGTTGGATATACAGAAACTGATTATCCATTAGGCTGCTTTTAGCTAGGAGCTTGGAAAGATACAAGATAACTGAGCTTTGAAATATGCAATAAACAAGATTTCCTTTGTATAACCATGCACTTGCTCGGAATAGACTGGTCTTACCAATAGTCTTGCCAGTACCTCTTTCTGTATTTCGTACAACGTACATATTCTATTTATTTCTCACCGTCACATTTTCAGTGCTTGTGTTTGGGTTGGTTGCACTGCAGGGATGTATTCAGTAAAAATAACTCACTGCATGGGAATTAAGTTCTTCAATCATGGGAATATTTCTGCTGGCCCGAGAGCCTGTGAAAGCTTACTGGTACAAAGCTAGATTTAGAGTTAGATTGAAGTTGGAACTGCCCCTTTAAACCAGCCAAAAGTCCCCACTGCACGTTCATCTGCAGCTGCAAAAGTCACACTACAGTTAAGAAAACAGGTATGTTTGTAATTAGCTTGCAGCTTGCTAAAATACTCCTGTCTAAGTAGATGGCTTAACGAGGTATGCTGGACTTGTATTCATTCATGTCTTAAATTACAGTTGGAAGGCACACCTCACAGCTAATTGGTGATGTTGGTAATCCTGTAATTATTAAATTAATGGATGGGGAACTCCTCTTAAATGTTACAGGACAGCCATAAATATTTTTGTACCAGTTATTTCTAAGTATTTGTGCAGAAGATATTAGTAGCTATGCTGCTGCTGAATTATATGTATCTCAGTGTCAATATTCCATAAATTTCAATACAAATCCTGTTTCTGACTATCTTGTGTATTAAGAAAGGATCTGTAAATAGTATGTAACTGTATATTCCTGCTCTAAACCTAAACACAGCTGGTTGAGGTCAGGATGACATTTTATTCTAAGCTTTCTTGCCTCTCCGGGTTTCAAACATCCTGCAAACATGCCTCACATGAGAAATCTCAGTTATTTTGCAGGTGTAGGTCTCTTGATAAAGACTCCAGCACCGTAACTTTGCCATGAGTGAACTTGAATTCCTGTTGTACACATGGTAACACAGAGCTGGTGACGCTTCTTGGAGAAAGCTGAGGCAGAGCTGGTCCTTACCTGGATGTGTTCCTCCCTTCTTGCAGGATTTCAAAACGACTTCTCAGTCACTTAAGTAATCCATGAATGGATTAGGGTTTTTTTTTTTCTCCTCTGCAAACACGGGGGCTGTCCTGTGTAATCTTGGAGTAGTACTCAGGGTAGCTCCAGGTGAAGGGAGAGCTGCCCGTGCTGCTGCTGTCTGTCCTTGGCAGAGACAGGAAACTTCCACTCTCTGATTGTGTCACAAGAAATTGCTCCCAGAGCAGCAGCAGAGCCTGTTACAGTCTGGTGTTTCAGGAATCTTTTCTCTGCCTGTTGGTCTATGTCTTAACAACCTGGAGTAAGAAGAAACCTCCCCAGCTCCGTGTAGCTGTGGCTCACCTGCTGTGTGCAGGGTCCTCACACAGGAGCAAAGCCCACACCTGCCTTGGGGGCTGCTCTTACACCCGGGTGTTTTTAATACTAGGGTGCAAAGTGCAGCTTTCCCCAGATACTGTGTTGCTGTGATTCTCCTGCTGTGGATGTGATCCCTCAGAGGTTTCCTGGGAGTGCTTTTACTGCAGCAGATCCTAATGACAATCTAATTTGTCATCCAAAAAGGGGAGGAGGGAACAGTTCCTGCTGGTCAGTGCAAGGAAGGGGGATTTTAGGTGAGCTCTCCCAGGGAGCTGTGCTTGATCTTAGGTATTTTCTTAGGTCTCTCAGTCTAGAACTCTCCTGACCCTTTCAGATTACAGCAGGATGTGATGAAATGTCAGCACCAGGGATGTTGCTCATAATTAGAGAGGTGGAAATAAAGTAGCAGCAATACTGAGCCGGTGTTGGTGCTGCTGTTTGGAAATGATGTGATAAGATACAAGAGCCAGGCACTGTTTGTTTACCAGGAGGGGAGCCCAAAACCGAAGAGATAGAGCAAGAGGTAAGCTGGCATAGGAACATCAGCTCCCTACCCTTTCCTTCCTTTTTGTCCTCATCCCTCCCCCAGCCACGTCATCTCACATTGTAATTGCACAAGGAAGAGGGAGAAAGGGAAAAGTGCATCCAGGAGAGCCCAGGAACATCTACATGTGAAGGAATGAGATCTGCAATAGACAGCGTTTGTGAATGGTGTGAAAACATTTGGATTTCAACTGTTTGGAGCACGTGATGAGTTCAGTTTCAATTAATTATTTGTTGTTTGTCCCTGTGGATTCCTTCTAATGCTGAGGTGGTTGGAATATGGATTAATGAGTTGATAAGGCGTTAACAGCATTTGGTTTCTTTGTGTTAACAGTAAACAGACATGGCTCTTCTCATTCTGCCCATGTTGTATCTTGGTTTGGAGAGGCACTGTGATACTCTTGTGTATGGAGTGGTTTGTGCTAAAAATGGAGTGCCCAGATATGGGAAACAACTTAAGGAAGGAGAGGTTGCTCTCCTGTGTGGGCAGCCTCTCTTCTGAACCCACTCCTTTTTTTCTTTTTTTCTCCTTTGAAAGTTTAATCAAGCAGCAATCATTTGCCTTCATAGCAAGAGGAAACTGAAGGATGCTTTTCTTGAAATTTACTCAATTCAAAAGTATTCAGTAAGACTAGGAAAGGAAATGCAAGTTCTTGCTTTTCCTAGACAGCAGTAAATTAACAATAGAATTATTTCAGCTTCAGGAAAGAGGAATGTAATTCATCCCACACTTCCTGAGGGAGTTCATAACTTTTCTGCTGAAGGTGGGCAGTAGCAGCATAGTTTTTTTTTTTTTGCTGAAGACAGAAACTTGATTGCTCTGATAGAGATCAACTGTTCTGAACCTGTTGTTTTTGCAATAGACAACATGAGAAACTGCCTTTCATTTTTGAGAAGGGACACTGAAGAAAGCTATGGAAATTGTGAGAAAAACATTTTTACTACATTCCTGTCTCTCTCAGCCTGTCATCTCTTTCTTCCCAGATCTTTATCCTTGTTATATGTTAACCTTTTTCATTCTTTCTCCACAGAGTCTTTGAGATAGGATCTTTTGTGTCTAGCCACATGGTTAAAACTAGTCTAGGCTGCCCTTGCTTTGTCTGGATTTCTTCTTGACATTCAGCTGTTCAAAATGATGACCATTTTTACTGAAAATCATTCCTATGAGGGGTTCTACAGCTACAGACACAAGCTAATTTTCTTGGCCCTTTTCTGCTGTCTTCTGGAGTGAAATGCTGTGGAGAACTTGACGTGTAATCCCACCTGGTGATGCTGCTCGCTTTGAGGTGTTCAGTAAAGCCTTGTTGTGGCCTTTCTTTGCTTTGTTCATGCAGAAGGAGGAGTGGCAGATGGATGCTTTTCATCCACCATGGAGAAGAGTCCCAGAGATATCTCTGGTGCTGCCTCATCTTCTGCCTTCAGAGAAGTTCATAACTCTCACCTGACTGAACCAGGACAGCTTGGCAGTGGAATCAATAGGCTGCTGCTTATCTACCTTGAGTGCTTTTGCCTTCTTGCTGTGTTCTCTTCTTTCCTTGCATCCACTTGTCCAGCAGTCATCTCATCCCTTGAGGTGAAGTCTCTCTGTGCAAGAGATGTGTTTTCTTGTTTTGCTCCTGTGTAGCATATTGCAATTTGGAGTCCTGGTTTAGACTGATGATCACAAATGTTATTGTAGGATACAAAACGAAAGTAAAATCTTGCAGTTTTCTGTGCTGTTTCCAACCTCAGTCCAGGAATGTTTGTCTTACCTTGTGGGTCTTTTGCTGTGCTTTCCTGCATTAGGATTCCAGTTGCACAGCTTAATTAAAATCTGGGAAATAGCCCATTTACAGAATGAACTTCCTCTTTGGCCAGCAGGAAGATTGTTCTGTGTTACTGCTCTCTGCCCTGCTGCTTGAAAAGAATTCCTCTGAAAATGCAGTGGTTTGAAGTGAGGCGAGGCTTGCCTGGGGGCTGATGTGGTTGAGGGAAGAGGACATTGCAGTGCATTGAAGGCTTCTAATAAATCTCTTTCAAGCTTTACTTTCTGTCTTTTATTTTCATGGCTGTAAGATGCTTTGGAATGAACTTTGGGTGGTGTGTCTGATGAAGTCTTAGGGTATAATCTTCTAGTCTTCTAAGCAACTTTTGAACTGAAATGACAATGGGTATATAACTTTTACAGTGACCTCCCTTTAGATTACTGAGATTTCTTTAGTCTGATGCTGTGGGGAGAGCTCTCTACTGGAAGTGTAGGCAGAACAGCAGCATTTTTGTGGGATCATATCTGTGCCATACAAATAAAAGTGCTTGTGGCTGTGTGAGTCCTATCTAATATTTCTGTCTCTTTATGAGCCTGATGGAACTCCTCTGGTTGAACAGAATGGTTGGGAGCCCCTTTTTGCCTTGCTCTGGTGTTTCTAAATATGTTGTATAGAGTTACACAGCTGTTAAAAAAGTCTTGTTGGGTCAGGTGTAAAGGACAATATAAGCTCTGCTCTATTTCATGAGGTGCTGCAGCTTTTAGTGATTTGCACCATTTAACACTTACATGGTTTTCATTGTTCATTAAAGAATTGAATTTAAAGGCAAGCAGAAGGCAAATTCGATTCTAACCCAGCTAAAGAGCACAAACCCACTTGATATCCATCCAGTGATACCCATGGGATAGGTTATTCTGGATCTTGTGTTGAGGAGCATCCTCCAGCATTTCCAGCATCATGGTTATGTGTCTGAAGGAATGAAGGGCAGGGCAATAGATTTGATCTCCTCTGTTCTGTGGTGATTTGCACAGAAATGAGGAATGGGGTCAGGTGTTTGCCTGGGAGTCTTGCTTTAAACAGTCAAATAGAACAATGTTTCACTAGTCAGTTTTTTTGCTGTGTTTTGTTGTTGTTGTTTTGGTTTCTTTTGTGGCAGCAAGCCATTTCTTTAATAGCAGTCTCTGTACATGGTATGTGCTGCTCCATCTGGTATAAACAGAGTCCTGCTTCTGCTCAATTTGAGAAAGTCTAATATTGTTTTTCTGTGTCAGGAAGGGTAAACAGCTTTGGAGAATGTGCCATACTTTTGATGATTCACTTTGCTACACTAAATCACTAATTCATTAATTAGGCAAGGTTCCCATTCAGAGCTCTCTAGAGCTGTGTCTCTTGCTGTGCTGATTGTAAAGGAAGCTGGTTTGGAGACAGCCTTTGTGTCCAGTTTCCCTGGTGAGCCTGGGAAGGCCAGTGCCTTGCTCCAGGTACTTCAGGTTTCTTCTGGATCCTGTGTCATTTGTCTTGCTGCTTTTAAACAGAATCTAAACCCACTGTGGACTTTCCAGGGGTGGTAGTGCTGCTTACACATTTTGGTAGCAATAGCAATGAGCCAGTAGGAGCTAGGGATGTGTCCAGGACATACCTTGTGGGCTGGGTTAGCTGTGCTGTTTGCTGTGCTCTTTTCTTGGAGGGGAGTTGGTTAATGCTAATTTAGAAATGGTGCAGTATCAGCTGGGATCTAAACAAGCTAAATTGCTTTCAGTGTGTCACTTGAGATGTTTGCTTCCTCCTTAGGAGAATTCTGCTCCTAATGTACCCTTTTCTGGACCATTGTCTAGATGTCTCATCAGTCTGGAGTGGCTTGTTTTTAGTGCCATGTGCTCTCTGGAGAGTTTATTTTTAAATAGTTACTGAAGCAACAGCCTTCTAAAATGCTGCAGTGTTAGGGTAGAAGGAATTAAAATGTTTAGTGATCCTCTGAAAGTCTAGACTAAAAAAAATACATTTGTATCTTGTGTTCTCTAAAGGCTGGCTGAAACTGTGTTGAAGATGACTTGTTTACTTCATATTTTTCTTCCTCAGACCTCCTTTAGTTTAAATTGTGTATGTTCCCAGACTGAAATAAAACCCAAATGTTTTATTTCAGGGGCTGCTGTGCGCTGTCCTTCATTCTCTGCTATAAAAAGATGACTTGTTTTCACCTATGGTGAATTCTACCGTCTTAAGGTGAGCTTCATCTTGAGATACTGCTCCATGGGAGCTACAGCTCCAAAGTGACTATGGTACTATTACAGAAGAAAAATAGATTTACTTTTTTAAAGAGAAGCATTTTGTAAGTCTTCCTTCCTTGTGCCAAAAACCTGGGGACTTTGCTGTTTACCCTCTGCCAAAAAAATTCAAAGAAAATGTTTTTCCAGAGCTCAGATTTCCTTATCACGTTGTACTCCTCCAGCATTGTAGCCATTCTACTTTATATAAATATTCTGTCTTGATCAAAAGTCTTCAGATGGGTTATGTCAGGACAAGAATTAAAGTTACTGTATTAATTTGAAATGTCACTGGTAAATCAAATGATTAATCAAAAGTCGCAGGTTGTCACCTCCACATATAAGGGGTTTTCTTTTTCTTAATCCTAATTCCTTTGCTGCTCCATTCCTGTACTCTCCAGCTATCACAAAGGCCCTTTGTTGTTCATTTGACTGTTAAACTATGCTTATTTTATGCTTCATCAAACTCTCAATGAGCTCAAGGTTTATAATATCAAAAGTCTGGCTCTCCAAGGGTGAGAGAAGCTAACAGGTTTCATAAAGCTGTAGGAATCAACCAGCACACAGGAAAACATCCCAGGCAGTCAAGACGTTTTTTGATAGTAGTGGAAAACAGTGGTGAGTTCTTCTTCATATTCATGCAAGCAGTGATGGTGATTTCTGGGCACGATGCTTTCTCAGTCAGTGTCTGCTGGTGCATTCAGCTGTGGAGCAGAGTGCTTTGGTTCTAGACTTTGGAGAAAGCAAAGAATTTCAGAGACACAAGTACACAAAGCTGAAAGAGAGGGTCGTGAAAATGGACTGGGAATCAAGTGCTCTGAGATTAATATAGTAAATTGAGTGTTGACTTCTTCTGTTGGATTTGAGCATGAATTGCCTTACAATGCTGTGCTAATTGTGGCAATTCAGGAAATGATTCACAAGAGTGGGTAGCTGAGCTTGGTTCTTCTAACAGCTGCCTTAGCTTAAGCTAGGTTGGC
Organism: Eopsaltria australis; assembly: GCA_034509425.1. Classification (NCBI taxonomy): domain Eukaryota; kingdom Metazoa; phylum Chordata; class Aves; order Passeriformes; family Petroicidae; genus Eopsaltria; species Eopsaltria australis. Next base: position 298,505 of record JAVTVJ010000013.1, on the reverse strand, counting down.
TTATTTACTACAATTGTGCTTCATAAGCTACAATGGCACTTGCACATGCTCAGTGTTAATTCCTGACTTGACTCAGTGGAGTCCTTTGACAGACAGCAGAAGAACAGGAGCAGCTTTCAACCTGTCTGCAAAGTCAGGGGCCTTGTTATGTGTTTAGAAAAGTTTCTTTACAATGGTATGGGGTAGAAGGTATTTCCAGTGCTGTGAATTAAATGTTGGGTTGTTACGTTGGATGTTGCATGTCAGTGGGATTTGCTGCTTGGCTCCAGTATGGAGAGAATATCCTTAATAAGTGTCAGGGAATCTGGGAGCCTGTTCTCAGATTCAAGTAGATTCTCAAGTAGATTATGTGAGCCTGTTCTCAAATGCAGTAGTAACTTAAAATATTTTTTTTTCAGGTAGAAAAAATAATTGTTCTGTATCACCAGGCAGAAATGCAAAACATGTTAGTATTCCCCTTTGATGCTGTGTGAAATACAAATTGCTGTGACATACTGGAGTTTATGCCACTGTTAAACGTGTGCAGTGTCTATGGAGTTTGTAACGATAGCAAAATCTTTAGGTGGCAAGAACGAGGTCCTGGGTGTGAGATTAACTTGCATGCAGCAGTCCTTGTTGTGTTAAAGAATGTTTGGCAGGCATCAACTTTCTAAACTGATAATATTCAGGTACTGCAGAGAAGTTCTCCTTTCTGTGAAGGTCTTAGAAATGATGGTGATATGAACTCTGGCCACCCTCTTCAGCTCTGGGTTTAGAGGGGCTTTTCTTGCCAGGTATAGGAGGAAAACATGATGGACCAACCAGGCTTTTGGTGTGCATGTTCTGATTTGTGAGAATTTCCTGGAGCTGTGAAATGGAGCAGCAGTGCATTGCTGGGGTCTCACCTGCAGGATCTGCTGGTTCCATCCCAGAATGGTTAATGGGAGGGCAGTGGTGGAGAGGAGCTGTGACCTCCTGTCCCAGGCAAAGCCCTGACTGTAAGGAGTTAAAACTTGGACAGGAATGGACTGAGCTCAGCAGCATGAATAGTCTGTTCAGTAAATAATTTTCTTTGCATACTGACTCCATTCTTTCACTCATTATTTGCTTCACTTATTCTTTTCCCTTCCTACACACACACAGGCAATTTTTCTGCCTTTATTGTCCTCTCTTGCCCTGATGACCACCTTCCAATGGCCACTTGTCAGTGTGACCCACCCTCTGGCTAGGGGGTTGGAGAGGATAGGCTCACTGAGCAAGAACCACCCTGGCTCTGGGATGGCCACCTCTGCTCAGCGTAGGAGAGCACGGCTGTTTTCCAGCTGCTCCTGTGAGTCTGCCTGCTCTGAGCACTGCAGTGGCTCTACGGAATGCAGCACGCAGGAGGGGGAAAGCTCTTCAGCCAGACAAGGAAGAATTAAGAGCTGTTGCCCACCTTTTTTCCCCCCTTGGTGGCAGGCTGTGAGCTTCTGGGTGAGTGAGCATCTGGTACACGCCGTGCGCTTTTCAGGGCTGCTGGGGAAATCCATTAAATAGCCCTGCTGTTACAGGGAATTTAGGTGAATGTAGGACGAAGTATTGGTTAATGCTGGAGTCTGCTAAACGTAGCAGGCTGTGCTAGGGCTTGGTCAGGATGCTATGAAGAGAGAAAAAGCTTTTAAGGGTCCTGGATCTGCGGATCCACAGAAAACAGCTAGATGACAAAGTCGGATTTGGGGGGTTGAGTGACCTTGAGTGTGTGCTCTAGTGGAACAATCCATGTGTGACTGGTATTTAGGAAAATATTTTCTGGGAGGCCCTTTTGTTAGGGGATAAGCAGTTTAAATGTCCTGCATTTGCTCAGAGACCTATTTTGATTTTTCAATGGAAGTGTAATAGCTGCTGCTTGTCACCTTTGTACGTCATCTTGTAAATGCTGCTGTCCCCAGGCTCCTGCAAGATTTGCTGACTCTCTTTTGTGTGTGTTAAATTAACTCAGGAAACCCCACAGACAGGATGAAATAGGTGCTTAGCAGGTGTACTGTAGCATGACAGCTGTTAAGACAGCCCAGGTATAATCATGATTATATATCTCTGGGTTTGGGGGGCTTTGGTTCTGCAGCACTCAGCGATCTACAGCCCAATAACTCTTGTCTGCTGTTGGAGCACAGTGTCTGTGTTCTTTCTCTTTCCCTTAGGGCACTGTTGTCTGCTTCATTCTTCTGAGGTTTTTATGCTTTCCATTGTGTTTTCTTAAATAAAAAGGCAGCTCTAGAAACAAACAAACAAAATTCCTTTCTTGTTAGATTCCTGCTTTTCCTTCATAAAAAGATTTTCCTGCTTTTTCTGATATGGCAGCATTATTAGAACCAGGACTTTTCTCAGCTAAGCTTTGTTGCTGCAGAGCCAGTGGGATAAAGTGAGTATATAGTGCTTGCTAGGAGAAGTTTTTTACCCTTGGTTTAAATATTGATAGTAGTGGAGTTACAGATCTGAAGATACTAACTCCAGACAATTGTTCATTGTTTTCTAAACAGGCTTTAGATACAGCTTTCCTATGGCTACATTGTGCAGTGAAGTGCATTCCTTTTCAGTAAATAGACTGGCCTTAAAGCCCTGAGGTTCTTCAGATCTGAAACAACAGCAGCAATCACTAAAACTGAATACAAAAGGAGAAACAATTACGGGATTTTTAGGAGTGTCTCGGGCAGTGCCCCGGCCCTCCGGTTGCTTGAGTTTTAAATCCTGGGGTTCTGCGTCCTCTCTGCCTGCTCTTGTCACACAGCACAGCTGTCTGAGAGTACATAGTCTTATCAGAAATCTGATCTGGGTTTAAAAATAGCCTGGTTGGAATAAAAGATGTGAAACTGGGTGGGTTTACCGTGGGATCCATAACTGCCACGATGGCATTGCTGGTCAGGGAGGAGGATTTAGTGGTGAGTGACAAGGAAAAGTTGTTGCTTAATGATGCTGTATTTAGGAGGACATCGTGGCTGTGGAGAAGAGGGAGGAATGTTCCAAAAGAAGTATTACAGGCTTTTATGAAAGAAAGAGGAAAAATATACAAATTAACAAAGGAGGGAAAATACATCTAGTGCTTAGATGAGGTGCCATAAAATCACCATTTCTGTTGAGCCATTTTTCCTTTCCCATGTAGGGTTTTGTTTCCTAGGCTCGTATTCTGAGTGTTGTCTCCAGGGCCCCAGCTGAGAATCAAAAGGAGTAATATTTAATGTAGTTTTCTGTAATTTTCTGTTAGCTGCTGTCTGCTTTCCCTCAGCTCTGCTGGCTTCTTCAGGGGTGCTTGGGCACTTGTGAACATCGTCACTTCTGCCTGTGCCAGCTGTTTTTGTCACAAAATTTGCCTCTTCCTGTACATGACCTTGTAATATTTTTACTAGCAAAATACATGCTACTTGCTCATTCTTAATTACTACTGAATATGTAAAAGAATTGAAGCTTTTAATAACAGAACACATGACTGCATTTTCCTGTTAATTGGTGATTAGGAGCAGCTTGGTGGAATGTTGGAGCCCTAAAAAGCTGTGTTGTTTTTTTTGGGGTTTTTTTTTTTGTAAAATTAGTTTTCAGGTGGATATTTAAGTACCCATTTGTATTAGGCTGAGATGTCTTGCCATGTAGTGCCTCTTTTATGATTCCTTCCAAGGGCTTGGCACTGATTCAGGAGGGCACCTTTTACTGTGATGAGGTCTTGGGATGCTGAATTCATGTAAAAAGGAGGAGGGGATTTATGTGAAGCACTGGGGTGGAATTGACTTAAATCCTGGCTGTACTGAGAGAATTACCTGTCTCACTGCTCCAAGATGAGCAGCCACCCTCAGGAATGGAATTTCTTGTGTCTCTGCAGAGAAACTTGAAATGAGATGCCCTGCCTGCTTTGTGAAGGAGGAGAGTCAACCAGGTGGAGTCAGCGCAGTCTTTAAACAAATTCTGGAGAAAAATCAGAGGTTCCAACCCTGATGGGTCTCAGTGTTACTCATCTTTACAAAGCCTGAAGAGAAATTGAAAGGAAGCAAAACTGGGAAGGAAGGAGCCAGCTTGCTTTCCTGTTTCACCTGCACAGGAACCAGGCTGGACTCCATACTGTACACACTCTGTGCTACTCAGGAGTGTGATATTGATGGTTGCTTTTCTGCCTTTCTCCTGTACTTTGCTCTCTAGGTGAGATTAGGCATTTCCAGCATGACAGGGCTTCTGTCTGCAGTCTGTCCTTATCTAGGAAAGCAGCATTACCTTTTCAAGTGGTGGAAATGTTACTGATCTAACATTACACTGAAATTCTTTCATCTCTAGGTGTTCCTGCCCTTTTACCAAATGGGTGCTAGGCTTTGTCCCCTCAGTTTCTAAAGGGAGATAAATGAAACGCAGCATTATTGTTCTGGAGTTGACCTTCATGAGTATAGACACAGCTAGGATGAAAAACTAGGGCTCTTAATATGCTGATCCCAGGAACAGGAAACCTTTTGCTATTTTGCAGATGTGATATATATGTGTTTGTGGGCATGAATAGCAACTGATGAATATTTATGCATGTACTAGTGAAATCCTACATCTGTTTTTACAGATGCATATGGGTATGGACTTAAAGATACCAGTGTGGGCGTGAATAGATGCAGGCCTGGGAAAATTGTGATAGCTTGTAACTGTGCCACTTGGCACATACAGTGTGTCCAAATGCCTGCTTGCAGAACTGTGTTAAAAGGCAAAATGAAGTTTTCCACCCTCTCATCCCTTCCCAAAAGAGTCATGAACCCTAAGGGTTTTTCTTTTTTTAAGCTTAACTGTCCCTCGCTGAAAATATTAATTGTGCTTCCGTTCTCTGGTGACTTTTTGAATGGGACCCCTGCGTTCACTTCCCTGAGTAGGCAAACCTGGTAATGCTGCTTGTGGGAAAGTGAATGATGTTCTTGTGAACCTGAAACCCTTTTTCATATACTGTGCAATTTAAAATTGGTGTGGCTGGTGGGGAAGTTGGCAGTTTCATTGGACTGCATGCTGGGAGTTATTTTTAGGAATGTATGCATTGAGCCCCTTCTGTGACAAAGATGCCTTTTCCGTCTGTGCTTGCTTGTTTTTAAGAGATTGGTGATTTACAGATACGTTATGAAATCTGACCTGCTAAAATCTGGGAGTTAGTCACAAGAATGTTTATATCTGAAGTGGACAGTGTGTTTTATTTGTCTACCTACAGTGTTCCTGGAGCCTTTCCTTGACACCTGTAGTGTTTCTGAAATGTCTATCACACCTGATGGCCCCCTATGAGCTACTTCTGTTCCTTTAACAAAATCATATTATAGCAAGAGCCTCCGTGTTTTATTCAGAAATGTTTGTTTTTGGAATTATCATTCTGATTTAAAGGATGAAAGAGTCCTGATTCATAGGAGGGAACACAGATAAATTCTATTATTTTACTTCAATCTAGATAACTTGAGAAAAAAGAATACAGTGTTCTGCTCTGTTACGGTCTCTTTCTTTGTACTCTTGTTTTTAGAAGGTGTTTGACCTTTGCAGAGGACTGACCTAGTGGAGGCAGCCTGTTTTGCTTTTAGGCATTCACAGTATCTTTTTTAAACTGTTGCTTCAGTGTGTATTTTACCATTTTTGCCTGAAAGTTTCTATTGTTGAAGCCTTCTCTTCTGCAGGGCAGTCCCAAGTTAATTAACTGTCCCTGTTGTAATTTTGTAACATTAAATGTTCTTTTTCAGAAAAGCAAGAAATAAATGGATTTTATGGCTGTTTAGTGACTATCAGTGTAATGAGCACAGATCTTGAGTATAAACTAAATTTGAATTCTTCTCTGCAAAGATCCCAACTCCTGCCTTTTAAAAAAATATGCAGACTATATGACTAATCAATGCCTGAACTTTGTTTAACTTGGCGAGTCCTGGGAGCTGCACTGAAATGCTCAGTATCACAATTTTTGCTACAATTCTGATTCTGGCAACACTCACACCTGTGGTGCTTTCTCAAGGTATCCTGCTACAACAGGTGAAAATAAATGGAGGCAGGGAAAATCAATGCATGAGGCATTTTATACCGTGAAAACTAGTGACTAAACAGTCCAATAACAGGAGTTAGACTTGAACTGGAGTTGGTATTTGAGGATCAATATGCAGTGAGTGAAGCAGTTGTTCATATTGGAATATGTTACATTCTGCTTCTGGCATGAGAGCATGTGCTCCATCTAGTTCTGCTGTTTGCCAGTGGGTGGATTTCCTCCCTGGAAATCACTATGCCCTCGGGTGTGCTTTTTTAATATTGGCCAGTCTGAGTGCAAATCATTTCCTCCCTGCTTGTTCCCGTGTGCCTTTTTTTTTTGTTTTGTTTGTTTGCTTTAATTCTTGGTCACACCGAGTTATTTGCTTGGAAGTTAATTTATGGAAATTAATTTCACGAGTTGTCAGGTAGTGTCTCAGAGCCCTTTCTTTGTGTGTTTCAAGTTAACTGATGGAAAAGAGGCAGCTCAGTTTGCCAGGGCTAATGTATGGGAACTCGAGGAGTTCTTCCTGCTCCTGCTTGCCATGCTAATAAGGATGAAATAACAGTAAAAAGAAAAAAAATGCAATTATTGCTACTGCCCTGAGAAGGGAAGTGAGCCCAGGAGCCTTATGTGTTCTGTCTTCTTATGCTGGATTATTCACTGTAGTAAACCTGACTTTATTTTTATCGGACTTTTGAAGGAGTCCAGATTTTACAACTGTATTTAGCACTTCTAGGTGAGTGGGAGGTTCTCCTGTATGATATGTAGCAAACTTTTGGTTTTGTAGAAGGATAATCAGTGAATGGTTCCTAGGCTAGTATTGTCACTGGTGAAGCAGCTTGAAAAGAAATTGAAACAACTGCTGGACTATTTTCTTTTACTTAAAAGCATAACATGAGAGTGTGTGGTTTGCCAGCTGAAGAAAGTGCTTTTGTATGGTTGCTTTTTTTGGCAAAGTTCTGACTTTTTAAAACACTTAAATGAGCAAATGACTTGCTCCTTTCCCTGATCTGGCTGGTTCTTTCACAGCCCCATCTGAGGTACATTCATAGATTCCAAGCAGGGCTTTTTGAATGGCTGATTTGCTGGATATGAAAGCACAGCTTGGGCTTTTGTTGGTAAACAGCAGGAGTAATAATAATAATAATAATAATAATAATAATAATGAGATTGTGTGCCCTGGCTGATATTAACCTGTGCTGTTGTATCTTCTCTCCTAAAGACAGAAGTCCCCTCCTTGGTAGAGCAGAGCTCACACATCTAAGCTGGAACTACAAATCCTGACTGGAGGCCTAGGCAGTATTTATTCTGAGATTGAGGTGTGTCTTCAGCCCCCATATGATTCCAGATCTCTGGTTAAGGACAAATAAAAGCCACGTTTTCCCAATTCTCTTCTGGTCTGTTGTAGTTGTAGCAACAATCTGCTGCGTGGTTATCAGAGGGAAAGTGAATCATTTACTTTGTGCTTTTCCAGTAGGTGCCAGTTCTCTGATGGTGGGAAGCAGAAGTTTGGATCTGAACTGTGAGAGGAAAGGGTTCTGCTTAGTTCTTACTGAAACAGCTTTGGCTTTGGAGGTTTTATCAGAGGTGAAAATTTCCTCTGCTTTTCTGTGGAAGAGCAGCTACTTGGAAGATGGTTAGTGTTTGTGTTTTGTATATTTTTTGACTGAAAAAGGCAAGATACTTCCATTTCCTACTATTGTTGCATGGAGTTTAGAGCAGCACTATCCAGTGCTTGCAGTTTGCATTAGTAGCATTTTTTAGTTGTTTTTCATCTGTTTGTGTATCTGCAGCAACAGTTACGGTTGGAACTGTAATTTCTTTGCTCTTTTCCAGGTGTTTCCACACTATTTGTGTTATGGTTAAGCAGTGGAGATTCATTGGCACGTGGAAGAAATGCCCTTATCTTGATAGTTGTTTCCTTGAAAATGCTTTACTGCTTACAGGTTTCTACTCAAGTGTGTGCTATGCTAACAGAGCAAGGGAGATTTCAGTGTTTTGTCAGCTTGACAGTGTGTCATGTTCAGATTTTCTGTTTGCGTGGCTGGTTTTCTCTTGTGCTGCAAAGACATTTATAAACTTTACTAGAACAAGAGAGCACTGGATTTGAAGAAGAGTAGTAGGTATTAATACAGGCATGCATTCAGTCTGGTTTGTAGAAACACTTCTGCCTGTGGAGTTCAGATTTGACAGCTGGGGGAGAGCTCTTCATCTCACAAACCTGCATTGATTGCAGTGCTGTTTTTCTCCTATGGAACAGAAGCAGAGGCACCCAATAGTCCCATTTGACTCGGTGGGGTTACTGCACCCTTTGGCTGAGAGCAGGCCTGTTGACACTAGCCCAGTTCTGACGCAGGTGCCCTGTTCTAGTCTCTTCTTTAAAAACTGGTTTTAGGTATTGCCTTCAGCAATAATGTGCAGATAAATCCCATCTCAATAAAACTCGTTTGCTACAAATGGAAGAGAATTCTGAAGCATGCATTAAAAACATTGCTTTGAATATGGTAGGATGAAATAAGTGAATCCTAAAGAAAGCTGCTGGGTACTTAATTCCCTCTAAAAGGGAGGGGCACAGCTCCTTTTTGTAGTTTGGAGTGAAGTGTAGAAATGTGGCATCTCACTGACTGTATGAGTAACAAACCTTTTCCCATTGTGTTCCCGAGGAATGCTCCAGTGTTTGTGCTGTTATCTCATGTGCCAGGGCTATCTGCTTTTCTGGGCCACAGCCCATAAACCAAAAGAGCTGCTTTGCCTCTTGCTCGCTCAGCCTCTTTCCTCTCATGTCATGAGGGCTCCATGTTTGGAGGAGCACAAAGCGCTCTGTGCGGGGAAGATAAAACCGTGGTGCTGATGTTTCTAGGAGAGGGTTTGGCTCCATGGCCAGCTGCTGTCAGCTTGTCCTGGACTTTGTTACAGGACTGATAGTGCTCTCCAAGAGCCAGAGCTTTGTGTCCCTGTGTTGAAGTGCTGCCGACTGTTTGGGGAGAGCTGTGCACACAGAATGTGTTTGTGTGTGTGGGTCCTCCCCTTGAGGAGGGTGGCATTTAACTGTAAAGTGAATTTATGCTGCTCATGTAAAGGGCTGCACTGGCATCTGTAGGAATAAAGAAGGTTGATGGCATGGGCTGAGGCAGATGGGCAGGGTGCACAACAGAACTTGGCTGAGGATGTTCTTTGGTTTGGGGTTTGTGGCAAGTGCCTTTGTTATGACTTTGTTGGTGTTTTCTGTGAAGGTTTCTGGCAGTGTAGATACCTGAATGGCTGAAAGCTGTCCTTACACTGACCGAGAATATCAGTGTCATCCTAAAACGTGAGGATGTAATGCTCTGCACTCCTAGGTATGCTCCCAGTCTCTGAGGAAGCCTTTCTAGAACTTAGGAGCAGTTTCAGCAGGAACAGCTGGCTTTTTGTGGCACGGCATCTTTCTGGTAAGTCTTCCTGAAGCAATTTTTAAACAATTAAAAATTGGTTATAACCTGCATGAAAGCTTACATGAGAGGCAGATAAAGCATGAAGAACTCTGATCTGGCAGGGTCTCAAGTCTTATAAATGCTGCTGCATTTGGTGTTTAGTCCTCTAAGTTGTCAGGGTAAGGAGTGTATGTGGGCAGCAATAGCAATAGTAAAAAAGGCTGGAATTTGAAATAAACAAATAACTGCTTTTGAATATGAAGTACCCAAAGGCTCATGTGTTTCATAATCTGAAAAATAAATATACATGGGGGCATGATGGTGATGGAAATCCACCTACCCATAAAAAGTACTTCTGATATTCATAGGTTTCCTCACATTTCCAAAAACTTGTGTTGGTGAAATGAACATAGTTATGTGGAACAGCTTTGTCAAGGATAAGAGAACAAGCCCAGAAATATGACCTGTACAGGGAAACTTCTGACAGGATCTTTTCCAGAGGTTCTTGTACTAACCTGTCCTTCCTTGCTGATGCAAAAATGTGGAGTATGCAGGCCAGTCTTTTTTCCTTTGCTGAACTCTAATGTGGAGGCTGGGAAAGAACAATATTTATTCCTTGAATCTCAAATCGTCCATGATATAGCAGGGCCACTCACCATCCTTTTATACTCTGACTTCTCCTAAATTGTACCACTATTGTTGGGAAGCAGGCACTGGTCACCTGGCAGTCTGTTTGATGGAAGAGGAATAGGAATGTCCAGTGTAACCATTTGATTCCAACTTCCTCCTGCCCCACTGGTTTGGGCCGAGGGCTGTGTTTGAGCTCATGGGAATATTAAAATTGTGGCTGTACCTGTCTGTTGCTGAAAAGAAGCCATCCCTTTTTTTACTTTGGATGCAGCCTCCTTTCCCTTGCTCTGTTCAAAGATCCCAAGTGGTTCTGAATTTCCAGCTGGGTAGGAGGGGGGTCTCTTTTCTGTCATTGTTTTATATTCTGGCGGCTCCGTGTCTCTCACAGGTGTGCAGCACCTTTGTGTGTATAAAATGTGCCTTTGGCTAGAAATGCTAGATAACTTGTTTGCAGCAGCAACAGGCCCAGATTCAGATGTTTCCTGCTTCAGAGAGCTTATTTGCAAATGACATTGCTCGCCTCATAACCTTCACTGAGTATCCTTTAGTCTAAAAATAATTACTGCTTGTGTGAGATTTCAAGGACTAATACTTTGCTTGTTTTCAGCAGGAGGTTTTTTAAAAAGATTGATTCATGTAATAGTTTGTAAACAAAAAATTTTGGCTGGACAATGGAACACTCAAAATCTGACCCTTAGTTAACTGTTTATATATTACATATTTCAATACACATATTATTTTTCTTAAAGAGCATAAATGTTCATGTAGTTTGCTCTTGGTCCCTTTAGGGCATTTTTTTTCTGGGGTCAAGAATTGGTCAAGAGGGCATGTAAGGTACCACAAATTGAGACATGCTCATGTGTTAGTTGTCTTTAGGTCCTTGAGCAGTAGTGAAACAGATCTTTGTGTTTTCTTTCTCCCTTCAGAGTCTTTTCAGGACCAAGCCATTCCTGTCTGCTTGCTGCTGATCAAACAGTTTTGTTCTCATTGTCTAAATGACTTCAGAAATTAGACTTGAAAGGCTTGTGTATTTCCCTCATTTTGTTTTGCTCTCTCAAGGTTGGGAGCACGTCAGCTGTGGAGAGGAGGAATTTGTAGCACAGCAGCTTTGAAGGGAGCCAGGTCCATTTGTGAACTCTGCTTGGGGAGGCCTCTTTTTAACCAGAGTAGTTAAAAAGGTGCAACATAATTCATCTGAAGAGCTTTAATAGAGGAGAATGAAGATAATTGTAGCTTCCCCTCTTAATGACACCCAAGGCTTACCATCTCTGTGCATCTAAGGTGCACCAACAGAAGTTTCTGTGGCGACCTCTGGGAACCCTGTCATGGATGCAGGTCCTGTTGAGGCTGGTACTCCTGAGGAAGGGATTTGCTTTCCCATATGCATTTGCAAAGCTCAGCATGTGACCAGGTATTGTGGCAAAAACCTGAGCCAGGAGAGCAGCAGAGTGCACACTCTCTGACACTTGGGTGCTCTTCAGTGTTACGCTGGCAGAAGCTTTTCGATTTTGGGGCTGGGGTTTGGTTTTTTATTAATTGTCCTTGGTGTTTCTCCCTGTGCTATCCTCAGAAAACAGTGAGGCAGCTATGTGTCCCAGTGCTTGAAGACTGAGAGAGAGAAGTCAGAGATACTGCCATGGAAAAACTATTTAAAGGCTAATGAAAGCAGTTACCACTAATGGACTTACAATATTCTAATATTAGACCTAACAGAAGTATTAGGTTGATGAGGTGTTGAAGCAGCACCTTTTTAGTCACATTCTCAGTGTAGTGAAGCCTGTCACAGGTTCTGCATGTACCAAACTGGGGTTTTGGTATTAACCTGAGCTGGCTCAGTTGTCAAGAGTCTGAAGAGAGGAGTATTTTCCAGCTCATGTGGCTGTGCACTCTTGATAAATAGCTGCTTGGCAGGCTGTGTTGCTGTAGCAAGGGTGGGGGCTATCAGCTCTGTGGTGTTGTCTGTTCCTTTGTGTTTCAGGGTGGTAGCTGGATCTGAAAGTGGTTGGGAGGGTTTTTTTGTGGTCTTTTTAGTTGTTGGGGGTTTTTTTTTGTTATGTTTTGTGGGGGGGGGGGGGGGGTTGTTACTATTTGGCAGGTGATCTGCAGTGTGATGGCAAGAAGTCTTGTCTTTTCCCAGGCTTGCCCAACCCTAGGAGCCAGAATTGTTCTGTCTGTCTGATGCTGAATTAATTTCTCCCGCCCCTTATTGTTCAGTCCTCACTTTACAAGCTATTTGAAGAGCAGAGTTTGACCATGTAAGTAATCCCAAAAGAGTGAAGATAAAATCTTAAGTGAAGTTGTCAATCAGCAAAGGGATTAAAGAATGTATTCCAAAATGTGCTGGGGTAATAGAAAATTCTGAATGTTCAAGAGGAGGAAAGGCGTGTCCAGAGGAAGAAAAGAGAGTCATTTCTACAGGCTTAAAGATGACTGTAAAAGCATGTTTACTGGCTCTTCTGCTTTTCTAGGGGAATAACATGCCACGAAGTTCCATGTCAAGAATTCCCTGTATTCAGGGGTCACAGGCTCACTTGGCATAGCTGATAATTGACATGTGAAGCACTTCACTTTAGAGTCATCAGTTCCAACACAGCCTTGGTCAGCAGTGGAAGAAAACTGTTGCCACGGGAGGTTTTTAGATGAAGTGAGCTGGCAATCTGTCAGGCTCTTAGGGCATGGGTTTCTGAAAAACAACCATAAATGGTACTTGCAAATAAACTTTGAGTCAGAGAAATAAACAGGTGTCAACGATAATCTAAAGAAATGAAGTAGGCATACAGGGAGTAACAGGCATTGAGCACTCATGCTTGTGTAGCTGATAATTGGAGTGTTTATACATTCCTTCATGAACTTCAAATAAAAAAAACTAGTCAGTGGAGTGGTGAGCAACTTCTAACTACATCATCTACGTTTTCACTGTCCAGATAAAAATAGAAACCCGTGATGGTAACATTGCTGTGTAGGCTGGGCCCCAGCAAAGCTGTGCTTTCATGGTCAGAACAGGCAATTCTTGAGCTCCTTTTGACTTTCAGTCACCTTTATTTTTGTGTACCAAATTACCACTTTTTTTTGGTTGTAGTGGCTTTTTCAGAGTTCTGTCTAGCTCTTGCTTGTGTATATTGTTCATCAGAGGTCTGCTGTGATGAAATTGAGGCTGACTTTCCTTTACTGGAGTCCCCAGCCGAGTGCTGTGGGCAGAACAAAAAGCTTCCTCTGTTGTCCTCTTGGAAACTTTTCATGGAACATCCTTGCCCTTCCACCTACCTACCCTTGGAGTGAAGGATGAGATGGTACCAGGCTTTCTTCTACCTCTGTAGCCTTTGCTTGGGGTTTAAAGTAATGGTTTGCCTGAGCAGCTGAGGAAGTTGTCTTAGTGTGGTGCAGCATTTGTAAACAGTGTTTGCACTGCAATTTTCTTGCTGTCTTTTCCAGCCCTCTCGTGTCTCTTTCCACCTCCCCCCACATGCATGCTAGACAGCACTATTCCTGCAAACCTAGTTATTCCTTAGGGAAGAAACAACAAATGAAAGTAACTGACCCTGAAGCTTCTTACTGAGGATAGCGATGCTAAAAGCTGTTCTGCCTGGAGATGTGAACTTAAAATAGCTCTCAAACAAAACTGCTTTTATGGCTTATCCCTTTTTAGCCCCATCTTGCCACATTGTGGTCAGAAATGCTTTTTAAAAAAGTTTATGACAGTTGTGGATGTTTTCTTTGACTGAATTCAATGTATGCTCTGACATGAAATCATCTGCTTTAGGGAGAGAAGAGAAACCAGCTGCCACATCACCAGGGTTCTGTCTGCCCACCACTCTGTGTACATGTGACGGGGACACAAAAGAGTGATAATACTCAGTTCTTGCTGAAGTGTCTGCTCTTAGAATTTCAGCTGTCTCATGCGTCACTCCTATTCCAGTTGCCCGCTGTTACACCTGATTTACCCTTGCCCTTCAAAGCACAGATGGGATTCCTGCTTTCCACCTGCACCTCTTTCCCTCTGCCAAAGGGAGCAGAGTTTAACGGATGAGCTGAACTCTGTCCGTGCTGCCTGGATGGTGGGTGGTGACGTAAGTGTGCATAATTGAAATGCATCGATTTCCCTGGAGTGCGGAATTGGAAAGCACGAGGTTAAGCCAGCAGGATATGTGCTCTTGTTCTAGAGGAACAGTGAAGTAAGGCAGCAAAAATGCAGGAGCAGCTCGCTTTGCTGCACCACGTAAGTGACAGAGAATTCAGGAATTGCTTGGAAATGGACTGATTTTGTGTTGCAATCAAATAAACCTCCTCATAATGAAGGTTTTGTGGGGCCTGTCATAGCTCTTTAAAATGGTGGCAAACTGGCAAAAATTGGGCATTCAATAAACTGGGCATTAAAGACTTGAAACTGAACACAAACTGAATGGCACTAATTGAAATTAATTGTTGCTTTATCTTGTCCAGCACTTTTTCAGTCATCTTTTATCTTGCTGCTTTGAAGAGTAAATAGATTTTATAGTGAGGACAGTATGTGCTTTTCTGGCTGCAGGGTTGTTTTCAACTGAACTTGTCTTCATTTTTCCTCTGAAACATCTCCCTGGTGGATCTTTGGATGCACTTGTTACCTGTACAACTCAGATTTAATGACACCACGTGAAAATCCCTGCTGATTTGAAAAAGTAAGATCTAAGCTGTGTTGTCTATTTGAGTCAACCTTTTAGAGAATCTGGAGAGCTATCTATTTTGGCTCTGGAAAGAAAGATGAAAAACCATTGTAGAAATGGTAGTTGTTTAAGCTGTGGTTGCTTTCTGCCTGCTTAGGCAAGGCCTAATTAGCTGTTTCTTTGCAAATGTATAATAATTGTGATATCTTTAGCTGCTTTGTGGTGCAACTTCACCCCATGAAAGACAGAATTGCAAAGATGGTTTACATTCTCCTGAGCAAAACATAGTCCAGGAGAGTAGGCATGCTCTGGAGCTCTGCTCTTTGTGCAGCTTGCTAGCTGAAGATGCCAAGTCAGATAGGTTTTCAGCCTGAATTAAAGTAATTGATGGAAATTAGGTTTTTGACCATATTTTTGATTCTGAGCCATATTGCTAGCTTACAACTTTTTCTTTTGTTGAGAAAAACTCTCTAGTGTAAATAAAGTATGAAAGCTTATGGAGTGTTGCCCTGAATTCTTAGATGATCACACCTAAAACAGAGCAGGTGTCAGAGCCTAAAGGTTGCTCTTTACAACCTTTGTAATGTATTGTTGGCACCACAGATGGGCTGTAATTCTGTCTTGTTTGTATACTTGCCTTTTTTTTTCCCTGTGCTTACCTCTGCCTCTCCATCTGAAGTGTGTGCAAGGAAACATGCCAATCACTTGGCACAGATATTGTCCGTTCCCTGTGTTGGGATTCTAGAAGAAACAGGATCAGGATTGTATTTTGTCTCATTCCATAGCTGTGTGGAAGAGAGCTTGAGGCAGAAATGTCTCAGGACACTTGAGAAGTCTCAGGTGCTGACCTGTGAACTTAGTAAGACAAATATATTTTGTCAGGCACCCAACCAAGAGCTCTGAGAACAGTCATGGAGAGTGGGAAGAATATTGCACTTCAAATGTTCTGTCCTTAAGCATCAGACCTTGTGGTATTTTACATCCCACGAGCTTATTACCCCCACACAAAAATAAATCTGTGGACATGTGTATAATTTTCCTGCAAAACTATAGGAAACATAATCTAGACAGCTAAGACTTACCCCTCCTGTTATTTTTTAAAGTAGTCTAATTTTAAATTACTTGAACAACAGACTTCCACAACTTCCCTTGGGTGTGCCAAGTTGATAATAGAGCAAACATTGACTCTGTTCCACAACAGTCCCGATGTGGGTATGAATTTTTCTGTACTGCTTTGTCACAGTTTCTGATGGCAGCCCTTTGGACTGCTCTAAGTGATGTTTCTCCAGATTTTATTTTGTTTTTTTTTGAAAGCTGGTAAGCTCTAGCCCTAAAAAGTACAATTAAGATCCTGGAACAAAATTCTGCTTAGCATACAGGTACTGTGAGTGCAAGGAAAAGGCAGTGACAGATCTACAGGTTTTTAAAAGTGAAGTTAAATATGGGGATGTTGAAAGAGCAATTGGAGCCTTTCTTAAAGGGGTAAGCAAGATGAAATGTCTGCATTTTTAAAGAGGTGTGTCCTTAAAGCATGCAGAAGATTTAATGGGTAGATCCAGACAAATAATTTTATTCTTTCTTTGACTGTTAAGCAGGCTGGGCTCTTGGCTTTGCTCACGCAATTTCTGGTTAAACTTAGTGGTAATGCAACTCAAAAAAAAGTCAAACAAGAAAAAGGATCTTGTTTTCCCAGACACGCCATACTGAGGTGATTGAAACTGTAGATTTAATTTTTTTAAATACTGACATAAATCTTTTCTTCTGCTAAGAGCTTGCTTTTTAATATGCTTTTTCAACTTTCATTGACTTTAAAAACTGAGGGTGATTGTTACATTTTTTTACAGCCTCTGTCCTAAGGTATAAAGATATGGATATCTTCATGATTTGCATAAAACAGCTGAAGATCCCACAATTGCCTAAGGGATGGATCTCATCTCACCACAAACCTTGTGTTTGTTTTCCTCTTCCATTTCTCTGATGATAGTTGTGCCAGGTGAGGAGTCAGGTCAAATCTCTGACCTGACTGGAGAGGCTGCTTGTGTTTGGTTAGGCTGGGCAGTTTCCAGCATGGTCTTCAGTTGAAACTCATTTCCAAAATCAGGGAGAAGGGAAGCAAGTACCTTTCAGTAGCAGCATCCAAGAGATCTCCTTGATAAATAGATTTAAGCAAAGCACACATCCATATAAATGGAGATCCTGGGTGCATCTGCTGTTACAGCCTCCAGTTCTGCATTAACAGGAAGGTTGTGTGGCTGCATTTCCGACCACAGAAGTGCTGTTCCTTTCTGCTTTATCATCCAGTACTTAATAGTACCAGCTGATATGATTTAATGAACCCAGTGAAACCACAGGACTGGAAGAGAAAGTTGTAAAATTCAGGAACTGGTTTTGATGAACAAGCTTTGTTGTCTTTGGCCTTTCTCAAGGTGGAGATGTCTGTGAGCACTCCTTTGGACACAGGTACTGAATTTTCTCTTGGTCATTTTTTTACTGGGATTGCATTTAAAAGTGCTCAGTTTTAAGAAATGTACACTTCAGTGACAGGAATAAATTTTGAAATTTAGAATGGAAACATATCAAGACAAAAGAAAAACCTAAATAGACTGTATTGCTTGTTCTGGTCTTGTGGTACTATGGATGTAGGAAAAGTCTAACACTTGATTCTTCTGAGATATATTTACAGAGTTCAGCATAGCTGACTTGCTGGTGATGGAGAACAGCTTTCCCTTTGGAATCTCCAGTGTCATTCCAGTGCAATTATTGGTGACTGAAATAGTCTGAGAAGAGCGTCCTTAAACTTTTGAAGGAAAATTTCTCTGTGCCCATGCTAGAAGCTCTTCCCTGTACTGTTCTTGATTTGAAATTGAGAGGTGGTACAGCAGGGAATGGCTTCTTTGCCAGAGGAATTGAGTGGAGGTAGTTGTTTTCTAAATAAACTCACACAAATTATTGCTTGTTTTCTTTTAACAAAAGTTCTTTCTGTTGTAGACCTTTGCCTGGAGAACTTCAGTGTTCCACTGAGACTTGCTGAAATGCACCCAGCTGTATTACCTCAAGTAACCATTGCTCAGGACTTGTTTGCCACAGGATCAGACTTGGCATTTCCATGGCTCGTGATTGGTTTCAGGCCAGTTGCAGAGAGCAGTCTCCCTCAGTCTTTCCTAGGCCTTGCCCCTTTGTGTGTGCTGAGGTGATTAACTTCACTTTTAGACTGCTGGCGGGAGCACACTCCCAGCTTTGACCTGGTAATCTTCTCAAATCCTGTCGCCAGACCCTCCTATTAGGGCATGAGGCAAGAAGGACCCTGGGTGTTAGGGGCCTGACCTGCTGGAGGTTCTCCAGTCCCACATGCATGTGTGTAATAGATTACCACTGAACAAGGCTTTTCTAAAATCTGCTCTTTGTAGGGTCAGCCTGCTCTGCTGGTTTCTTAACCCGTCTTTCCCTCACGAGCAACCTTTTCTTTCCCAGCAAAACCACTTTTTTTCCCAAGTACTTCTAAGTAGCTACCATGAACTGAGACTAGAAACAGCTTCTCATGCCAGAGGTGAACCTTATTTTGTTCAGTGAGTTCTTTATATGTCAAAAATAAAATGGCAACCCTGCAAGAACTGAGGCCTCTTGATTGTGCCAAAACTGAACCGGGGGTCTTTTGATTCTGCAGACAGCTACTGCTTTAATTCATATTGACACATTGCAAGTCATCCAAAAAGTGCCTTTGTAAAGGCAAAGGTAGATAATTTAAAATAGAAGTGCTACATTTTTGATTCTTCTCTGTACATCATTATCTTTCCTCACAGCCTTGTAACACTGACAGCACAGGATAAGAGTAATCTTTGGCTTTGAACTATCTATTTAAAACCTTGTGGTTCAGTTGCCAGCTGCATAGCTATTCCTTATTGCCCCACTGCCAGGAATTGCACTCTGCCCTTGGAAAACATAGCGTGGATCTTTTGATCTTAATTTTTTTTGCTGTTAGGTGTGAACATCCTTTTTGATGTCATTAGGTACCTCTTTCATTCTGCAGCCTGTAAGAAACTCACGTGTTCTGGGTCAACATCTGGACCAACATGACACTCAGTCGCTTCTTGAGGTTCTCTTAAATGTTATTTTTGATTCTGCCAGTGCTTGTTTACTGCCAATTCAGATATCACTGAACTTGACCAGTAAGAGCTATTTTCAAGGAGAGAAAAGGCAGTTCAGTTAAACCCTTGCACTGGGTGTTGCCTTTGTTTAGGAAGTGGAATGTAAAATGGGATTCACAGCTTCAATACCATCTACTGGAGAAGCTTCATGTGTTGTCTTCATGGGTTAAGCTTTCTTTTGTTTAATGTTCCATTAGGCCTGGGAATAAACATTTGAATTTGTCTCAGGGTAAGGAGGAAATCTGAGGACCTTGCGAGTTTCATGAATATAGGGGAAAAAGTGACTTGCTGCTTTTGGCACCCTTGACTTTACCTTTTAGGGTGATGTGTGCTGGGACTTGAGTATCTATCCTCTCTTGTATTGCTTGGTTACATAAAAATTAATCTGCCTGGAGGTTAAATATGCAGGTCTGTCTGTTGCAAGAGATATTATGTTAGGCTTAAAGCATCCCTTGTGACTCCATCCTTGGAGATACTCAAAACCCGACTGGGCACAGTCCTGAATAACCTGTTTTAGCTGACTCTGCTTTGAGCAGTGGGATCAACCTAGGCAATCTCCAGAGGTCTCTTCCAACCTTAATTATTCTGTGGTTCTGTGACTCACAATTTCTTAGTTTGACCTACTCCTCAAGCAGGAGTTTTAAACAATATGGATTGGTGTACTTCCCTAATCACCAGCCAAATCAAGTTTCCTAACCAAGAAGAGAAAAGGAAACGTGGATGCCTTTCCCTCTGAAATGATCTGTCTTTTCTGCAGCCAAATACTGATCTGATGAAAGCTAATGGTGTAGCTTAATCCTGTCAGGGTCACCTTAGTACTGACTCCAGTAGTTAAGTGTAGCCTAGTTGGGACAGACTAGTTTTTCTTTGCCTGCACATGCAACTGTTTTTCCATGAATGGATTGTAACTACTTGTGTTCAGTGAAGGAAGCCAGGAGAGGAGTGTGCTGGAAGTTTGTGCTCCATTCTGTCTGTAGAAAAGACTGCTGAGAGAGTGAGCCACCCAGCCTGGTCATTCCAGTCACAGAGTATGAAAGCTGCTCTTGTTCATTTTGGGTCATTTGTGTGTCTGTGGACATCACACCCAGCACTTGTCAGGCTGACCCGAGGTGGGATTGAAAGAGATGTGGGCACAGATTGTGATGTTCAGTTGTTAAGAGAAAGTCAAACTCACCTCTAGTAATGGATTGACTTTGTTTGCAGGTGTTTTGCATCCACACCTGCCTTGCTGCAGGCTGCTGTTGCAGTGTTGTCAGCTTCTCCCACAGATCCCCTTACGTGGCTTTAAATTCTTCCAGGGAAAGCAGCCTTTAAAAGCAAGGTACCTATTTTGTTGGCCATTTTCATTAGGTGTTACCATGCTCTAAACTTACTTGCATAAGCTCATGTTAATGTGACATGTGGTTTAATAATAAATAGCTCTGTGCTAGAAGTGGAAAAGTGAAGGCTAGAAGTGCCTTGTCCTCTGGAGTGGAGGAATGTGGGAGTCTCCTGCTTAGATGTGGACACTCAGGATCAGTAAGTGCTGGGTGAGTCCATGGAGAGGTGTGTGGGTACCACAGATGTTCTCTCCAATGTGTCCTGTGAGTTACTGAGATACCCCAGTGTTGAGTAACCTCAGGGTTACTCCCACAGTCCACAGTGAGATGAGCTCTAGACCCTCCATGTAATACCCTGGCAGGCTGTTTTCTTCAAAACCAGCAAGTGTGATGGGTGTAGGGGCACGTGGAAGCACTGGAACAGGTACAGTCCGAGCTCTTGTGTCCAGTGAACAATGCTGTATTATGCTTGTCAAGGACAGAGTTTCACATTTCATTACAGCTGCATGCTGTAAACTTGCTGCCTTGTTCTGTTTCTCTAAGATACCACAGCATCTCAGGCTATGGCTGTTTATAAGTGTGCCAGCAACCTTGGACTGAAGTCACAGACGTGCCTAAATACTGATCTTTCTGTTAAACTTGAGACCCTGCTGATCTGCTTAATGGCTGTATTACTGTCAGGTCTGAGGAGTTAGCCAGGGGACTAATGAAAGTGAAGTCACTGTTCCATAGCCTATGTGGAAAAGGGAAAACCAAGCTCCTTCAAGATCAGATTAGAGCAATGCTGAATCAACCACACTGTTGGGGTATTTTAGATATTGCTAAAAGCAATTCAAAGACATGAAATAATTTTTTTTCGTTTGGGATAATGGACTCCTGGGCAACATACAATATATGCTTGGAGCACTTAGAACAGTACCTATCTCTTAAAGAATTCTCTTATGTAATCTGGTGAAGTGATTATACCCTCATAGCTTGTAGTCATCTTACATTCCTTTATTAGCTGTGGGGACACAGATGTGGCATAAATTGCCTGAAGTATTTCTTTGCATAGCATAGCTATGCCTTTGAGGGAAAACAACATTCAAATTCCATTTTCCAAAGTAAACAACATGCAGGAGCGTACCAGCAGCTTTTAGTATGCTGTTCTACCAAAAGCAGTTTTCTTGAAATTGTATGAACAGCTTTTCCAAACAGCACTGTTATCAACACACTTTCTGGCAGCTCTGTGCACACAGGCAAAATTCTGGAAGTCTCTTGCCACCTTCAGCTTTCAAGGCTGTAATTCTTTAAAACAGAGGAAGAAGCAAAATTTCATCCATCCTGTCAAGGAAACGGAGTTTCAAATGATAGGGTCACCTCCCTCGCACTTCTTCCCACCCCACACATTCGTGAGAGGACAGAGGGTTACAGGAATGGCTACAGTATCAGCTGCTTTCACAGAAATTCATCTTCACGCAGCTGAAGGCCTTGAACCTGATAATTTTGCACAGCCTTCAATGAACCTTCAATAAAGCTGTTTTGCTTTGCATACGTGTTTGCAGTCATGGTTAGGAGCATGTGATTCTGGCATGGCACATCAGCTGTGCATATATTGTCATGTCTACACCTTACCAGTTATAGCAAAGCACTGGACTAGTTTGGAGGCAAATCCTAGCACGTGTTCTGTTTCTTTTCAGTCTCGGAAAACTGTATTCTCTTAATAACCTGACTAATTGCCCTGGTCTTTTCTTGTTGGAGGGTGATCTAGAACCCCACTTCTGTGATTTCAGACCTTGAGCTGCAAGGCAGAAGCCAACACAATTTTCTGCCACTCCTAGAGGTGTTCTGCCCTATTTATTAGCTTGATATATATAGGTCAGGAAGTAGAGGAGACTGGAAGGGCTGATCACAAGTGCTGACCACAGCCTGTGGGAATCTTCCACGTGAAGCTCCAGCAGTTTTCTGGCCCATGGCATTGATATTGCGTCTCTTTTCTGAAAGGACTGCTGCATCCAAATACCGTATTTGTTTCACAAAAAGTCAATTGTGTTTAGAAGGGAAGGAACTAGTTTTGGGGGGAAGGATTCCTGTTCCTGCTTTTTCAGGATCAGGGGTCTATTGCTCTGCCTGTGAGACCAACTCTGCCTTTACATTGGTATTCTGTAGAAAGAACTAGAATTTATAAGATACACATGAAATCAAATTCAATAGTGTGAGACAATCTGATGGCCTTTCACTTGGAAATGACCAAGAAAGGAGAAAGAGTGATCCCTGTGATCAATGAGTCCATTAAAATGTATGCTACTTGTGGATTGTAGAGGTGGAAGAGGCTAAAGCAATCCCAGAATGGGCAGGAGAGGGATGTACTGTACACCCCATTGTGCCATTCTCTTCTGAGAACTCACCTGGTCAAATACATGGTACAGTTATAATTCTTCTTAAGAGCACACAACCTTCCCACCTTTCAAACTTTTAAACTCAGATCCCATGCCCAACAATATGCAGTTTTTTCCTCGGGAAGCCTTGGAAAAGAAAGCCTGTCTTAGTCCAAGAGAACTTGATTTGACCTTAGCATAATGAAGATCAAGGGGAGATGTGGCATTGTCTATAAATATATGTGGGAAGGGAGGGAAAGCTAATGCATAGGTCAGCATCATCACAGGAACAGAGAGGTATAAACTTGGCCTGGAAATTAAAAGAAAGCTATTGATCATAAAAACAACTGGCTCAGGAAGAAATGTCTGAGTTGATAACAGGGATGGGGCATAAAACATTAATAATCTCACTGGCCACAGTGTGATAAGGGTAGGAAATTGCCCATTTGTATCAGCATTAGATCCTTTTGTCTGGCTTTTGCTCTTCAAATGAGCATTTCCCTGTTATTCCCTATAGTTACAGGACATAATGCAGAAGTTACTGCAAAAGGTGGCGTGCCCAGCCACTGGTGTCAGCCAGGGAAGGGAAATGAGCTTTCATTATGACAATGCCCTGAACAACACACTTTAACTTCTGTTCAGTCAGGCAGTTGGAGCAGATGATCATTGTAGGACTCTTCCAGCTAAAATAGTCTGTTCTATCCTAGAAAATAAACAGGAGTGTTACAGAAATGAAAGCAAGCATTGCTTATTACTTGTGGTCACTCCCAAGTATTTCAAGAACCAAATACTGAAGAAGTTTTCTGGTTTGCCCCAGGAAATAAGAATTTTTCCCCTACAGTTAGCCAGATGTTTTGGGTCCATGGAAAAAACACTATTTGTGATAATTTCTGGGGTGTATGTACAGGAAATGACAGGGGAGTGGAGAGCAGATACGGATTTTACTGGTAGCTCTCAATGTAATAAAAAAGAACTTCCTTACATTTCTCAGTCCTCAAATTGGAAAAAACTAAGCTTTCTTAATAGCAGTATTTGTTCCTGTTAGCATAAACTAATGGTAAATATACAGATACTAAATTGTTTTTTGCCAGTGAGCAGCTCTAGAGGGAGGGTCATTCTCAGGTGTTGAAGACCCCAGGTTCTTCTGTGTAGTTAGTGCTCTCCAGGAGCACTGTATGGATTTCCAGGAAAGCAGCTACTGTCCTGCTATGGTTCTGGCCACACTCATGGTCATTCCCAGTTTACAGTGCTCTGTTACCAGTCCATTCTGGCTGACTGAGCCTGGAAGCAGAAGTTGAAGAAAGTACTTCTTAATTTCAGAATTTTGCTTTTCCAGATATGCCAGCAGCAGCCTGTTGGTGCTGTCACTGAGAGAGTCACAAGTGGCCTGCAGTCTCTTGTGCTCCTTCTCGCTGCATTAAAAACATTTTGGAAAAGGGTCATTCTGACTGGTGCTCAAACACAGGATGTTATGGAAATTACACAGTTTGAGTCCAAGGTCCAGAACTGAATCATCTGCCAGTGGAAATGCTGGACTGCCCTATGGGACAGATCCTCCTCACCTGTGAGCAGCACAGGAGCAAAGCAGTGCCCCGCTCCTGGCAAACCATGCTGGGCAGAAGCTGTTTCACAGAAGTTGTTTCGTGCAGTCTGTGAGCACGGAGAGCTTTGCCTGGTGAGGAGGTGCACACAGATGTGTTGCACAAAAAGTGGTCACAGATCCCGTGGTGAGGGCTCTCAGACCCTCATTAAGCAAAGGGAATGCTCCTGCCCCCTCACAGGGCCATGTTCTCTGCCGGATATCCTCAGCTGAACCTTCCAGCTATCTGCCTCAGACCCCCAGATATCCCTGCAGAGGAATGGCCTTTATCCAGAGAAGAATGGAATTAAAAAGACTGAACAGGAGGATGAAAGGCAAAGAGAGAAGCTTTTATGTGTCCTGGCTACTAGGAACAAATTCTGCTGATGGCATCCTTACTCTTAGGATGGATTTAATCTCTGACTAATTCGTACCAAGTCTTTTCATGTCCCCAGCAGTGCAGCTGTATTTGAGGAGACTGGTGATGTCTGCCTCTGGAAGTGATGACTGCCATCATCTTCCAGGAGCTGCTTGCCAAAGCCTCAGGGAGAGGAGAGTAAATCACAGAACCTCCTCCACCTCTTTCCTCTAACTGATTTCCTAACAGATTTTCGTTTGCTCCAGGCACTGAGGTTGGCATGGTCTTTGCTGAGAGAGGCATCCTGCGGGTTGCAGGGCTGCAGGGAAATCGCTATCTGGGCAATTGAAACTGCTCCGTGTTTACTGAGAGTCAAATGTCCAGCCAAGTGGGGAAGGTGCTGCCTGGTTGCTATTTATAACCTATGTAACAATATGTGCAATTGGTATTATCTGATATCCAGAGCTGAAAGCTTGATGTTGTGACTTTTGGTTTTGCCGTTCTCTGCCTGCAGTTTGGACTACTTTTCAAGATTTTGGTATATTTATTCTCTTTATTCTGTTTGTCAAGGTTGAGCCAAAATGTTGAACTGGTTGTTTGCTTACAATACATTCCTGTCTCCTGGTGAAAGCTTTCCTTGTACTGATGAGGAAAATGAATGATGGGGAAGCATTAGACACATGAGATTGTGTAATAGAGACAAACTTTCATTGAGCTGCTAGATTTGATCAGTTGTCATTTGATGTCTCACAGTCTGTTAGCAGCTAAGGGTTGGATTTTGCTTTGCTTTTTAAAATTATTATTCTCACTGAGGATTGTGGAGCATATCAGAGTGCAAAGGGTTGGTGTTCTTATCTTGGAAAGAGGAAAGATTTACGTGAGTAAATGTATCAAGGGTTAATACTAAACTAAATTTAAGGTCCTATCAAGAACTCCAAAATGTAAGTACAGGAAGCGTATTTTGAGGAAAGGATGGGATGAAGACTTTTTTCCCCTCTGAAAATCAAGTCATGTCTACAGGAATGAAGCCTGGGAGAGGTTATAGAGGTTTGGAATGGACGTCAAGCAAATGATCTAATTGATGAAATAGAAGTTATAGGATTATTGTGTGGGTGTGTTTTCTTCCTGTGATAAATGGGGATTCAGCATTGTGTCCATTGAACATGTTCACTATCTCTCCTGTTATCTAGAAACCCCATGCCTTTAGAGTCTAAGAAATAAGTTTTACTGTAAAAAGGAGGTGTAACTCCATAGTGAATCTGACAGAAAAGATAAGCCATGATGGAAAGTCTCCTGGTTCCTTTCCAATGCTGCTTGGTTCAGACTCTGCTCAGTCACTAGTGCTCTTGCTGAGGTGTGTAATTCTCCGCCTCTGCAAAACGAAATGAAATTGCTTAATTGTATATTATGGTCTAATCTTGTAACCAATGTGGGAGGACAGAACATGGCTGTGGAGCATTAAGAAACAGCCTGATCTAACCTAGATCGGGTTTGCTGTTGTTGCCATTTCTGATTTTAGATGTACAGACAGACTGCAGAGCACATATTTTTGTGCATAACTTGGAAGGAGAAGGGAAGGCTGGGGTAGTGGTTTGAGTTACAGGAGCAGGGTACACCCATGAGTGGTTATAAACACACTGTGGGGTTTTCTTTGGCAGCAGTGAAGCTTGAGGGTGTCAGCCTGACTGGGGGGAGTTTAGGTTTTATTGGCCATGCATGGGCTGGGGACAGGCAGATTGGAGCATGGAATAGCTGGGATGTGACAGATTACCACTGACCTCATCTGCAGGTGAGTCTTTGAGATGCTCTTACTGGTTGGACATTTCTTGTTAAGGGAAAAGAGGTGGCACTTCTGGAGGTCTGGGTTTAAGGTCCAGTTTCTTACTTTTTTTTTTATTCAGTGTGTTTTATGTGGTAATTATACAGGCTAAGGTTGCACCTGTGGGTTATAGCACGATCCCAACCCTTCCTGAACTTGTCCTAGAGCAAAACTTGGGATTTGTTTTGCTTTTAAAGTTCAGCAGTCTCTAAATGAAGTGGTTTGTGGGTAGGAGAAATCTTTACAGCTCTTTTATTCAAATGTCTATTTACTTAGATTTCTTGGCTCCCAAAGGAGTCTTGCAAGATGTGTATAGGGAAGAAGTTTCCAAAATTTTGAACTTCCTCTGCTTTCTATGGTCAGTCTTCCTCCACAGAAAATGGTTATACATCCACTAAATAATTTGTAACCTGCTTGAACTGCTCTCTGCAGGGGATTTGTGATGCTATACCTAGCTGACTGTGTAAGAATGATGAAATTAGGAATCTTCTAATCCTGTTTTCTAACTCCCTTGTCCTCCACCACTTCCTTTCAGGAAGTGCCTGCCTCTTTTCCACACCCATTACAGCTGAGAGTTGGAAGCAGCACAAATAAAACTTGCTTTCCCCATGTTCATTTTTTACTGTCTGTAACTGGAATATTTGTTTTGCGAGAGTCTGGATGTGTCAAACCACTGAGGGAGGGTGAGCCTTGGAGTTAAAAGTCTAGGCATCCATCTGCTGTGTTTAAAATAAATACTGGCCCAAATGGCCAGTCTTTGAGCTTGCTTCTGAGGTGCTGAATATTTGTCTTGATGACTGATGCACATGAAGGGGGCTTTGGTAAATTCAGCCTCATTTGGATCCCGAGACTCTAGGTGATAATTAGTCTTTGACCTGTGTAAGGGGGAATTACAGAATCACAGAATCAATTCAGTTGGAAAAGACCTCTGAGATCACCAAGTCCAACCTGTTACCAAACACTACCATGTCAACCAGGCCACAGCACTCAGTGCCAAATCCAGTCTTTGTTTAAACACCTCCAGGGATGGTGACTCCACCACCTCCCTGGGCATTCTGTTCCAGTGTCTGACCACCCTTTCATTGAAGAAATTCCTTCTGATGTCCAGTCTGAACCTCCCCTGGCACAGCTTAAGACTGTCTTCTTGTCCTGTCACTTGTTCCCTGGGAGCAGAGCCTGACTCCCACCTGGAGAGCTGTCCCCTCCTTTCAGGTGGTTGTACAGTTATAAGGTCACTCCTCAGCTTCCTCTTCTCCAGGCTAAACAAGCCCAGCTCCCTCAGTTTCTCACAGAACTTGTGCTTCAGACCCTTCAGCAGCCTTGTTCCCTTCCCTGGACAATTAGGTAAGAACTGAAACTCATTGAGTGGAGACAAGTGCACATAATAGAAAGCAAGCACATACTCCAGAGGGTGCTAGACCTTTTCATTTTTCACATCTCTGAACCATTTTACATGCTCAATAAAGAATAGTATTTTTTTTTCCTCTTGTCACTTGCAGATCCTATGGTTCTAACTGTCTCTTTGTTCCTGTTGATTGTCTTTTCTCCTTTTGTGATCATTGCAGTCTGTATTTTGGTACTAGATTCTGGCAGATAGAAGCTTTCACTTATATAAATTTTTGTGAATGCGTTCATGTGAGTTTCATTAGAGAATTTCTTTTATGAATTGTTTTTTTTTTTTCAAAACACAAATACAGGCTCTATTTGTTTTCTCCCTGTGCCATGGAATGGTTTGGGGTGATCAGTGCACTGGCAGAATCTGGAGACCTCAGAGGACTTGGCTCACAGGGCTGCAGAGGTTGTTAAATTGTGTTTGTTGCCTCCACTCTTCATTCTGCTCAGAATTTCTAATTGGGGCAGAAGAGTGTTCTTGTTCTCTAATGTTTGGTAAAGCTTTTCTTAAGGAAGCTGGTGTTTCTGGTGTTTCTTGTGGCATACACAGCATGTTGGCTAAGAAAAAGGAATGAGTCCATGTCCTATATGGTGTCAAAAGCTGATTTATCTTGCTGTGCTAAGGCAACCAATTTGGTTTATCCCCATTTGAAGTCATAGAAATAAAGTGTTGTGCAAGTGTCACTCTGGTAATTTTAGGAGTCTCTTCTGTTTTGTTTTGCTTTTTAAATAGGCACTTTCTTCAGGTTCTCAGATAGTGTTTGCAGAACTCTGGAGAAGTCTAGCTTGTGAAACTGAGTGGGAACTAACTTTAGGATGGATTTCTATGTTGAAATGCAACATCAGGAACAGCTTCAAAGCACTTCAGATGAGGGAATGACATTCAACTTTGTTGCTCTATTACATGGTGGTGTGACAATGACACAATGACAACTATACCAGATTTCCTGCTATCATTCCCTTACCTTCCCATGAGGGGACAGCTACCTCTTCCTAGGTATAATTTCCTTTTTATTTTTTCTTCCAAGAAAAGCATTGATCTGGTTCTTGGTCCCTTTCTTCGTTAGGGTTCATTCAGTGCAGGGAGTGCTGTGATCAAAGAGTTGTGTATGACAGCACCAGCAAAGTATGTTTTTTGAGTTCTCATAGATAAAAGGTTGTATTTTGTAGGTCAAATGCTTTCAGTAGTCGTGTTGAGGCTTTGAAGAAATGGTTAGTAATAAGCAAGGTACTCATTTTCCTTCTGTACCTTGATGTGAATTTGGGAGCCAAAATATTTTCTGTAACTGCTTCTGTATTTGGATGTTTCCATGTTTTTGGATATAATCAGCATTTCTTCTCAAGCCATTACTGCGTTGAGTTTTTCTTGACACGAGAATTCCATGAACTGTTTGTGCATGTGCTAAGAACAGGTTCTTGCGTTTGCAGCCAAGTTTGTATTTGGTTTCCCTTTCTCCCACTTCTGGCCTGGTTTGGGAGGGAAGGTAGACAGGAAAGAGGTGGAGACCCAAAGGACTTTTCCAGCATTGTGGCGGGCAGAAGTGCATCAAATGGAATTTAATAGGTTTATTAAAACACCGTTTTTTGACAGCTTATTTGCTTGAGTCTTGAATGTTATGAACGGGAACAGATCTAAATCCCATCTTAAAGCACACTGTGGACAGTGCTGACGTGCCCCTTTTCCATCTGGTGTAGAAGGGAAGCTGCAAACAATGGCAGCCACGCCTTTGTCCTCCTGCTTTCCCCTTCTTGATCTGCATAACATGGAGCTAAAATAGTTGCCAGTTTTGGCTTTAGCTTTTCTTGTCAAAATTGTCCTCTTTTTGCCATCTGTTCCACAGTCTTACCACTGCCCTAAAGCTACACTTTTTGATACCTGTGATCACTTAGAAAGTCGTGAACATATTGTAGAAAATCCATTTATTCGGTTTTAGCTAAAAGAAATCAAATCTTGGAAATGAACACAGAGTTTTTTTCATTTGTTGGAATAAAGATTTTTTTGTGTTACTTCCTAAAGAAGGGAGGCTTATGGGATTGAGCCATTTGTTCATCTGCTTTTCAGTTCATCCTTAATAACTTTTGAACAATTTCGTCCAGATCCAACAAGGAATAAGAGTCTCAAAGGTAATTGGTTTCCTACAAGAAAACTGGAGGCTGGGTGGAGGAGAGACAAAAATAGGTGTCCCCACTGTCTGCAGCATAAGCTTAACTATAATCTGTGCTTAGGCTTTTGCTAGCCAAGTTGCAAGTGTGTCCTGGCTGCCTGGGTACTGCAGTAATCTTGGAATTTCCAGAGCATGTTACTGAGCCTTGTTTAGGCAGAATCTACTGAAGGGGCCATGAGAGGGAGGCAAGGGCATAGGGAATGTTGCTAGAGAGTAGTTTTATGATCATGGACCAGTTTGCTTTCAGATTCCCTATGGTATTACTGCTTCCTCTTGATGTCTGACTTCTCAGAGATTTGTCTGTCAAGGGTGCATCTGTAGTGTTGGCCTGGCTGTGAAATAACTCAAATGTAAGAAAGCATTTACATTGTGCTCAGAGAAACTCAGCATTCTGAAGTGCAGCTGGGCAGTGACTTTGGCAAATGTTTTATTCACTTCTGGTTTAGGCTGGAGAGAACAAGCTGTGAATGTAGATGGAATTAACTCAATAATTTCTGATGGAAAAAAAGAGATGGCTGAAAAATACATTCCCGTAGTATTTTATTTTTTCCCTCAGCTCAAGTCATTGCTTGAATGAACACTTTTAACAGAATTAGGATGGAAATGTAGAGGGGGATGGTGACTGATATAATGGGGGTTTATTTGCCTGAGATATATAAGCCGTGCATTTGCAACACATGCTGCAGAACTTCCATGTGTACAACCAAATTCATTACATGTGGAATTTGCAAAATCTCCTCTTATCTCTTGCCTTTGGCAGAAGTAGGGCACTGGGCTTTCTTTCTCGTGTATGCATTTGATGAAATATTCATATTCCTGCATCTGTGGTGCCTGTGGGAAGGAACCACCACCTGGAATTACTCACTGCCTGCATCTCTGTGTTTTCCACTGGTTTCTTTTGTCCTGGGCGAGCACTGGAGATCCTGAGGGTACTTGGAGCCATGAGTCAGTGACAACCTCCTGCTATTATTGTAAATAGCAACGTGCACACTGTTCTTGCATGCGTTTTTCCACGGGCTTTGTCTTTCTCTCGCCCAACGCCGCAGCCAAGGAATTCACAGAGCATCTGAGTCAGCAATCAGCTGCCTCGAGACAAAACATGCAGGATACTGCAGGCTTGCAGAACAGCCAGCAAGGCACACAAGTACCCTGGAAACCTGGCAAATAATTCTTGCCTGCCCTTGCTCTCCTCCTGTAATTTCCATGTTCTCTGACGTGTTGCTCGTGGGTTCCAAGGGCTCGGGGTGTTTACATCAGGAATGCAGAGTTCTAGGGAGTGACCTAATGTGGTGACTGAAGCCTTGGTGTTTCACCTGTGGGCATAACTGATTTCCCAGGCTGTGTGAAACGGGATGTTGGCAGAGCTGCTGTGCTGTGCTGCCCCTCGGAATGTGCTGGCTCAAATGAGCTGCTCTCTGCAGGTTGGGCAAACCTTGGACACAGAGCAGTAAGTTCCTAGAGTGAAAGGAGGTTGGGTTTCAACTTTGGGGTCTTTAAGCATTGCAAAACCACTGCTGTTTCCCTTCCTTGGTGGAAAAACTATGAGAGAAGCAAGAGTAAGGAATGATCCCTATGTTGTCCTTACATCTGGATAGATCAGTAATGGAGTGTGGACTAACAGACCTAAATTGTGACTCCACTTAATTTAGGTCATGTAACTTCTCTTGCTTTTTCTGAAGAAGCCTCAGTCATCCAAAGCACTGGTGCAAAGTGAGTGTTTGGGTGGTAGAGTGGGGGTGCAAGAAGTGGGGGCATAAGAGAAGAGTATTCAGCTTGGAATGTTGTGCTGATTAATGAGGCATATGACTTTGGACTGTAGGTATTTTATTGTGTTTGTATGACACAGAGATACTGCAATTCAGCGATAAAGGTTTTGTTGGAGGTCATTATTATGTTCTTCTTGAGAACAAAAGAGGAGACAAGCTTTCAGTTCCTGATGGGGCCAGAAGAGAGGTGGAGAGGGACTTTTTACAAGGATATGAGTGATAGGACAAGGGGGAATGGCTTCAGCCTGTTAGAGGGCAGGTTTAGGTTGGATACTGGGAAGAAGTTCTTTACTGTGAAGGTGCTGAGATGCTGGCACAGGGTGCCCAGAGAAGCTGTGGATGCCCCATCCCTGGCAGTGTTCAAGACCAGGTTAGATGGAGCTTTGAGCAACCTGATCTAGTGGGACCATGGCAGGGGTGTTGGACCATGTGATCTTTAAGGTCCCTTCCAAACCAAACCATTGTAGGGTTCTATGACTGAGGCCTCTGTAGTAGTGCAGTGGTTTCCCTGAGGTACAAGCCTGCAGCACATTCCCAGCTTCACAACAGTGAAGTTAAGATGGAAAATAAGGAAAGCAGTTCCATCCTGCTTAGAGAGCAGTACTGATAGGGACGTGGGCATCACTATCAGCCAGTTAGAGAAACAGCTTCATGGGTTCTGAGTCCCCTAAGGCCTTAATAAAGTTGTCTTAATAAAGTTAGAATTGCATCCTGTACTACAACCTGTTGTTGTGCTTTGACTTCTGTAGGAACTTTTATTTTTAAAAACTACCAGTTTGTGGCTGTATGTAAAGGTTTCTTGGTCTCCTTTGCTGTTTCTAAACATAAACAATAAATACCATGTTAGGCTGAAAAGCAGGAGTGCCCAAATAAACTGCTGCAGAGCTGCCATATGGGAGGGGAAGAGACATGAGCTGTAATGTTTGACTTGGCTTCCTGTCTGCTGGAAGCAGGAAAAGAACTGGTGAGAATCTAAAAAGTTGTATCCAAGTCCACATATTTCCCTTTTTACCTTAATACCCTTTGCAGAAAAACAAAGGGCAAAAAGCACCTCAGAAGTGCTTTCACATCTGTATTTTGTGCATATGTTCCCATGCTGCCTTTGTATTGAATGCAAACAGAGCTATTCTTGCTCAGCAAGCAGGGTAATCTAGTATATGTACTTAATATTATGTATAAAAGAAAGAAAAAGGTTTATTATATATAAAAGAGAGAGAGGAAGAGAAGATATCTATTCTTTAAACAAAATCTCTAATTGTGATCCAAACAATTAATTCTGTAGGTCTACAGCCTGCTTCTGAGGGATCCCAGAAAGGAGCAGCAGAGCTCACGATAGCAGATCTGCCCCAGCAGATTAAAGTAGACCCCAGCTAGCACCTAAAGTTTTGTATGAGCCTGCATATCAAAAGAAGCTGGAAACCACAGAATAGAGGAATTATTATGGGAATCTTAGAAGGATCATGTACCAGCCACATTTCACTCTTACGCTGCTCATTTACTGACAGAAATATGTGCATAGGCTTTAGGTAAGGGAAATGTTTATACTGCTTGATGCAACACAGGCTTCCTTTTTTTCAGCCTTGATATATTTTCCTGAGAAATTGATTGCTATTAGCGGGTTTAACTTATTTTTAAGATTAACTTATTTTTAAGATTTGAGTAACCATCACTGTGCTAAAACCAGTCTTGACAAGGACTCGATATCAGCTTGTGCTATGCCAGTCTCTCTCATATTTATTT
The DNA here is from genome assembly GCA_034509425.1 of Eopsaltria australis. NCBI lineage: Eukaryota > Metazoa > Chordata > Aves > Passeriformes > Petroicidae > Eopsaltria > Eopsaltria australis. The sequence continues at coordinate 265,226 of JAVTVJ010000013.1, read as the reverse complement.
ATCATGACCAAAGACACAAATCTTTTTAGAATGAAGGAGCCAAAGCTTATTTTACTGATGGAGTACCAACTCTTGAAGACTTTGTGGTAGTGGTGTTTTTAACACCAGCCTATAACCATTGCTGTGGTGTTACACAGTAACTGCCACATAGTCGGTTTGCCTGTTTTTGTTTTATAACCTCTGCCCTCTTCCAGACATGGTGTAACATCTGCCTGCTTACTTGTAATGTCTCTGCTCTTCATGCAGAATGAGTTTTGCTAAAACTTCCAAGGCACTGGCTCAGGTTAAAGTATTTGTGATTTAACAAGGATGTGAGATGTGTCGCTGTCTGCAGTGAGGCTCAGTGAACTCCGGAAGGCTCTGCTTGGGCAGAAATCCTTGGGATATCAATCAGCTGAGGACTGACTGGGAATCTGGGCTCTCAGTTCAGCAGGCTTAGACAGAACTTTGGAAGAAAAAAAGAGCAAGTTCAGTTACACTTTCTTCTTTTTGTTTTATAGGTTAATAATGCTTGTAAGCCAGAGGTGAGAGTGGCTCAGTGGAGCACCATCGGGAAATCTGGCAGACTGGAAGAGCACAGCTGCCCCCCTGGGCAGCTGCCACGTGTGAAGCATGGAGGAAAGTAAAAACGAGAAGGTGAACCAGGCTCATGTTCTCTTCGACAGATTTGTCCAGGCTTCCACCTGCAAGGGGACTCTCAAGGCTTTCCAAGAGCTCTGTGACTACCTAGAACTAAAGCCCAAGGACTATCGTTCCTTCTACCACAAACTCAAGTCCAAGCTCAATTACTGGAAAGCCAAAGCCTTGTGGGCCAAATTGGATAAAAGAGGCAGCCATAAGGACTACAAGAAGGGGAAAGCATGCGCCAACACGAAGGTAAGAGGTTCAGCCACCATGGTCCAGGCAGCTGTTACTGCCCAGTCCCTCTGGAATTCACATAAAAAGGTGTGGATGTGGAAAGATGTTGCCTGGTGTCACTGTAAGCCCAGGGAAGTTTCAGGAATGCTCTCACAATTTCAGCATTTGATCAGCAATCAGAAACTCCTTTGGTAACTCCCACATTTGACTGCTCACCTGAATGTTTGTGTTTTATTCAGGAGAAGCAGCCAGCAAGTTCTTACATGTAAGCTTTTATGGCATTGGTCCTATAGATGGCTTGGAAAATCTTAATTGGTAATCCTTTAATCTTGGTCAGCTTTCTTTTGCATTTTGACAGTAACAGGAATGTGTGCTGTTGGAGTCTGGGATGCAAAATATGCATGTCTGGAAATTTCCAGTTTCAGTTTGAAAATTCTCATGGCTCTCTCAAGAAAACTGAACTTTTCTGCCAATTTGGCAAAACAGACTGTTTCCCGTTATTTGGAAAGTGATCATTTATATGCTAGGTTCAAAGAAAAACTATGCTGTGGAAACTCATACCAATTCTTTTTTAAAGGTTGGTATGTGTGGTATTCACTGCAGGAATTCCTGCTTTTACACAAACACACAGGCATACATAGCATTTTAATTTGTTTTTTACCTGAATTATTGTGAGCTGGCATTTCTGTGCTGCACCCTCTTGGACAGTGCAGTTTGAAAGCAGTTTTTATATAATTTCTTTGGATGTGAATAGAATAGGTTGGTTTTGTAAATTATCAAGCACTCTTCTTTTTTTTCAGAAAAGGCAAATAGTGCAGAATAGGATAAAATTAGAACAGGATTCTATCCTCCTTCATTGAGGGCAATAGATGCTGCTCTTCCTCTTGAATAGTCACCTTTTGAGAGAAGGAAATACTTTAATTGGAAGAATTATTGACTAATTCCTCAGTATAAATTAAAGGGACAAATATATCTTGTTTAGAGACTGTCATTTCAGATCTGTGGACTTCTATTTTCCCCCAACTAGACATTAGAAAGTTATGTTAGTTTCTTAATTGTTTATCTTGTTTCAGTAGCCATTTTCATATGGATGGAGGAATTTATAATGAATTACTATAGAAACACTTTGTAAACTCATTTATTATAAACTCATTAATTTATAATGAATTACTGTAGTAACACTCTGAAAATCAAACAATTGGGCACTGTTGGTAGTCACAGTGGGCAGGAGCTTCAACCCCCCAAAAATCCAACCACTGTTAAATGTATATTTTTCAGGCAACATAAGAGGGGAAGGATTTACAGGAGGATAAGATTTTGTATCATCCAAAAGCTTGACCAGGCACCAAGACCCAAGTTAGAGTGTGAATGGAATTGGGGAACTGGGAGCAAGAGAGGGATTGTAGAAGTAGCACATGGTGAGATAGAGAGAGAGGCTCTTGTGGGACTCTCCCTCACTGAATGGTGAGGGAGAAGCCTCAGAACCTGCTGGTGTTGGTGTGAAGGACCACAGTGATGGGAGTGGGCAATGACTGCAGTGGACATTTTTTTTTTAAACTACATTTCACTCTGTATTCCTCTTATCTTTTCATACATGTTTCTATTAATTTCTTGTTTCCTATCCTAATAGTATCTGCCATTAAATGTTTAAATGTAGTTTCTGAGAGATTATCGTAACTGTTCAAAGCAGAGGCCTTTTCAGAACTGAATCATGGGTGATTTCATGTTTCCTAACTCACTTAGCTTTATATTCCTAAGGTTTAATGTAATTTGCAAACTGCTGATTAAAAGGTACAGAAATTTAAGTGGGCATGTGGAGAGGATAGAATTGAAAATAAAGATTAGGGTTTTATCCATGTCAGAACAGAAGTCAGTAATTTCTTTAGGAAGCCTGGCTACTGTCCACTTCAACATGAACCAGTTCTGAAGTGTTCATGCTTTGTAGGATAGCTCTTTATTGCCCATTTAAAAATTGTTCAGGGATGAGGTGCTGTGCCTGGAGTTGGGCAGTCTGTGCACATGGCCAGCATCCAGATTAACCAGAATTCAGATAATCAGAGCTCATGAAAGCAAGTCTTGGACATGTTGGGCTCTTCAAATGTAAATAGTTACAAATGGTGCTCTCTCTTCATTGGTTCTACAGAGAATACAGCATTTCAGTTTGCATTTAATGTTCCATTACCATGGCATTGTTACTGGAAACTTAATATAATCTGTCTGAAAGATCTTGAGCAAGAAGTGTTTTTGAGGGGTGAGACAGCTTCAGTGCAGGGAGTTGCAGCAATTGCTTGGAGTCATTGAGGGGAAAGGGAACAAGGAATAACAGTAGCTGCCTTTATTTGGCTGTACTTGGCATCTCATGGAGTTACTGCTGGCTGAGAGTATCACAAGGTGGGTTTTTTGAGACATCTGAAACTGGAAGAAGCATTAGAGGTGGAAAAGAATCTTTTCTATTTTTAATTGTGCTTAGAATGTAGGTTTTATAACAACGTAATTTAATGTTTCTGTGATGGTATTAAAAAAAATGTGATTTTGCCCATAAATTACTTAACTGAGTGTTTTACACTCAGAACATCTAGAACATTAAACATAACCTAAATGCTTTTAACCACATCCCACTATGAGTGCAGGGAGGAAGGATAGAGAGGGAAAAAAAAAAACTTTTAAGTTCCTGTGACAAAATTGCAGGCAACTAGTTTATAATTTCACGAAACCTGAGTTTGAATAGTCTGATTTTAGTACAATTCACTTGCTGTTGTGTACTCCATCATAAATATTTTACATGTGGAAATTTATCAAAGAATGAAAGTCACCCAATTCAGTGTGTTCTTGTTGCTTATTGAAATCCAGGCTCTTTGAAGAGTGTAGTTGTCAGCCAAGCAAAATTATTACCTGGATAAATATGATATGCTGAGCTAATTTACCAAAAAGTTTAAAAAAAGAAAGACAAGGTGGTATTTGGGAGTTACATTTACCTACAGAGAAAGCAGTATTAAATTGGAAGAATATAGTAGCTCTTAATTGAGAATCCCTTACATCAAATTACAAGATGGACACCTGTTCAATATACAATTTTATTTAGGTATTTATTAGCTCGGGTTGGGCTTTCCTTTTGTTCCAGGTGCTTTCAGGTTCCTGAAGGTACTGAAGAAGCAGTGGTGTTATTATTCCCTTCCCTTTCCTCTAGACTTGGATCTCTGCTCTCAGATTGATGTGACTGCTTGTCTTACTCAGTAGTCTTAGGTGGAATTTTCATGTCAGTAGCTATGTCATCACTGCTGTGACTTGTACTGGTTTTCCATTATTCAACTTTCTATTTGCAGTTTCATGGTGCTTGCAGAGTTTGTGTCCCAGTGATTAAGTGGTGAGAATGTGGCATCCTGGAAAAATTGTCAAATGGGGATGACCACTGAGCACAAAGTTGTGCTTTGGGATTGGCTGTTTGTCACAACACTGGCTCAGGGTTTAATTTTGGCATACGTAAGAATTTCTCCTTTCTTATGCAGCCATAAGGATCTGGAAAAGAATCCCATGGCAACAGCAGCAGTCTCTGTAACAAGGTTTTTATTCCATGTGTCTGATTTACGCGGTCGAAATCAAAGTACAGTAATGATATGACGAAATGGACTGTGTCCTGTATTTATGTGGCTGCACACACCAACACTTTCTCTGTGGACCTCGGTTTCTGTAGGTCAGAAGTGTCTCCTGACTATCTTGGCTTTTTAATCTGAAATTATTTTGCTGTATCATTCTGTTCTCAGAAGGTACTTCAACACTAGACACGCACGTATTTTACATTCTCAAGTTGTTTATTAGCGTCTCGTGGTGTTTGTGAGTAGAGGGGAAAAAGATAAGAGAAGGTGAAAGACCTTTGATATATGACAAAGGTTGGGTTGGAGGGAAGAGTTGTCTGGTCACACAGTTTGTGTTTACGTGATGTTTATTTCCATGAACGTTCCTTTGCTGCAGTAATAAAAGCACCAACGCACCAACAAAGGCATAAGAGTGCTCTGACTTGGCTACTCTGTGTTATTCTGTTCTTCTAAATGATAGTGTTTATAAAAACATGAGTGTCTTGTGTTTATCTGCTGTAGCTGTTGCAATGCTACTGAAGATATTTTTAAGAAAAGCCAGCTCAGGGTTTGGAAGATGAGAGGAAAACTTGTCATTGCCTATTTTTTTTTCGTTTTGTTTTAAGATAAAAAAGGAATATAGGAGAAGCTTTCAGAAATATTGGTGTTCTCCAGGTGCATATGTAGCTTGAATAGTAGACTTGGCAGCTCTTCCTAGAGCGAAGATTGCAAGCACAGTTTTACTTGCCTTCTTCCTCAGTCTTTTCACTGCTCTGCAATATTTACTTCATTTTCAGGTTGTGGTTACTGCTTTAACCGTATCACTGGCAGAACCTGGCAGGTAGAAATATAGAAAGGCTGGTCTGAAATTTCAGCTTATGTTTCAGATAAAGAGCACTCCTAAGAGCCGTGGGATGCTCGGGAGCTGCTGCAGAAATACCCATTTGCTCCAAGGACTGTGCAGTTACTCCGTGCTGATTGTTTTGCAGTGTCTGATCATTGGGGCTGGACCCTGTGGCCTTCGTACAGCCATCGACCTGTCGTTCCTGGGAGCCAAGGTGGTGGTGATAGAGAAGAGGGACGCCTTTTCCCGAAACAATGTCCTGCATTTATGGCCATTCACCATCCACGACTTGAGGGGCCTCGGCGCCAAAAAGTTCTACGGCAAATTCTGTGCAGGGTCCATCGACCACATCAGTAAGTACAGCCAGGGCTGGGCACAGCAGCACTGATCCTTCCTCAGGAGGAAGAGAAGGAGGTGAGGCTGTGGCTGTGGAAATTCAGCCTACACCAGTCCCTGCTCTCAGGTTGCTGTGGTACAATTCAGCAATACCTTTGCATCGTGCGTTCTGTGCCAGTCAGGAGATTAAAACACGCAGTGTTTATCTGTCATCTCTTAGACATTCCCAAGGCATCGCTTCTTCCTACACTGAAAAGTGCTCCTAAAGCTCAAACTTTTTTTTTCTCTTTTTTGTTGGATAATTTTTCTGGTTTTTGCTGATACATTCCTGCAGCTGCCACATTATTCTGTTTCTCTTGAGCAACTCGTAAAGAAAACTTAGCAAATTCTTTTGAATATTCTTGTGAAAGTCAGTCTGGAGAAAGGAGAAGCCATTTTGGCTTTGTTAATTTTCAGAAGAGTGATGAAGATACGTTTTGATTAAATAGATATTTATGTGTTAAAATAGAGAATAATCTTGATGATTTTTAAATTCTGTTAAATCAGTCGTCTTTGGTAGCTGAATGCTTTGGTGGAGCAGGAGGTCTTTTTTCTTTTCTTTTTTCCTCCCCAAAACTGATTGTACATGGCACAGCCAGGTGTTGCCCACCAGTTTGTGTTCACTTTTTTTTTTAAAGTTGGCAACAACTGGTAAAACTGGAAAATCTTTGTAACTTCTGTCTTGCAGATTGCTTTTTCCTTCTCATTTCTTTTCATTTTTATCCTTTCAGTCTTTATGCATTTTGTCTTTTTTTTTTTTCTGTATCAGCACAGCTCAAGTTTACTGTTTAGGTGTAGGATTTTTTCATTTCAGTATCTGAAATAAGTAAGGTGTTTTCCTTCAAATTAATCAAGTTTGTACATTATAATTTTCATTCATATTGCCAAAGTTAACTGAAGAGGAAAGAGATGAGGAACCCAGAGGTGTTGGGGTGGAGGTGCAGGTCAATATTACAGCCAGGCTGATCCAGTGGCTCTTTGCCATCTGTCACAAGTGCATTCCTGCTTGTGCTGTCTTCCCTCCCCTCCTGCAGTTCATGTCCTGGTTGTTTCCCTTGTGGCTGGTTAGGAGACTAAAACATCAAAGAAATTCTCTTTATTCTTTGCAAAGGGTTGGGTTTTCAGCTGTGTAGGATTTTCTTGGCATGCTGTGATATTACACACCAGTGATGCCGGGATGAAGTGCTGGGAACACCATGGGGAAAAAGAAAGCAGCATCTGGCCTTTAAATCAGTGTCTCAGTAATGTCACACAGATACACATGGCCACTTGTGCTCTTTCCTTTTTCTTCTGTTTCTTTATCATCTGCCTGTTTTTGCAGGTATCCGTCAGCTGCAGCTCATCCTTCTGAAGGTTGCCTTGATCTTGGGAATAGAGATCCATGTCAATGTGGAATTTCGGGGGCTCGTTTACCCTCCGGAGGACCAGGAGAATGAAAGCAAGTAGCACTGAAATGGGTCTAGAGAAGGGGGAAGTTGTGATAGGATACACAAGCTCCTACTCCTTAAATCTGCTTATGATGTTAAGTCCTTTCCTCGTGCTCTATTAATAAGAACAGTTATTAATCCATTTTTGCTTGGATTTTTAGTAGGATTTGTTTTCTCTAGCGACAAATCCAAATTAGTTACTGTATGAAACAAAGTCACCAGAAGGACTACACAGAAATAGACCAAGACATGGTAAATTGTAATTGCTTCTAAAATACTTAAGCTTATTACATAACATTTTGATAACATTGTGAAACAACTCCTTTCTTAGCATTCACTGAGGAGATTTATATTGGTGAATGGTCCTTGTTATGCTTTTAGTATCACTGTAAAACCTGTTCTCTGATCACCACAGGAGATGTGGCTTACTTACGTTTTGACTTTTTATTAATTGTATGGGTAGTAGAGAAGGTTGTAGTGGCCCTTAAAGGAAACAGGGGAGTTTTAGCAGAGCTGTGTCTGCCTCAGATTCACATGGAATGGCTGCACAGTTCAGGAATAGCCCTGTCATCAGCCTCGCTGTCCTGCAGAGTTTGTTGACTGATCATATGATGAAGGGTTTATTGGTAGCAAGAAGTCGTTCTATCGATTTTTTTCCCCACTATTATTGCCATTTATATTGTCATTAACTTGGAGTTTATCTACAGGAATAGGTTGGCGTGCATTGGTCCACCCCAAAACCCATCCAGTGTCTGAGTATGAGTTTGAAGTAATCATTGGAGGGGATGGCAGGAGAAACACCTTAGAAGGTAATGGTGTGTCCATAATTCACCTACAAATACGACTTATTCTTAAGTTTGTTAGAACAAGAATGGCCTTTCACATGCAAATCAGCATCTGGAAAGCCACGTGACAAGTGAAAGGGAGATTAAAAGTCCATGTGAAAATCCATTTGTAGCAAATTTGTTTTCTTCCTTTAAACTAAAAAAGATATAAGGGTTTTTGATCTGGATAATTTTTCTTTCATGTTTTCTTTAGTTGAGTAGTGTTGTCACTCCTACCTTCAGGTGTGGTAACTGAGGTGTGCAATATTATTCTGTATAGCAGAGAATCCCATATTAATATTTTTTTATGGAAATTGCATCTTTGGGAACAGAGGTGACAGAGGGGGTGGCGGGGAGCTTTTTCCCTAAACAACACTGATTTTTGAAGCACTTGTTCTTTCCTCTGTGGAGGAGTTTGTAACTCATCACATCCCTTCTCTCTTTATTTTGTGAGTGCACCTGTCTGTGGCACACTGATTCTTCTCTGTCTGGTTCTCAGTGCTGCTGCTTTCTCCTTCCTGCAGGGTTTCGCCGGAAGGAATTCCGTGGTAAACTTGCGATTGCGATCACAGCGAACTTCATCAATCGCAACACCACAGCTGAAGCCAAAGTAGAAGAGATCAGTGGCGTGGCCTTCATCTTCAACCAGAAGTTCTTCCAGGATCTCCGAGATGCCACAGGTTTGCCAGCACTTGGCAGATTTCCAGTGAAAACTATTTGTCCTTATTATTATGAATTTTCAGCTCAGATTCTCAAGTTTAATCAAGAAACGAGCACTTTGTGCTAGGCAGTCAGTCATACTGCCCCTGACATCTGACTTCCCTGTTTTTGCAGCTGTTGTGCTGTACAAATCACATGTGTCATTTTGGTTCAGAAGTGGAGAACTTACAGTTTTCAGGAAATCAGAGCCCTAAATGGGAAGAGGTCATGAATCCATAGTTCAGCTTTTTGCACTCCACATCTGAGTGCAAACCTTAGAGTGATGATAAATGGGTTTTTTAAAAGAGGTAGCTTTATGCAGATGAAGTGTGCTGTCTTGTGGTTTTGTTGGCAATTCAGATTTTAAAGTCACCCAGAGCATGGGAGAAAGTTGCTTGACGTTCTCTGACTTTTTCTAACTATGCAGTTTCAATTTACTTTCTTCTGGTAGATTCTTTGTTGTGCATAACTCCTAACTTGTTCTTTCACTACCATGTCTTTTATTCTGTCACAAGGCATTGACTTGGAGAACATTGTCTACTACAAAGATGATACTCACTACTTTGTCATGACTGCCAAAAAGCAGAGCTTGCTGGATAAAGGAGTGATACGGCATGTGGGTATTGACTTCTCCTGTATTCTCTGTGAGCTAAAATTGTGGTGACAATTTACTTTTGTTAAGGTGGAAGTAGGAAAATGTGCTTTTCCTCCATCACCGAATGCTTTTATACAGTTGTTATTTTAGAACATGAATGTAAATGTGTTCTAAAAGACAGTTAATGCTTTTCTGAAGTATTTTAAACCATCAGACGAATGTTACAAAACCTGTCCTTTTCAAATTTGTCTCCCTTTGTAGACTTGGGAGTTTTGTTCATGCTAAGATAAAATACGCTGGAAGAACATTTAGTAGCCTAGTTGAGCTTCCCTCATTTTATGGGAATGAAAAATACTGAAAAGTTTCTTAACCCTTTCACGCAGGACTCATTACTGTTTGCAATAAAAGATTTATAGATTGCCTCCTGGAAGCGTTAACACAGTTAAGAATGAAAGAAATTAGAAGGAGAGCTTGTATGGGTGGATTTGTCAGAATTTTAATGCCAAGTACTGTATAAATAAACTTGTGGGTTTGACCATGGCTCTTCCACTTTGCTGGTTTTGGCAGGACCACGCTGACACAGAGGTCTTGCTCTCACGGGAGAACGTGGACCAGGAGGCTCTGCTGAACTACGCCAGGGAAGCAGCAGATTTCTCCACAAACCAGCAGCTGCCATCACTGGACTTTGCCATCAACCACTACGGGCAGCCCGACGTGGCCATGTTCGACTTCACGTGCATGTACGCGTCCGAGAACGCCGCCCTGGTGCGCGAGCAGAACGGCCACCAGCTCCTCGTGGCGCTGGTTGGGGACAGCCTCCTCGAGGTTTGTGTTCACCTTAAGTGTGTAAGCTCTCAATGGAAGCATTGGCACCAGCCTTTGCACCCTCCTCGAGGTTTGTATTCACCTTACATGTGTAAACTCTCAATGGAAGCATTGGCACCAACCTTTGCACCCTCCTCGAGGTTTGTGTTCAACTTGTTGTGTGTAAGCTCTCAATGGAAGCATTGGCACCAACCTTTGCGCCCATCGCTGAAATCTGTGCTGCCTGACAGAGAGGCACTGTAAGGAAAGCTGCTGTTTATTATAGGATAAAGTGGGAGGTTTGAAGGAAGGGTGGGAGTGTTGGGAAAACAGAATTTTTAGCGTGGTAATGATCTCGCTTGAGAAAATGTGTGCAGAGCTTTTCCTGAAGTTCTGTCTGTTCCATCTGCTTCTTGTTGGGATGAGTTGATTCTCTGCAGGACCTACTGTAGGCCTGCTAATAATTAGCATTTTGTAGTTGGTTTAAAAGTACAGTCTTGAAGAGAAGCTGTTAAGGCACTCCAGGCTATAAACTGTTGTTGGAAATAGAGGGACATTGGCTTTGGGAGAGCTCATGAGCTCTTCACCATACATCTGCTTTCCTCTAACCCAGTGGGAGTGGAGCTTGAAGCTAATTCCTGACTTAAAATTTCCCAGTAGATTTCTGCCTGAATATGTACTTGATACTTCTTTAAAATTTTCCCTAAGTGATGCTTTTCCTTTCTCTGCTTTTTTTTTTTTTGGTGACCTGTAATATCAGCCATTTTGGCCAATGGGAACTGGAATAGCCAGGGGATTTTTGGCTGCAATGGACTCTGCTTGGATGGTACGAAGTTGGTCGCTTGGAGCCAGTCCTTTGGAAGTTCTTGCAGAGAGGTAATGGAGAAAGTGAATACATTTACTGTTCTAATCCAATCCTCCAATATTTCATCATTCATTCCAGTTTCTTTCAGTACAAATATGTAGACAAAATGGGAGATCCAGACTCTCAATGTTTTTAGAGAATGCTTGAGGGTATAATTCAATTGAAGAAAAAAATTTCAAAGGGTCAATAAACTGAAGTATATGGAGGAGTAAGAAATGTTGCTATTCTTGGTCCTAGTTTTAAAAGACTAGATGAGGAATCAATTTTTTAGGTACTTACTGACATTGCATGGAGAAAGTGAGCCCAAGTTACTGTCACCAGCCCTGCAATAGCAAACCAGATGAAGATGTAGGTGCCTTTAAAGTCCCAGATGCAAAAGTCCTTGCCATCTCCTGTTATCTTGTAAATACTTTCGATTATTTCCTTTAAAAGAAGCTGTGACCTGCTTTTTTTCATGTTGTCCTTGGTCACTTTGTTTCATATAAGCCAAACAGCATCTTGTCTCTTTTGAAGTATTGAGTTCTTGATGTTTTTATCAGCTTTGTCTGAGTGTTGTTTTGGTGACTCAAGGTGCTGTCTTGGAGATCAGAACTCGGGTAATTAGAACATGGAGTTAGTAAAAGCAACAGTTTGTAGGTCCTATTTTAAACTTCAGCAACTGCAGCTTCTGACCATCAGGAACCACATTGTAATTTCTAAAATTGCACAATGGCACAATTCATACTTAAAAATCCAATTGTTTGAGTTTAAAAAAGCAGTGAGAAAAATAATATAACTGTTGAAGCCAGGCTTCCATCACCTTTCCATTGCCAATTCAGACTGCAGTAAGATCTTCTCGAGCTTTCTCTTCTACATACTGAACACACTCAGTTCTCTTGGCCTCTCCTCACAGGGCAAATGCTCCAGTCCCCTTGGTGGCCACTCTTCCTGAGCCCCTCCTGTGTGTGTGTCTTTATTTTACTGGGCAGCCCTTTCAGTTATGCTCAGTGTATTGTTCTCTTCTCTCCTTTGCAATTCTGAAGTTGTAATAAAGTTCAGACTTTACTGACTTAAGCTTCTGCTGACTCTTGTCTATGCAGTGTCTGAAGTGGTTAGATTTCTGATTTGAATGTTTATCTCTCCAGAGTTTACTCAGCCATAGTAATAGTGATGCATCTCTTAAAAAAAAACCAAAACAGAACAAAACCTCAAACCAGCCAAAAGAAACCAAAAACCCCAAACCACCACAAAGCCTAAACCAAACAAATGACCCAAAACAAAACCCCAAACTTTTTTTTTGTGTTATTTTCCCAAGGGAAAGCATTTATAGGCTGCTGCCTCAGACCACCCCAGAGAACGTGAGTAAAAACTTCAGCCATTACAGCATTGATCCTGCCACCCGATATCCCAATATCAACGTCAACTTCCTGAGGCCACAGCAGGTAAATCACAAACGATGCTTCTGAGTGCTTGTCCTTCCTCAGGTGAAGCTATGCCAATGTTTTGGGAACAGAGAGTGATGTGTGAATAACATGGAAGCAGTGTAAGGCAGATGCATCAGTCAAGAGTAGACTTCTGCACTTGAACAAATTCCTTTTTAGTGATTTTTGATTTTGGTAATTTTAACCGTGGTATAATCACACAGAAAACCTGTAAATTTGTGTTTTCTGTGTGTGCATGTACATTTTCATTGTAAAAATCCAATCTAGCAGTCTGTCATTGCAATTTAGTATCCACTGAACAGCAGCAGTCAGCTGGACTGTTGAGCACTGATGAGCTGATCCTTGCTGTTGTGAGGTTCTTGGAGTAGGACTTCTGCTACCTGCATGTACATGTCTCCCTTTTTGTACCTTGGGATGTCTCCTTATTGTCCTCTGGTTATTTCTGTAGGTGTCTGGGGTGCCATGGCATGTTGATCATCTTTTGTGTGTCATTTTAGGTACGCCACTTGTATAATACAGGAGACTTGAAAGACATTCACCTGGAGATAGAGAACTTTGTGAACTCCAGGACACCAAAGCTGACTCGAAATGGTAGGCCTGGCTGCTGTCCTATTCCTTTTGGTATTCTGGAGCTGGATCAGTGCAGGAACCAGAGAGCAGCAGGGCTGTGGGGTATTATTTAGCCAGTCTCTGCATTTAAAAATTTATCCAGTAATAGTTTTGTCAACAATCTGAGCTTACAGTTTTTCAAGTTTCCATTAGCATGGGAGCTTATTTTTGCTTGCCTAATTTCCCATGCCTTATAATGCTGTTAACTTTTAAAGCATATTTGCTTGTACAGGCAGTTCTTTTCACTGCCTTTATTTATAAAAGTATTCTTGCTTGAAGTGCCTAAGCCTGGACTGAGTTCACTCTAACAGTAGACTCAGAATTCTTACAAATGTTACAGAAGGTACTGCTTGTGCAGTCTTGCATGTTCCTGCTTTCCTTTTCTTAATCTCATCTCTCAACCAAATGAAACCTCACTTTGCTTGCATTATTCTGAGAGCTAGATGCCTTGTGATAAGCATTTCAGTATCTGTCTACTTGTCTCTACCCTGAGGGCTGTGTCAGACTTTTCCTTTTGCACGCCTTGCCTTGTATGCCCAGATAGTGTTTTGGGATTCTCAGAGTGGCTCTTTGCTGCTAAGCCTCCCTTTCACTGCTGAATGGCTGTGCAGTCTCTGCTCTCTCTGCCCTGCAGCCACATCCCTTTAGGCTCTAATCTCATCAGAGCTTCTGGTAAGACAAGGTCAGAACAGGTCAGTGCTTTTAAAGGAAAGTTTTCAAGGGAAGAGAAGAAGTTAAAGAAGTACATTTGTAGTTCTTCCTCTAGAAATAGTGTATCTGGGCTTTAGAGAGCATTGCTACTGTATGTCCTTTTGATCATATTTAACAAGCCTTTGCAACTGTTTTATATTTCTTGGGGCACTTTTACAATGGCTAGGGTGAAAAGTCTGGCAAGTTACAACTTAGATAATTACCTTTCAGCAAATTAAAAAGACTTCCTTGGATTTAAAATAGATATGATAGTATTTTTAAGAGAAAACAAGAACCCTGTCCTCCATTACCTGTTGTAGAAGGAGCTTGTTTTTTACATTAAGGTTGATTCATGGGGTTTGTGTTGTGTTTAGAATTTGAGCTGTTGTGCATTTCAATTTTAAAATGTGCTATTTTTTTACAGAGTCTGTAGCTCGCTCTAGTAAATTGCTCAGCTGGTGCCAGAGGCAGACTGATGGATATGCTGGTGTTAATGTGACAGACCTCACAATGTCTTGGAAAAGTGGCTTAGCTTTGTGTGCCATTATCCACAGATACCGTCCAGACTTAATGTGAGTAACTGGCTGCTTAAACAACTGGGCAGGGCAGGAAATCAGTGGTGTTTGGAGCTAATAATGTGGAGTTTGAGGCAATGCATTTGTGATTTATGAAGAAATGGATTGAAATGAATTCAATTTAACTTGATAGAAACCAACGTCCAGTGACTCACTAGCAGAGTGGAAGGTCATGATAGCTTGATGAATTTGAAAATAAATGTGTTGTCATTTTCCCTTCCAGATGATTTGGCAGAATTAAGCTTCAAATTGGTACTGAGAGAAAAGCATTATTGAGTGACAGATTTTATGTGTGAAGTGAGTAAGGAACAGTTCATAGCTTCAGTTTAATCTCTCGTGAACAAGTCTCTGCACAGGCCTTTATAAATTTCCTGTTTAACAAAGCAACACTTTCTAAAGACTTTCAGGCTGCTCTTTTTAGAAGTAGTGACCCACAGCCTAAATACAGACATTGTTTCTGTTTGCACACTGACCTGTTGGTTGGATGAATAGCAGAGGTGTCCTCTTCAGTGACATATTGGATAAAACAGTGCCCAGACTCTAGAATGGGAAAACACTGGCTGGAAAAAGTGGCAGCAGCAAAGGCTCTGGTACTTCAATTTGAAATGTCTCCAGCTTCCCAAAGGGACAACAGGAAAAGTAAATTCTAGAGCTGTACTTGAAGACATAATTGTAAGACATTGTAAAACATTGAAGACATTGTAAAACACAGTGAAGAATTGTGGAGTTACTCCAATCCATATGCACTGACTTACTTCTATAGTGGTGTTCTTGGGTTAACCTGAGCTACACTGTTTAATAACTCTGTTGCTTGTGGAGAGTTCAAACAGCTTTTAAAATGGCTAATGTAACTCTCTACAAGCTATAGCTTTTATATAATTATCCAAGTTTTGGAAGAAGCCAGCAGGACAAAAATACGGATCAGTCAAGGAAAAAAGGGGACAAAAAGACAAGATTTAATTTAATTCCAAGCACTTGGAAGATTTATGTAGAGGAAAATGTACAGACTTCCAGCAAAGGAGGAAGTGAAGATACATTTCAGAGGATAATAATTTTTAAGAAGAGAAATCTAGGTTTGTAGGAGGAGCAAAAAAATTTAAGAAGAACACGTTTGAGGCAAAGTTGACTGTAATTAAATAGCATCAGCTTTGCCATATTGGTGGCAAATACATTCCAGATTTAGAGTTGGAAAAAAAAAAAAGAGATGGATGCCTGAATTCTTTTAGAAGACTGGTTTCTACTTGATGCAGTGCAAGGCCTCTTTCTGCCTTTTGCAGAGACTTTGATTCTTTGGATGAGCACGATGTGGAGAAGAATAACCAGCTGGCCTTTGACATCGCCGAGAAAGAGTTTGGAATATCTCCCATTATGACTGGAAAGGAAATGGCATCTGTCGGAGAGCCAGATAAGCTGTCCATGGTGATGTACCTCACACAGTTCTATGAGATGTTCAAAGACACCATCCCCTCTAGTGGTAAGCTGTTTGGGGCACTTTTGTCAGATTTAAAGACTGCTCCCAGGGTGAATGTGTGTGCTTCAGTTACCTTTGTGCTGCTCCTGTATGAGAACATAGCAGTCACTCACTGGAGCTTTGCACTACAACAAGTTGACTTCTTACTGGTGCTGATAAAGACCACGTTAGCAGCAGCAGGAGCAAAATAAGGAATTCATATAAAATAACATCCTCAAAAGTTCTAAACTCACTTCAGCACTACTAGATATGTTTTCTGCTTTCTTACTGTTATTAGGGGTTTGTTTTTCTTAGCTTATGTTAGGTGCCTTGCTAGTAGTTGTTGAATAGGTAATTTCAAAACTGAGTTTTATACATATTTACCATCAGTGAATGGTGAGACTAACTTTAGGTCAATGAGGAACAAAACATCTTTGGTTAGAACTGAAAGATGTAATTACCTAATCCAAATCAATATGACCAGCATTTAAATATTGATAATGTTGTTACAGCTCTTTATTACTGGTGGTCTTAATTTACATGTATCTCTCTGGTGAGGGGGAAACATTAGTTTAATAGCTGTTTAGAAATACAGTATGTTTCAGGTGTTATTTCTAAAAATAGGCTCTTTTAAGAATACTCTTTTTAAGAATAAGGGCTCTTTTTAAGCATGCTGATGATCATGTTATTTAAATCATTCTCTTTAAATATAAAAGTAAAGACAGTAAGCACAATATCTATTATGGGTGGTTATAAACCCTGAAAGAACTGCTTTGGGCAAAATGAAAAACAGAATAGCTGAGAAAGGTATTGAATCTAGACATTAGTCATTTTATACAGAGAATTGAAGAAAAAGACAGCTGTGTTAAAAAAAAATCAGTGAGTCCTTCAGTTGTGTATTTAATAACAGAAAAAACTTGATGGCATTCCCTTGTTCTGCCTGTTTTCACTAACAGATAGCCTGGACCTGAATGCAGAAGAAAAGGCTGCCCTGATTGCCAGCACCAAGTCTCCCATCTCCTTCCTCAGCAAACTGGGCCAGAGCATCTCTCGCAAGCGCACTCCCAAGGTAAGCAGGCACAGCCCTGGAAACACCTGAGTCTGCCAGGCTGCTGTCCCAGCAGTGCTGCTAGCAATGCAGGTGTTGGTGTGTGTTTGCAAGAGACCACGTGTTCACCAGCTCTTGCTGTGGGGCAATACATGACATTTATGACTGCCAAATCCCGTCTCTTTTATGTACTCGAAGCAGTGTGTTTCAGTCTTAAAATCTTAGCTTTGTCTAGTATTTGGGCATGTATTTTCTCTTGGAACATAGCTACTTGCTCAGTTTTCAGTGGTTTGAAAGTGTTGAAGAAATGTCCAGTTGAAGGTAAGAATCCCCTAAGAAGTATCTAGGAATAAAAATCCATTTTATTAAACAAATGGAGACTAAGCAAAGAGAATTAAATAAGCTTTGCAGCTAAATGATTAAGTGCACTGATGACACCTAGCCCAGAAAGGTACGAGAGTTATTTTTCTTTTCTTTCCCCTACTCCTTCTGTTTTCAGGACAAAAAAGAAAAGGAATTGGATGGTGCAGGAAAGAGGAGAAAAACCAGCCAATCTGAGGATGTAAGTATTACAGTGAGAGGTGACAGGGAGCAAAATAAATGGTAGGTACCTTGTTTCCACTTCAGTTCTTTCATTTTTTTATATCCAGGCAGGATTTATGTAAGATTTTTTAGGTAAAATTTAGTTCTTCCTCAGAGGTTCCACTTGCATGGTATCTTTAGTGCAAATATTTTATTGATGCTTATGAAGGAATACTCCTTAACACATGAAATGTTGCAGTTCCCTGATGTTTTTACTGCTAATTGCTATGGTTTAATGAGGACATCATCACTCAAAACTTTTTAGTAAAATCATGCAGTATTGAGAGAAGTTTGATGCATATTTTAACTTTAACCTTGGTTTCTGTAAAAAGCATACATTTCCAGTATGCCCCATAAGGCAATCTTTCCAAATCAGTTTTTGTAGCAAATGGGTACAAGTGGATTAAAATTCAGTGCTTTGAGTTTGGTGTTTGAAGATGGGGCCCTTGGTTTATGTCAAGGGCTGTTTCAGCTGAGGTCTTTTTGGTAGGTTTGTGTATCAAATAAGGCTGAAAAGATAAGTAAAGTTTAAGAGAACATTTGATGACTTGCCAAAGGAAATTAAAATCTGAGCTTTCAATTGAGGCTAAGAGATTTGTTATCTACAGTGCAAGAAACTTTTCCCAGCAAAGGGGTAGAAAGGAAGAGGTGATCTGGTGGTATCTTGTTAACTTTTGATGTCACTGATTGTTAGGAGGAGCTCCCACGAAGCTACAGAGAAGAAAGGCCCACACTGGTGAGTGCCCTGACAGAGAGGAGAATTGATGCTGCCATTGGGAATCAGAACAAAGTCAAGTCCATGGCAACCCAGCTCCTGGCCAAGTTTGAAGAGAATGCACCAGTGCCGTCCTCAAACCTACGAAGACAGGTAGGAGATGGATAATAATCCTCTTTGTTCTGGAATTGTAGAGGAAAACCATGAATAATAGCATGCATTCCTCAAGACTGGATGCTAGTGTTGCTTTCCTACTTCAAGGGCTCTCCTAGAGAAGAGTGAAGTTTACCCAAAGCTTAACATTTGTAAGTACAGGGTGGAGAAGAACTTCCTAAATAAAGTTAATTTCTCTGTTATTGCCCTTATTATGTGATCTTTCACAAACATATTACCAGCAATTTAGTTTCTTTTTATGACTGCTATTGCTCTTTAAAAGCTTTCCAGGAATGTTCTGCTTGTACTGTTTAAGAACAACCATTTGATTTCTGATTTGAACTTTTTCATATCAGGTTACATCTGTTTGTTCTTGTGAACTCTGATTAAGCTTTGTACGTGTATGTATGTGCAGCAGATAAATGCCTGGGAGTTTCTTGGCAATCAGGATGTTTGTGTCATTCCAAGTGAGGCCTGTTTGTTATCCAGGATGGCATCTGAGCTGCTGCAACTGCAGGGTTGTGTTTGAAGTGAGATTGAGTCACTTCAAGCTGCTGCTGGCAGTGCAGTGTCAGCAGGAGGAGGCTCAGTGTGGTGTAAGTGCCAGAGTCTTTGCTCTGCTGCATGAGTCCATCTCCACCTCGTGCCAAGCTCTCTGCTGCCATGGCCACGTCCTGAGTGGCACCTGAGCTGGCTGCTGGAAAGCCAGGGCAAGTCTGTCTGTGCTACACTGCCCAGCAGCATTAGTGGTGTAGCATAACCAGAATGGGGATGTCTGTCCCACCTTCTACCATTCAAATGTTTCTTCAGCTGCTACCCATTGGCTGGCATACTCTGCCAATGATTTGAAGAAACAGTGAAATTAAAGGAAAGGTCCAAAAATATGTGAAGTTCCCCATTTTTGGATGTTCTTTTCCTTTTTATATTTTACTTGCTAAATGAATTCCCCCCCTACCCTATTTTTTTTTTCTTAAATGTTTGTCTGTCTTCTTCTGTATTCCATTCCTATGGCTTTCTTTGAGTTTCCTTCACTATTTTGTCTTTCCTCCTTGGTCCCACCTTCCCTACAACCTGCATGCAGCCACCTGTCCTGCCTTACCAAGAGCGTGTTCACAGCCAGCCATCCAGCAGACGAGAGCAGGGCCGGCTTGCTCCCATCCCCCAGTGGAAACAGGTAAAGAAACTCATTCTGACTACAGTGCACCCAACACCAGCTGTCATTGTTGTGTTTTTAAGCCAGTACTTTCCCAGCACTTTGTCTGAATCTGTTATTTTAAATTATTTTCAGTGAATAAAGTCAACATCTCCCTTCGGTGATGATGTACGGTTTAATGTTTCAAAAATATTTATTCAGATTTTGCCCTGCCCTCTTATGGTAGTTTCAACTTGCCAAGAGTTTCAGGGATGTTGCAGAAGAAATTTTATAGAATTTCTAGGTTCTTCTGTTAGAAATAAAGGAAACATGTAAGCATTTATGGAAACTCATGAGGTAAAATATGTCTATGGTATTAAAGCTCTTCCTTGGTATAAACAGTTAAATTGGTTTTGCTATTCCCATGTGAAATCTTACGGTGTTCTGTACGTGCAGGAGACTCTACTGTGGTTTCCCTTTCTTTAATGCAGCTCTCCTTGCCAACTTCTCACACTTGTTGCATTGCAGATTCCTATGTTACTGTGAATTCAGTAAATTTTAGGTTTTCTTCCACAGAGGGGTTCAGAATAGGGGCCAACAGCAGAAAAATCAGCAGGTATCAAATTTTATGTTCTCTCCAATGTTTTGGGCCATTGTCATTGCTGCTGTTTTTCTCTCAGCCATGCACTTTCCAAAGCTAAGGCTTTATACAGATGATCTTTTCAGGTATTTAGGGATACTTATCTCACTGCTTCCACCGTTTCCCTGTGCAAATGGCCTCCTCATGTTTCTGAGTGTGCTCAGAGGTGTTTTGCTGACAGCCATAATTTGGAGAAACATCTACTTCTTTCTGGCTGTGGTTTAACCAGAGCATACTTCAGAGTCAAGAGGAAGAAGGTGACACTGATTTGGAAATTCACTGTTCTTGATGAATATGGATTCGTGGTGATCTTCATGTCTGAGACATTCAGCACAATTAATGCTACATGTCATGACTGGTGCTATGATCTAGCAGATTTCTCTTCAAGGAAGAAGACCTAAGCCCAGGGGAGTTACTGTCAGTAGGACTGTCAGGATGCTTTGGTTTCTTGACTCAGTGTTTGTTCTTCTACCTTTTGTCTCATCAAAATCTCTATAGGCTAATGAGCACTTTGAGATGGATTCATATTATTCGTGATTAAGGCAGATTTTATTTCTCAAGAATACTTAGCAGGGGGGAAAAAACACTGATGCAAAAAAGCTGTACAGTATTAAGTGAGTTGATGAGCACTGCTTATATTGTCTCCTAGAAAAATGAAAATTGGATTGCACTGGCTGTCTGTCTCTGTTCAAACAAATGAAGTTTTGTGTTTTAGCACTTGGAAAAGACTACGTTCCTACACCATGGAGATTTCTATTTGAACCTGTTACTGAAAATTTATGACAGCTTTGTAATTAAGCCTTTATAGTGAAACACAGAAGTCCTTTTGTCATGGATAGAAAAAAAGGATAAACTTTTATTTCCTGCTTTTATTAAGAGGATTTTTCTCCTCACCAGAGATCAGTTTGTTGTTTTTATGTTTGTTCTTGTTTATACCTGCGCTACACAGTTGGGAAGAAATTTTAAAAAGGGAAGAAAAAATCCTTCTGCTCTCCCTTGACATTGATAGCATCTTTGTATGGGGAGCAATTTAGGGCATATCTTAGAAAAATCTTTCTGTAACAGTTTTACTTTCAGAGGATTTAAATTATTTTTTTCAACACTGGCAGTGATTTCCTGGTGTGGATGATTTCCCTCTCAGGATTACACATGGAGATGATCTCTCCTTGATTGGCTTTACTGCGTCACCAGAAGATGATTGATTCCTGGGCCCAGATTTCTTACAGGATTTGCAGTGTTTTTGTAATGAAGAAGTATAAAACTGGATCTCAAGGATGCAAAAGCTATAGGATACAGCAGGCTCAAAACCCCAGTTGATAGGGTCCCTGTTCCAAAGGTTCCTTACTGTGTGCCTGGGGAAGGGAAGAACTTCATAGCTAAGCCTTTTGAAGCAGCATGTAAAGGTTCCTCATCCACTGCAGTGCAAAGTCATGTGCTTTATTTTAAGCTGCTTGTAGCATCTGTTTGAGACAGAGGAGTGTATTATTTATTGAATTGTTTTGCTGAAAAGGAAGAGAGCACCCAAACAGATGTTAGTGCCAGCTCATCTGCAGAGACAGTAATAAACATCTGTAACATCTCTGTACCACGTGCAGTGTTTTGGAGATTTATCTAACACTGGCTTTTGGGTACACAGCATTTTGTTTTTTCCCAGCACAACCATTTCCAGATATGCTCTGGTGAGAACTCGAAGGGAAAAACCAGGCAGAAGACACATTAATAAACAAGAAATGGTGGAGAAAAGACTGTACATAATAAGGAGGTACAGCATTAGAAGGGCATGTTTCCTGATGTGTTCAGTTGAGGACATGAATGTGCATTGTGTAATATGCAGACTATTACATACAGCTCCATTTTACCTATAAACCAGCTGGATTTCTCTTCTAGTAGAAGGTTAGCTTGCCTGAGATGGTGTAATGTCTGTAAGTTAAAGAAGAAGGATCTGAAGCTGGGGACAGAGCACTGAGACTTGAATTGTGTTATAATGAGCTGCAAGCAGGACTAATTAGGTCAATGGGATGGATATTTTTAAGCATTGCAAGGCACAGCAATAAGTAGTTTTTCATGAAGCAAAGAGAGCAGTCCAGTTGTGCTCTGGAGAGTTCCAAGTTTTGCCTTTAATTGGTTGTAAGACCTTGACTCAAAAGCTGTTGGTTTATTTGCTGATTGATACAAATCTGTGTTCACTGCCTGTCAAATGTGATCGTGTGGCTCTGGGTGAAACCTTGGGTCTCTCAGCTTCAGAAAAACTGTAGCTTTAGTTCATGTGAGAGAGATGTGAGCTTAGGATCATGGTCTCAGTTCATGCATTCTGTCCTGTCTCACCAGATCAGTGGTAATGTTACCTCTTTTCTATCATTATTATGATTTTTTTTTTTCTTTTTTTCTGTTTTAAAAAAAGATGAGGCATAAGGATCGTTGTCGGACCTGCCCCAAAAAAATCATCATGCTTTCTTCTTCCACTCCATCTTCCTCTCCACCGTATCCCAGGCAGCAGGTGACTCCCTCTGCATGCTCTGTCCCTGTCTCTTCATTGCTGCTTGTGCTAGTGACTGGATCAGTTACCAAATTGCTTATTTACAAATACATTTCCTATTTGCCTTCTTTCAGATGCTGGTAGGGCTTTCTCAGCCTCGTAGGTTAGGAAGGTAGGGCAGCCTTAGCTCACAGGAAGCATGAAGAGTCTCCACTGGAGACTCTTGAGATTTTGCTGTAGGCAAATTTTTAATTACAGTAGCCTTTCTCAGTTTTGAGATGCAGCAAAGTAGAAATGAAATGTTTGGAGTAATGCAGGGAAAGAAAATTAAACTTTGCTCTATCTCCACTCTCCGTTTGAATAGGTGTGACTGAAAATTTGCCTTTGTATCCACATAACTTTTTTAGGATTGCTTATATGAAGTGGGTTTTGAGTGTTGTAGTGGCCTGCACATGTCCACAGTGATTCTTCTGTTTCTCCCACACCAGACTCTTGTCTCAGTCTGACTTTGAACCTGGAGAAGTGAAAGCTGTTCTGAGCACAGTGTATAAATGTGCATCCAGATGTTTGTGCACGTGTATTTGTTGTCCCAGTTAAATATTACCTGAAATCCTTTTATATTTGTCTTCTTGCATGTTGTCATTGTGCTTCTTTGACTTGTATCCTTTTAAATACTTTCATTTTCCTACTTTCAAATCCACTTCTTGATCAATCCTGAACTCGAGGTCCTGAAAAGGCAGTTGCAGTTCCCTAGAGCTGTCATGATATCACATAAGGATTATCCAAACGAATTTCCCTAGAGATGGAGCATATTTCTGTATACCTCTAAACTCTGTAAAGAAGTATAACCTTTTAGAAGAGCAGACAAGTTTTATTGTCTGGCAGAAAGTTTGACTTGCCTTAGTGCTGTGATATCTCGAATTGTAATTACATGTTGCAGTTTATCTGGTCTAATTATTGTCAGCCTCCAGGACACACATTCTTTGCTGCCTCTGCAAGATAGATCAGGTCTGCCTACTGATCCCATTTGAAACTGTCCTAACAAAGAAGGGGCTTGGTTTTCTGCCACACTGTGAGCAGCAGACTTTGAAAGAAGGATACAGGAGTGGACTCCTAGGTAGAATGGGTGAGGAAAGCCCTTTTCATTAGCAAAACCTGCATTTAAACTGCAGTGTAATGTTATCAGATGATCAGATAATCAGCTGCCTTCCTCATGTCAAAATGCTTTGAAAATGTTGTTGGATACATTTTATAACAGGAGAAGGATTTTCCCCAGGCTTACAGATAGAGAAACTAAGGCAGTTAAATGCTGAGTTTTAGTATCTATAGTATGGAATTCATTTTCCATGTAGAGACATTTTTTTTCACTCACTGACGATCTGGTAGCTCTGTATTTCTGTTCTGCAAGTGTTTGTTTGTCCTGTGTCTTTTTGGTTGCCTAATTCAGTCCTGAAAGCCAGCTCTTGCCAAGTGCATTTTGACCATTTACTATGTTATGTCCTGTAGAAGTCTTCCTTCTTTTAACTCAGGAATTTTTACCCTCTGTGCTACACAACTGACATTAGACTCAGTTGAGTAATCTACTTTTGGAGGCTTTCTTTTTCCTTGGGAATGATTTTTTTTCCTGAAATTGTCTTGGCCCAGGCCTCATAGCAAGTCAGATGGATCTGTGTCCTTGTTATACTGATGTCTTTTAAAACCTTTCATTCTACTCTTCTAATGCATTTGTTCTGCCACTTCTTTTAAACTTTCCATCTCCTTCCTTTGAACTAACATCACAGTATGAGTTATACTGAGTGTCTTACCATCTTTATTGCACTAATTTGATAACTTCGTGATTCTCTATTGTTGTTTATTGATGTAATATGAATATATACTTTAAAAAAAATTCTCTACAGGAGCCAACTTTTGCCAGGTTTAGAATATTCTTTGTAAACTGTTCTGCTCTTGTTATGCCTTCTTTTCTGCCTGCATCACAAGAAAAATCAGATGAAGTGTGTTCTGATGAGGAAGTTGGTCTGTGATTGTTTTTAAGCTCATCATTTGTTGCCTGCAGAGATTCAGGGAACCTGGTGCCGGCTATCGCGGGGAGCTGACTCCCAGACAGGAAAGGGTAAAGAGCATGAACAAATGGCATGGGTGCTGATGACACAGAGCTGTGGTGGGTGTGTGCAACACAGAGGGCAAATCCAGGGGGTGGTGATCACACTGACCCTAATGCTGCTGTTAACACACTGGAACTGCTGAGAGTCAGCCAGGAGCGATCCTTCCTGTGTGATACCCACAAAAATGCATAACTAGCCTTCATCAGCAGTTTGCTACATGCTTTTATTTTGCCATAGGTTCCAGCACTTGGGCTCTTCTCATTCTTCTTCTTCTCTTACACCTCTTTAGTGAAGTATGCTGTGGCTGCAGCAGAACAAGAAGAGTTATGTTTTGTGCTAATTCATGCGAACGTGGTTGCATTGTGTTCACTGCTTGCTTTCTGGATGGTTAAACAACTGGCATTCCATCTTGCCTCCTACAGGCCAAAGTAAAAGGAAGAATGATGAGGCATTATTTAGTATAGAGACTTTGAAGCCTTCTTAACAATGAAATATTCAACAGTCTGTCTGAATGGCTCAGTATTGTACAGAAACATGGGAAAAGAAAAGATAGGCACTCAAAAGGACCGGTTGATTTGAATTCATATTGACAGATAAATTGCCATTCCAGTGCAGGCTTTGAATGAATTAAGTCATAAATGGGAGCCAGCAATAAAACTGTTGCAACTTCCAGAATGTGTTCTAACAAAAGCCTCTTGTGGGCCGAATGTTTTCTGACAGGCAGTAGAAAATGACTGCACGTGTCTGCAATGACACAGAAGCCACAGCTCCAGAACAGGCCCCAGCTTCAGGGAAAATGATCCAGTAGGAAGGAGTAGGTGGAACGGAAAGCAGCTTGAAAGTAGAGAGTATTATTATTGCATCTGAATGGGAAACGTGTTTCTTGTAAACTGTGTGTGAACCCAGTTTTCTGTTCTGCACTGGAGGACAATTAGCAACACAGAGCAACACCCTGGCATTCTTGACAGATCAAGCCTCTGATTTCTTGATGCACACATTTGTATTTCCTGGTCCATTTACTTTAGTGCTCTACAAACAAATTAGCTGAAGGCTGTGATACAGCAGTGGTATTCCTGCCTTATACAGCAGGCCACCTGCCAGGTCTTTTTTCATATCACAAAGCAGTTTAGGAACATTGATATGAAAGACTGGGATAGCAGAGGTGTCAAATATTGTGCCTGGGGTGTATTGACATGGCAGTGCAATAAAAAACAAGTAGGACAGTGGAGTTGCATAAGTAAAACTGGCAGCTTCTGTGAGTGTTTGATTTTGCTGTTCTTTGCTTTATTTAGACAGGCTCATTAAACATGCTCTCTTTGGCATGTGGAGTTTTTACTTTGCATATACCACCATCTTTAAGAAAGTAATTAATTCTTTATGAGAACTGAAGTACATTACCCTAAAATGTGTTTCTGTACACAAAATCAAATAATAGATATTTAAAGGAAATCCTTGAGAACGGAGAACCATGAGGAAATAAACTGACAAACTGTATGATAAAGCCACATTTTAAAATTCTTTTTTGATGGTAATGCCAGAGAGAGAGGCTATGTGCTACCTCGCTTGTTTGATTTTGGCTGCAGCAGTCCAAGGGAGAGTTGTGAATAACAATTAATTCACCTATTTTGTCTTGTCCTCAAGGGTCAAAATTCACTTCATTAGAGCAGTAGATATTGAGGGGAAAAAAACCCCAGTCTTCACCTGGGAGCTTCTGTTAGTGTTGTGCATGTGAATGTCATACCTTTTGGCTGGCATTTTGGTGTCCCTTCCTTTTTGTGCTGGTTTGTTTACGTGCTGCCTCCTTCCTCGTCTCGCAGAGATCTCCTCGTTTGTTTTCCCATGTCCACAAGCCCATGAATGTTGAGCAGAGGGCATGTCAGCTGGCTGCCCTCCTGGAGTCCAGACGTGCACTGAGGCATCAGGTGACTACAGCTGCTACAGCTGGCCTGTAGCAGAGTGGGATTCTGAGTACAGGTGAAATCTGGGGTCAGAGAGAGGAAAAAATCACCAAAATATGATGACCACTGCTCTGCAGTCACATGGTAAAAATGGCTGTCAGGACTATTTTGTGTAGTGTCTTTTACTTGACTTGCCATTTCTTAGCTGTCTCCTTGTTTGGTGAGTGACCCTTTCTGTTCCTCAAAACAAAATATCAACGATGAAGTAAAAAAGCAGCCTCTAAACTTCAGAGTGAATGCTGAAAGCCAGCTGGGCTCTAGATCAAGTGATCTCACAGTGGTCATTTAGCAGTCAGTCGCTCACAAATTTTACTTGCTTCTGGAAGGAGGAACATTCGCATTTTCCAAGCTTAATTCCTGGCTCTATAACACTTGTGTGTCCATACATCTGTGCAGTTGTTCCCATTGGTAGAGCTGGCAGTTTGTGCAGATTGTCTTGGATTCTGGTGTACGCTGTTGTTTTGGTTTGGTTTTGTCCTTCATTTTCTCTGCAGTCTGTTGTCTTTGGGCTGTGGGAGCTTGCCCGTTTGAGCTGTGGTTTCTTTGGTTGCTCTCTGTTTTCAGTTATCTTCAGCAGTGCTTGGCAAACTGCAGAGTGCTTTTTTGGAAAGGACCATCTCCAGAAGTGATTTTTTTCATAACTTACTGTGTTGAGTTAACCATCCCAAATCAAGCTGTCTTCTTTAGCTGCAGCATAAACAGTCCCAGAATTTTGCTGGTGGGCATAACTTTTGCAAGCTCTACTAAAAAGAATTTTGTGGCATCTAGATCATTTCCCATTGCTGGGGTTTTTTGGGATGCCATCTTTTTCTGATGGTTAATATCACAGAAGCTGTTCTCCAAGAAGAAACAGTGAACCTTTGGCTAGATTTGAAATTTTGGGGGCAAGCTATGAAGACCTGAATAAGAAGATTACTTTATAAATAATGGCACCTCTTTGTTAATGGGTACCATGACTTAATAGCTCAAGCATGAAATGAAGATCTAGACCAAAATACTTTGCTCCTGCCTTTTGTGGTGCTCTCTGGCAATTTTTAAGTTCCTTCTGAGGGTGTAAAAGATGGCAGCATTGCAATGAAAAGATAGAAATTATTTTTGAAATTGTCTAATTTCTGTATCATGTAGAACTGAAAAGGAGGAGAGACTGAGAACACAAAGTAGAGGAAAGCATAAAGTGGGTAGGGCAGAGAGGAAAAAGAGGAAACAGATGTTGGAACAGTGCAAGCAATGATGGATTATGATGTGGGATTTAAGGGAGGAAAAAAAAAACCAGTAAGAGAGACTAGGCTGAGCAAAGTAAGACATTTTTAGAGAAAAACTTGGTTAAATGTTGATGTACAGAAAATTTTTGTATGAACAATTATATTTCCATAAATTGGGGAAATCGTGAAAGCCAAGCTCTTTTGCATTTTGGTCAATAATTTTAATCTTGAGGTTAGCCTCTTCCAAGGGGCTAGAAGTAGCTGTTTTCATGGGTCATGCAGTTACATGACATTTAGTTTTCCTTTTTGTAACCAAAACCATAGTTTATTTTTCAAAGAAAGCCAATTATTTGTAATGTGCATATTTTTTTCTTTCCAGACTATAGTTTTTAGGAATGCACAGTTTCTGCCAGTGCTGTTTGTCTGATACTTCCAACTTTCAGTTTTTTCCTATTTATATGAAGTATTTCTTGGGAGATGGGCATAACCATCCATAGAGATAAAGACCAAATTTTGGGTTCTCCTGTGAGGAACCAGTTTCAGAGGGATTCAGGTTCTCAGTCTGTATTATTCTTTGCCATTTGATAATCAGGATCACTAGATTATTTTATATAGATTCGTTCTTTTTTGGTTCAGTGTTTCTAATCTGCTTACAGTAAATTTTAGGTCGGAAATTTGCTGTTTATTACTGGAAATACATATAAGCTAACTTCTTTCTCCTCTACCTCCCAGCAGAGCAGACTTTTGGTTTATACAGTTAAAATGTAGAGGAGGTCTCACGTGGCCTGAAAGATGATCTTGGTGCCTTGGGCCAGTAATAGAGAACAATGGGAGATACAGAAGGAGCAGAGGAAATTGATTTGGGGTCTTTGCCAGTGGCTTGGTTGGTTGGGTTACAGGAGGTTGGACATCTGTGGAAGGAGGGAACTGTTTCCAAATGGTCCTAAATAATGTAAAACCTAATAAAGAGCAAATTTAGAATAACCTTTCTGCCTCACTAGGGAGAAAGTAAAGATACACTGGGTATTTTTCTCAAAGTTTTCCTGTAAGAGGCTTTAACAAATTGTTCTTGATGGTAGCCAGAAAGGCCTGGGTTGGGGTGGTTTTTTTTTTTTTTTTTTTTGTTTTCTCTTCTCTTTTAGAAGAGACCTTGTATGATTGTGTTGCTGTTTATTTTATGTTTTAGCCCGAGACTGAACCGTCTCGCCGCTTCTTTGTTGACCAGTGGGAGCTCTCCCTGAGCCTCCGCTCCTCCAACCGCCCTTCCTCACCCTCCTCCGACTCTCTCCGACAGGTAGCCCTCACCTGAGCGCTCCAGGTGCACTCAGCTGCCTCTGCTTGCCAAGGACACCCCAGGCTGGCACTGCTTCACCTGCAGAACCCTTGTGCATATTCCTGTGCACATATTCGGGTGTTGTCAGCCATAAAGCAGTTTGAAACTAAACGTGTTTAACATTCCGTGTCCATCGTGGTGCATCTCACACTCAAACCAGGGGGTTTTGAGCACTCATAGTCCCTTCTGGCTTTGCAGTGAAGCTTTCTGGTTTTGCTTGCTGCTTTGGTTGAAGTTTTGGGCCAAGCAACAGAATGTGTTTGTGCATATATTGTTAATAAGAAATACTTTGACTTTTTGAAAAATCACCGAGAATTTGAACTCGTTTCAGTTGTCCTACATAAACAGCAGGAACTTGATTTGACCTAAGCTGGAGCAGGTTCTTTGCCTCCTCTTGAAAATGTTGCAGAATATTTTATGTCTTGAAGATTTTTGACCATGGGAAGAAAGAGAAAATGCTTCACTTAATACCCATAATTAGGCCAGATGTGATATGTAGGCAAAAAGCAAAACAAATCAGAAGCACACAGCCCCAAATGAAAAATTTAGCAAGTAAATGTCTCATACCACATGGTACAAAGTACTGTGAGTTAATATCAACATATATTCATTTTCTGAGCATGAAACTTCTGATGTACTGGTAGAAATTTAAAGGATTTGAAGGATCTGCAGTTGAAGGTTTCAAATCTAAAACTTCATTAGGGAAAACCTGGTTCAGCTAAAAGGAAGTTTTTCCCCTGGAAATGCTCGATCTCTCTTTTAAGAAAACTTTAAAAGCCTCAAAGGTTTCTGATCATTCAGAGGAAACAGAAAACTCTCAGCCAGATTATTATGATTGCCAGCTAAAAATCAATGCTGAAGAAAATTTTAGAAGTGAGCACCATTTTCAATGTGATGTTTGACAAGACATGTGTCACTGAAAAGCAACTCTGCACATATATGTGCACACAGGGAACCTGGAAAACTCTGAAAGACAAATCATTTGTTGTTTCTTGCATATGGAAATACTGCAAGTGCTCTGCCTCTTGGAATGGAATCAGGTGTAAATTCTTTCTGGGTAGAAGTAAACCCTCATTACTGCAGTGACAAAGAGCTTAAGGAATTAGGGCTGTAGTGACAGCAGCAGTAATCTCTGGCTGAGCACTCCATTTCCATGATCTTTTTCCCCAAAGTAGTACTCATTCTGTGGTGAATTTCAGTTTTTGTGATGCTTCCTGCTGTTCTCCTGTCTGAACTTGTGAAGGTGTTAAACATTCCTGAAAGGCCAATAACCACATATTAAATTAGTTATTAGTTGTGGGAAATAACCACTGTGCTTCAAGCAAGTTTTGCTATAAAGTAAAGGGGGTTTTAGGATACAACTGTAGTCCTTTCCTTTTGTTATCCTTGGCATTTCACACTTGCTAGAAGCTGAGTGATCCTGTATTAGCTAAGAATCCAACTAGAAACACTCATAATGCTGCTTAGTCTGGGAAAGGGAAGTTGCTTGGCGTGCTCTTTGCTGCTCTGAGTCCAATCCATGGCGTTTGCAGTGTGGTTGAGCTAACATGGATGTAACCACCTCATTTTCTTAACCGTGTAATTATTGCCGATGGTTGTGTTTCCTGTGAAAAACACTTCCTCCGCTCCCGCAGTGATTGAACTTGGCTTGCAGACACTCATTTGGTACCACCTAAGGTAACAGCCAACTTGCCTAGACTGCTGGAAAGCTTGAGGGCTTTTAGATATCCACAGTTATGGAGTCAGTCTGTGCCCATGATGGAGAAAAGCCAAGTCATAAAGCCGTGTTCAGGGTTGAACAGATCCATGTTCCAGATGTCTGCAGGTACGGCTTTAATGCATTGGATGAGGCTCTTCCATCTTTTTTCCATATAAACCTCTGCGTATTTTTAGCTCTGGAAGAATGAATATTTTTGAATCACTGTGAGTTCCTTAGTTAAGGACTTCTCCCTGCTCTGTGAATGCTCTGTAAATTAATTCTTCCCAGGTGCAAAGCATAGAAATGCGCTGTTGTAATCAGCATATTGCATTAGATGATGTAACATGGCTTCTAAAAGATCTTTTGTTTCTGATGTCAATTTTACCTGGAACCTAAAATCCTAACCTATATTTTTAGCCTCATCTTTTGAAGTGTCTATACTTAAGTTTCCAGGGGCAAAACACCCCACAGGTGAAAACAAGGTCTGCTCCTTTCTTCATCGTAACATTTCTGGAACACTTAAAAAATGCAAAGTTCAAGCCTTCCTGTCCATTCCTACAGGTGCTCCTGGACTGTACTAGTGATTTCTGATGACACTGGCTTTGCTATTACTACTTGTCACTTTATATTGTCCACTGTCTTGGCATGGTTTGACCTCTCTGCACCTTTTCACCACCTAACCCCTCATCATTCCAGTTATTTTTTTTTTTTTTTTAATTTGATTCTTTTTTTCTTTCCTCACCCCACTCTTGTTTTATCCAACCCATCTGGTAGAAGTACATAAAGATGTACACAGGCGGAGTGAGCTCATTGGCTGAGCAGATAGCCAATCAGCTTCAAAGGAAAGAGCAGCCCAAAACCCTTCTAGACAAGAAGGAACTGGTAAGATGATGTGCTGGAGGTGGCGTGTGTTTGTGATTAGATGTCCTGTAGATCTGCAGTTTTGTGAGTGTCCAGTGGTTGCACCACCGATGGAATCTGTCGTAGCTTTGTGAGAGATTTTTTGTTTCCCTTTCTCCATCCACCCTCACTCTTGTCCTCGTTTTCTTTGCCAAATATTTTAATATTGTAATGCCCGTGTCCAAAGATTGCGTGCCATTAATTGAGGAGTTGTTCATAACACTTCTGCACTGCTGCTTTCTGGAGGAGACACTGGTTTTGGTAACGTAGGTCTAAGAATTGCTGTTTGAAGGTGTTCTAATGGTTTTGCCTTTCTCCATATGCCTCCGTAAGTCACTGATTTCAGGGCCATCATTAATAGTAGTGGTGTCCACTCATCTACCCAGAACTTTTTACTCCTGATATATGTAGGCATGGCATCCTAGGACCCTTTTTCCTGGACAAGAAGGTTAGTTTTTGGTGTCCTGGTTCAAATTGTGAGTTGTGTTCAAGAACTGCAGCAGCATCCAGGTGCTCCCGTAAATGAAAACACGAGCTCAGCGGGTGACCTCAGTGAGGACGGACACACACCAACTCAGCCATCCCTGTTTCTGCCCAGGGCTCGCTCAAGAAGGAGTTCCCCCAGAACCTGGGAGGCAGTGACGTGTGTTACTTCTGCCGCAAGAGAGTCTACGTGATGGAGAGGCTCAGTGCTGAGGGCAAGTTCTTCCACCGCAGCTGCTTCAAGTGCGAGTACTGCGCCACCACCCTGCGCCTGTCCTCCTACGCCTACGACATCGAGGACGGTAAGGGAAACGCCCTCCTGCTCACCACTCTCTGTCCTGGGAGCTCTTTTGTTGCTTCAAAATCATCTGGTGAGTTAGGGAAGAGAGTGACTTCAACACCATCTCTCAAGCTGTTGGGACTTTGTGGATTTCCTGCGGCCAGGCTGAGCTTGTAGGGGTTAATACAACATCAAAACAGCTGCTGGAAGGCAGGGAGACAAATAATAGCTGGAGGTTTTAGAAAGCTTTACAAGGTGAGTTTGAGGGCTAGACCTTTTACTCTCCTCATGTGACAGTATTTAAATAAAACTCCAGAGTGTTTGAGAAAATAAGTTGGAGAGAAGCGCGGTCAGCTTGTTCTTCTTGAAGATACCACAGCTGTCCAACTCTGTACGTTTATTTGAGATGTAATAAAATAGGAACTTCATAATCAGGGGCTATGATCATAGGTCATTACAAGCTAAGTTCTGTTTATATAGAAAAAATGGGACATCAGAGTTGGGTAGAGGTAAATCAGTGTCTGGGAGTGTTGCAGTAGTTACTGAAGATTCAGTAATGACTCATTTTCTGTATCTCATAGACTAAGGAGGAAAGAATGTGATTACAGAACTTGCTGATGGCTCAATTAATTAAGGGAAGCTTCAGATGTACCCTGTGAGTCTGAGAAACCAGACAATATGGCAGCAGGTGAAACTCAGGTTATCAACAAAGTATTGAAAGCAGTAATTTAAGATCTTCCATCACTTGTGAAAAGTGATCTCCTTCTAAGAGTAGCCATGTATTGCAATCTTTGCCTGAGCAGTAATTGACAAAAACATCACATTTTCTCAAGAAAATATATGAGGAAGTATTTCAGGAAAATGTTGATTCACATCAGCAGGTGTGCATTTATTTTCTTCTTCAGCTGCCGATCTTTAATCCAATCTCATGAGAAAAATAAGTGCAAAATGGTGTAAAAATAGTGACAAATAAGGTGCAAAGGATTCTATTTCGGACATGATAGTGTAGGAAACAAAATTTTAGGAAAAAAGTGTTATACCAGTAGTTTTCCCCACTGGTTGAGGGAAGGATGAAGTAAAAATTTTAAACTGATGTCACAGGATGACACTCCAAGATATTCTACTGCAGATTGAAATTGATAGATATCCACTCTGTGTAACTAGGAAGAATCTTTTAGTATATACTGGGTAGAAAAATGGCTGTGGAAACAGTATCTGGGTTAAGGGGCAAAAAGAATTAAAATTGTGTATTCATGATGTGTTATATAATGAGTTTAGGTAATGGACTTGCTGGGTTGTGAAGAGTTGAGGGAACTTAGAATCATCAAACCAGTCTCCCAGTGAGGAATAGAAACCCCTTTATTGCTTGTCTGGAAGGTCAACAGGCTTGGCACGCAAGTTTAAAGGGGCCAGGGGTAATTTTGAAATCAACATATAAAAGTAAGATCTTTGTCAGAATTCAGAGTTTGGGGAAAGCATTTTTTGAGCACTGCTGTTATTTTGGGCATTCACAAGTCACTCCTCTGTCAGCTGTATGGGCTGAAATGCTTTTTACCACCAGATTTTTAGTGATCCCCTCTGCAAGCGAGCTTGTGTGTGCAGTTTTGGCCAGATAATTCTCAGTGAAGCAAGCACAAAGCTTGGAGTTTCAGCAGGCTCATGGCATTGATTCTGAAATATTACGTGCCTAACAGTTGTGTGTGAATTATGAAGCAGATAAGGTTGAACAGAAACCTGTGTCCTGTCTATCTAATCTGTATCCTTTCCAATGTAATCGTTGTGAAAATGTAGCTTGTATTTCATTCTGACTTTTCTGTGAGAGGAAAAAACACAAAGCTATACACACATTGTTGCTGCTCATCTGGCTGTTTGAGCTGACAGGCATTCTGCAGCCTTCTGCAGTCAGTGTCTGGTTTTAGGCTCCAAAGTCTGACAATTTTTATGTAAGAGCTTTTCAGTTGTCACTCATTTCCGACAGCATCAAAAAGCAGGTTTTGGTAAGAGTAAATATGAAGAAATACTTATTGAAGAAAAGATGTCTAGGAAAGATGTTTGTCACTTTTCCATCATAAAACATTGTGCAAATACCAGAACAGAGAAACCAGAGGAAGAGGCAGAGGTCAGAATTTATGTTGGGAAGGCATTGGGAAAGCTGTAGGAATGGGATAGCAGTGGAGGGTGCTATGGGCTGCATGTGCCAAGCAGGACACACTGACAGAGGTACAGTGCAAGATAATTATGAGGCATCAGTTTGCTGCTTTTATTAGTAGTAGTAGCATTTGTGTGATGTACTGCTCTTGCTGCTTTGTGTTCCTGACAAGTGCTCAGATAGCAGTGAAAAGCCTCTCTAGACTTCTGGGCAGCAGGATCACAAAATGGCTTATTTGTGAAAATGAATCATTGTCCCTTCTTTAAGTAGTGCATTTTTGAGAGATGGTTCTTTGGGAGTTAACACTGTCCTCTCCCACTTTCCTCTGCTGGTTGTATTCATTCTTGCTTTTTCCAAAAGTGCTTCTGCCAGCTTTTCATGTGATGATTTCTTTGTTCCTCACACACTGCTGCATTGTTAGCATGTGATGCCACACAAGCCTCACAGCTTTGCTTTGGTGTTTGATAGGATTTTAAACTAAATGGCTGTCAGGCACCCAATGGAAAGGAGGCTGGTTACAAGGGGAGAGAGCAGGGCAGCAGCTGAAACTTCAGCCACTGTTTGCCTCTGCATATAGTGAAGAAATTAGAGAGAGCAACAAGAGTGGCAGCAGAAAATCAGTTGCAGTGAGATGGATATTTATATTGTACTGAATTCCTGTGTTCCTCTTGCTGACCATAATCTGTGTTTTATCTGCAGGTAAATTCTACTGTAAACCTCACTACTGTTACCGAGTCTCTGGTTATGCTCAGAGGAAGAGGCCAGCAGTGGGTCCTCTGTCAGGAAAGGTAACTCATTGTTTTCATATTACATACCCTATTAATAGATTTTGATTCTTAACATTGAGAAAGTGTGTGTGATTGTTCGGGTTTTTTTCAGAAAGTAGAAAAATTCAGAGTGCATTTAGTTGCTTTGTATGTCATGAAAGCTTGCAGTTCAACTAAATTTTATTTAAAAGGAGTTCCTCCACTTAGTGCTACTCTTTTAGTGGTATTTATTATAAAGTGATGTACTATCCCATTCCAAGCAGAATTTTGATTTGTTTTTCTTGTCAGCTGAAATACTTTCTCAGTCTATGCTGAGACTAAATGAATAACGTTACCAGTTTAGGTTTTGCTTTGTTTCCCCATGGTTTTACTTAAGATGAAACAGATTGTTTGCATTTCCTCTGAAACATAAAGTTCTACCCCACTTGCATAAGCTATGACAATCACATGCTTTAATTTCTGAAGGTTTGCTGTGTGTTAACAGGAACCTGCATGAAAATATAGAATATCCCCTTTCCTATAGTAGAAAGTATCATAGTAAAAGCATTTGTGTTGTAAATATAGGATGAAGATCACTTTGTAATACAGAAAAGTCCCCCAGCTTTTGTCATTATCATCAAGGCACTTAATTTTTCTCCTCAAGCCCCTTTTCAGTATTTTTGCATACACTGAGCAAGCTACATGCTGGTTTCTTAAATTCTGTTAAGCTTGCATGCTGCAAACTGCCCTTCTCCCTTAAATTCAGTTTTCCTTTGTGCTAGCAGTGGTGCCTGTTTTTCTGCCTGGTTCTCAGGTTTTATTAGTACAAGCTGAAGCTGTGCTCCTTTTTGGAAGGATAACGGATCCATCCCAGTATGTGCCATACTTCCTGCCAAAAATAAAGCCTAAAAATGGTACCTGTTTTATTTCCCAGAGGAGCAGGCTTCAGGGATCTTACTGCTTTGACTTTCTTGGCTATCCAGTTCCTTTTCCAGAGCTTTAACAAAGCCTTAAATTGAGAAGGAACGTGCTTGTTTTATGTGATGGTTGCGGGCCATCCCAATTCCAGCACACAACAATTTCAGTTTTAACACGAATTTAACTTCCCCCACGTTCTTGCAGGACACCAAAGGACCTCTGCAGGACACCATGGCCAGCGATGGGAACGGACGGGCCAACAGCATCCCCACCTCAGCAGAGAGGGCCCCAGGTAGCTCCGCTTCCTTCTTTAGCAGGGTGGTGCAGTACTCGCTCGGCCTCGTGGGCAGAGTTAGGGTGGTGAGCCAGCGCCTGCACAGCACAGTCTCCTCCATTGGGCACCACGTAACCCAGAACCCTCTGGACTCCTTTTTCATGTGTCAGCTGCTGGCATTTGGGGTTCCCTTTCTCTATGTCCAGTCAGAAGTCCTCGGGCAGATCCTAGGGGAATTCTGTGGGCAGCCTGCTGAGCAGTAAGGATTCATGTGACCCGACTTGGAGCTGTGTAACTCGTTTGGTTTTTGCGGTGCCATGTGAATTTTGTGTGTTACGTGGTGATCTCTATATATGATTTTGCACTGTGGCTTTGGGGCCTAGATGTTCTCGGTTCTTTCAAGGACATTATTTGAAAGAATTCCAGGAAAACACAGGTGCTCAGTTGAGGATCTCCTCTGAATCTGCCCTGTAATGTATGCAGCTCAATGTCAGTGAAATTCAAAGTTTTTCTGAAGCACTGGACTAGCAAACTGGATTTCTGTGTTTTCCTGAATTCTGGGTGTGGTTTCTCGTTCTCCCAAGCTTCTTTTTATTAATCCGGTACTTGAATGGGGAAGATCCCATTATCTTTGGATTGTGTCTCCTTTGGAATTCTGGGTGTCTGACAGCTAATGGGATTGGATTCCTTAAACCCCTTGAGTTTGGTGGTGTTGGCAGGTCATGGTGCTCTTCCCTCTGCCAGCATCTGTGCTGCTCCTGGCCGTGGCTTTGGAAGTGGGGTGGTGAATGTGTGTGTCTCACTGGGGCGTAGTTTTTCCTTTTAACTTGAAATTCTAATTCCTTCTAACACGAGAGAAGTGTCTGTGCTACAAATGCTCGTTTGCCCAGCCCCCAAGTGCTCATTTCGTGATGTCAGAAAAAAGAAGAAATATTAATTTCTAGTACTTGTTCCAGAAGACTGTGGATCAATAAGCTAAATCAGCTGCTTTTAGAAAGACAACATACTTAGAGCAGTACTTTGAGAAAAGAATGTTGTCATAGTGCCAGTTGAGAAGGCCTTAACAACACAGGAACAAAAAAAGATCATGGTGTTCTTTGACTTTGTATTATTCTACAAGTGTTTCTAAGATTGTAACTGAATGCAATCTGACAAATTTATTCTTAGTGTGTGCAGTTGATTCTTGGAGTGTAGTTACTTTCAAGATTTCCTCTTTTGTGTGTGTGTAATTTCCATATGGCAAAAGTGAGAAAAGAGTAGGGAAGAATGATATTTGCAAAATGCTGTGGACAGATGTGTTAACAACAGCATTTTTTGCCTAAGTGGGTAGATTTAAAACTGCTTTCTCTGAAAGTGAAAAAACTTTATTTTTTGTAGCTTGGAGCATATTCTTAAAGTTAAACAGAAAAAATATTTATTGATGCACAGGGCAACTGATGTGAGAATAAAGTGTTTTGTGAAGTGGAGCTGTAGGTGATGAGAATTGGAAGGAGGAGATTTTAATTAAATTTATCAATTAGTTTATCACAGCAAATGCTGTCAGAAAATCTCCTTGATTTAGTCCTTCCAGCAAATCAAATTTAATTACTTTCACAAAGGAACATTCGGCAAGTATCACCTAAGTGATCTGTAGGTAGAGCAAATAATAGGGCATAGTTTGTGATAAACTTCTATAAATCAGCTGTAAATCAAATATCTCCTTGTGTAGGGGTGGCACAATCCTGTAGCAGCACTGTGGTCCTTCCAGAGGAGTAAGATGGAATAGACACCATTTTGTCTGATGGCAAAACTTGAAATCTAGGGCTCCTTTCTGTTTGCTTTCTGCTTTTTTAAAGCAGTGTATAACTGCAGCACAATGTTTAGAGCTTTTGGACCTTTTAAAGCTTTGCCCCTTGCAGTGCCCAAAGTGCATCAGGACATGCTCAGCTTGGCTGGGCCATCTTCCAGGCAGGTTGTTGTGGTACATTCTTGTGTGTGCATGGCAGAAATACATTTAGTGCTAGAGGAGGTGAGCAGTGCCTCTGTTGTGCTAAAGAAATACCATTAGTAGCTGAGTTTAGTTTTCTTTGTGCAGGGTGATTTAAATATGTATTGGAACTACTGACTTAGCACTGGTTGAGAAGCAGGAGGAAGCTAGATGGAATGTACTTTAAAAACAAGCCAGAATGGCACTAAAGGCAGGTCTGTTCTCTGTTAGAGTTAACAGTCATGTCCTGTAGGTATCCACCTTCAGCTCCTGTTCTTGCTGGGTAGGCAGGGCAGGAAACCTGGGATGTGTTTTGCTGTTATTTATGGTTTGAAAAAACAGAACAACCCTTTTTGAATTACCAAGCTTACCTCTACAGTGGAAGAACAGGATATTATTCCTGAGTAATCAAAAGGAGTCTGTAAGATTACACCTCAGTGTAACTCCTGAATTTAAACTATTTGTGGATAAGCTTTCTGGCAAGCTTTCAGTGTAGACAAGAAAAATACCTTGAGCAAAAACCTGTCTGAGATGGAGACAGAGGCAGAGCTCTTTTCCCAGCCTCCACTTCACCCATCTGGTCACTCACTCAGTCCAGGTCATACATCTGAAAATGTTTTACTTCCTTTAAGGCGAGTGCCACCAAATGGAATTTGCAATAGCAATTTCAGGCCCTGAGGCCTGAGCTAATTCCCAGGGGTGAGGTAGATCTTGGTGTAGTGTTAATTGCCTCTAAAAGGATTAAATAAAAGCAGAAAAGTGTAACATGCTCAGGTTTGATATTTGGTGGAGGTGTAAAAGATAGCTTAGAAGGCAAAGGATAGGTGTTCAGCAGTAACATCCATTATGGAATATATAAAAAGGGAACCATTTTTAAATTTTATACCTGAGAGTTAAATTCAGCCTGGAGTTACCAAAAGTGCTTTCAGGGAGCTTTATGGTGACTCATATAAGGCCTGCTTTTCAGTTGTCATGGATGTAAACTGCATGGGTTTTCTCCCTACATCCACTGCCCCAAACCTTTTTTTAGCCAGCTTAATGCTTAAAATCTATTCAAGCACAAAATAGCCTGCAGCAGGTTCAGTCAGGTGAGGTGAGACTGGTCATCACAAGCCCTTTGTCACTAACCTGGTTGGCATGTATTAACTGTGCTGAAGATGTCAGTCCCTCCCTGGGTGGCATTTGGTGAGTTCTGTCTGTCCCTTGTGCAGGAACAGTTGCAGGGCACAGTCTGTGATCAGCAGCTTGAGGTTTGTTCAGCAGTCAGCTGCAATCCCTTTTTGGGAGGGGTTTGCAGGGAGCCTGAGTGCCTTCTGCCCTGGGGAAGCTCCCAGGGAGGGCTGTGGCCAACCTGGCTCCTGGAGCCCTTCCGGGTGGGAAGTGGCAACAAGCTTTTGAGCAGTGGCTGCCATTCTCTCTGGGAAAGGGGAGTTGGGGGCAGCTCTCACTGTGCTTCTGGTCCCTCTGAACTGTGGCATGCTTGTCCTAGATCCTGTAACTTTCTCTGTACCTTGTCTGCTTGTTTTTCTCTACCTTCTGCATTTGCCTTTGTGCCAAAATGCTGCTATTGCCAAGAAAAAAAACAAACAAAAAAACTTTTGCTTTTCAACTGTCTCTCCCTTTGATAATCTGTAACTGCTGTGTCTTGGATTTTTTTTTAATATTATTTACAGTACTTTATATGGTTTTGATGTGCTTTTAATGCAAATGCTGTTCTTCTGTTTGTTCTAAAGGTCTGTAAGAATGTTCCTGAATTTTCAGCCCTTTCTTGACAGGTGGACTTGGAACAGTCTTTACCCCTATCAGCTTTATGACATACTCCTTGGGGTGATGTTAGCCAGCAGTGTTTTCTTGTAAAATATTTCCCATTTCAGGCTCCTGTTTTCACAACAATGCATTTCTGTCCCTATCAGCAATAGGAAGTTTAGAAAGGAAAGACTGTCTAGGGAAACTCGTACAGCAATAAAAGGCAAGTCATGAGATCTTTTGCTGTAGTTACTTGACCTGTGGAAGATTAAGAAATCAAATATAAATGACTGTATGAAAAACTGAAAAATGTGATACAAAGCAGAGGTACTTGGACTTTTGCTTTAATATCACATAAATACATAGTGTATATGGTATAAGTTATGCAATCTGAAAAGTTAAAATCCTCCTATGGATGTGCCTTAAGTGTTTTCAGGGAGAAATATTCAGAGCAAAGCCCTTAACAGCAGACTCTTAAACAAGTACTGTTGTATATAGCAAGCAATATGCATGAGGAAGTTCTTTTGCTGTCCTGGAGAGCTAGGAAAGAGTGGCTGTTTCCTCTAAATGGCATTTATTTTAAAGTAAATTATCTAAGCCACATTTGCAAAAGGATCTTAAGTGTCTGTGCAAGTATAAGGAATATTTTTGAATGCATCCAATATTATTTGCACACGATTGAATTTTTGTGTCTGAAAAAAATACAAATATATATTTCTGTTTAGGAATAAGCTTCTTGTTCATCAGCATAGCCTCTGTTGTTCAGAAGCATTGCCTCTTCACTGTTCTGCATACATTGAACATGCCTTACTTGTGAAAATGATTCAGCTCAAAGCAATACTGTTTGCTGTGCAAACAAACATCTTGATGAAATCCTCTACTTGATCACTTCTTTTCATTATTATTCACCTTTGGGTTTTGTTCTTGTTTAAACATTAAATTACAGAAGGTAACAGCAAACAAATTCTGTGACATGACATTCTGTTTGAGGTGCCTTCGTTTTAAACCACTGAACATTTACAAACATATCCCACTGCCAAAAACAAAAAAAAAAATAAATGGAAAAACATTCATATTTCAGGATGCATCACCAAATTGGGATTGAAAGCTATTTCCTCTACTAGTGTGCCTTGGATATTTTCAGTTGTGTTTGGAGGTGGTGGTGTGTTTAGCAGGACATGGCACATGATACTGAACCCTTTTAAGGGGTATCCTACAGCCACAGAGAGATCTGATGGAAGATTGATTTCTCTCTGGAACATTTGCAATACAAAGTTAAGAACCAGGCCCTGTGTTTTTGGAAGCTGAGGAGAGTGCACAGGCTGCCCTGTTAGAACCAGGGTTCAATG
Organism: Eopsaltria australis; assembly: GCA_034509425.1. Lineage (NCBI taxonomy): Eukaryota > Metazoa > Chordata > Aves > Passeriformes > Petroicidae > Eopsaltria > Eopsaltria australis. The sequence goes on along the minus strand of JAVTVJ010000013.1, from coordinate 223,764 downwards.
CCCAGTGAATCATCCCTCAAAAACAAGCCAGGAATCTGTTAGGAGAAGTGCTTGACTGTTCCCAGTCCATCATGTTCCTTTGCAGTGTTCTTATCAGGATTTGGGTGGTTTTGGCATAAAGGAAAGGAGAATTGCAAAGCAATTTGAAGCCCAGAAAATTTGGAAAGGAAAAGGCTCCTTTTGGGATGGTTATTTGTTCTTGAGAGTAGGAGATGCAGCTGACCTGATGGAGTTTCACTGAAATATCCTGAGAAATATTTTGAGGATTGAGAAGGACATATAGAAAATAACAATGTGCTGAGTTTGTGCTCATGGCTGGATCCTGCTAAGAACACTTCTTATTGGGAGTTACTGGGCTCCCAACTCCTCCTCTCTCTCTCTCTAGCTTTCAGACCTGTAGACTTGTGCCACTGAAATATTTGTTGTTTGTATGTGTATATTCTGAAGGGTGATATGAATTTTTCTGGGCACTTTAAGAGCTTCATTGAATGTTTTTGTGTCTTAGAAAAATAGTATTAAGTTTGTGTGAAGGAGTTGGATTTTTTTTTAATTGCAGAATTAAAATGTCTGGTGTTTTGGAAAAGTGGAATCTGAGTAATACTATTTTGAGATTGTTTCCCTCAGAGAAAAGGAGGGACTGTGCATAAAATAAGCTCAGTGACAGATAATGTTCAAGTGAGATGATTTAGTGCTCAGAAAGGCTTCATGTCTCCACTGTATAGTCCCTTTGAAGACTTTGATTTATGCAGTTGTTTTCAACCTGTTTTTGTTTTGGGTGTGTGTGCCTCTGAATTATGTAACACGTGGTTTCCCTGTTGCTGTGATATTGAGATATTTTTTGTTCAACTGTGTGAAATGTTCAAGGGAATAAATTCCAAACAAACTTCAGGTTTCTGAGTTTTTCTTTGGCCTCTCCCCTTGTCCCTCCACTGGTTCCAGGTGAGGGATGCTGCAGGGGATATGGAATTGGGGGACAGTGGAATGAATAGATCTGGCAAGCTCAAATCCATTTGGGGAGCTCCCTGGCACTGCCATCTGTCACTGCAAAGTGCCACTTTGCAGGCTCTTTCTGTGTTGTGGTGGGTTTTTTTTACATTTTGCTGTTGTGGTTTGCTGGGAGTGCAGACACACTGCACAGACAGCACGAGTTTGCTGTAGAGAACCTGCAGAGAGCCTCCTTGCCAGGTATTCTACTGCTTTGCAAAGCTGACTTTGGGTAGATGTGCTCTCAGCATTGAGGTTTCAGAGATTTTGGTGTCTTTAGCAGGTGGTTTTGTGTGTCTTTGTCACACTGTGAGCAAGGCAGTCACACCCACAGGGGAGCAGGGACACGTGGTGTGACAGCTAAAGGCTTGGCAGGCTTTGGTTCCTCCTCTTGGTGGAGATCTGCTACAGTGGTGGGATATTTTGGTGTGATGAAAAGACAGAAAATGAGTAAACACTCAGCTTTGCAGCCAAATCCTGTGTTCTAGCTGGACTTGCCTTTTCAGAGGAGAGCTGCACACGAGGAGGTGACCTGCCTTCCTCAAGGCCACTTAGAGCCCCTTCTGTGATGTTCTCACCATGACAAACAGACCTGGACCTCAGTTCTGAGCTGGATTTTCCTGTTCCCAAAAATACATTGGGTTAGTCTACATTAGGGACTTGTTTTGTATTTTTTCCTCATGTGCTTCTCATGCTTCCTATTGCACCATCAGCAGCTAAAAGCTGTAATGGCAGATGATTTTTGAAAGTTCAGTTGTGAACAATATTTGGCCAGAGCAGTTACATTGAAATGGTAGCTCACAGAACTACAACCACAAACCAGTTCTGTGTAAAATTTCCTTCTTTGAATGAAGGTAATCATTTTACTCCTTTGAAATTGCTTTTAATTTTTTGTTTCTGTGTTAAGCAGTGCCAGTTTTGAGGTTAAGGTGAGCCTTCAGTTCTAAAGAGGAGCTCTGAGCATTCAGTGTAAAACTTCATATGCCGGGACTGGAAATGTCATTTTGAGGCACCACTCCAACAGCCTCCACTGTTCTGGATCAGGAAAGCTGTTAACTCTGCAGCTACATGTAATACTCCCCAGAAATCACATGTTTGCTTCATGAATTAAGAAGAAAAAAAAAAAAAAGGATGAAGGGAGGTGCATTTCCAGAGATCATCCCCATCAGAGTAGAAATCAGATTTTCTTGCTGTACCAATATAGGGAGCCACATTTTCAGCTAAAACTTGGAGTAACCAAATGTATCAGTGGTAGGAGAGACAATCCTCACCTCAGTTCTCTTTTAAGTCCACACAGATACCTCACACTTTGTGTCTGTGGTTCTTCTCTAGTGTCATGACTTCTGTGGTAGTGATGAAAAAGTGTAAGAAGGTACTTCTAAAATAATGAGTGAATAAAAATCAATACAAATTAAAACAAGGGAATTATGGTTTTAGCACCTGCTTGTGATCAGCAGTGTAATATATGTAAGTTGGTGATGTATCTTAAAATGCAAGAAATAAGGTGAGAAAACCAAATTAAAAAAACAAACAAACAAAAAACCCCAAAACATAACAGCAGCCAAACCAAAAATAACAAAACAAAAACCCACAAAACCAAAGCAAATAGAAATAATCTCAAGGGAAGGAATAGATAATCCAGAGTCAACATCAAAGCTCTTCTCCTGCTTCTTTGAAGTGTATTTATAGAGGAAGGTGAATTAGTTGCTGAGCTGATCCTGACAATGTGGAGTTGAGCTTGGGCTTTCCAAACCAAACTGGGCAGATGCTCTTTAAGGATGGGATGGCACTTCTGCTCTCCCTTTAGTTCCTTACATCTTCTCTCAAAAATGTATGTTTAGTCTGACATTTCTTATGTTTGCTGTCATCCCAGAAGGCTGTGTTTGCTTTTTTAGGAAGATTTCATAATCCTCCTTTCTGCTGTTATAGACATTTATCTGATGGCTTGAGGGTAGAACTGTTTAAAAATAGGAATTTTTTACCCAAGAGATGTTTCGAATACTTGCAGGCTGATGTGAAAACACATCAGAAGTGATGTGTAAATTATTTTTAATCGGTAATAAGTGTTTTGGAAGCTTTCTTTCTTGAGCTGTGCCAGATTTTTACTATAACTAGCTACATATATAATTACAAAACTTTTCCTCGTTTTAGGAAATTTTTCCACTACGCTCTGGATTGCTTGGAATATTCAGTTGCTTTACAAGTTGCACAAGAGTATGTATACATATAAATGTAGATAACAGAAAAGTATGCAACAGATTGAAGGAGCAGATGTTGAAACTTTTTGGAGTATGTGAATCTTTTACTTGGGGCAAGTATTCCCCACTCTATTTTCCTGTAACTGCCAGCCCAAGATTTCAGCCTTGTTCCCTTTGCAGCACCTGATAATCTTGACATAAATGGTAGAAATTAGGTAAAGGCATGCTTACTATCTAAATATATTCTGAGATCCAGAGATGATGGAAATCTGTAGGACATTGCCACAGAAGAGTTAGAATGGTTATTAGCTCAGTAGTTGAAAGAAGGTGGTGTTTTGAATCTGTTCACAAATGGAACCTGAAAACCTTACATTCCACGTTTTTCTTATGCATGATAAAATTTCAAGTTTCTGATGGGTTTTTCTTTAATAATCAAAATATTGTCCATTATCCCAGGTGGAGCTAAAAGTATCAGTTTCTATAAAAAATAAGCAAAATTTGTACTGGAGGATTCATAGAGTGAATCATAGAAGAGTTTGGGTTGGAAGGGACCTTAAAGATGTTGAGTTTCAACCCTTGACACCCTTGACAGGGACAGTTTCCACTGGACCAATGGCTTAAAGTCCTGTCCAGCCTGGCCTTGAACACCTCCAGGGATGGGGCATCCACGGCTTTGGGCAATCTGTTCCAGTGCTTCATCAGCCTCACAGTAAAGAATTTCATCCTGATACCAAATCAGAACCTACCCTCTTTCATTTTAAAGCCAATCTCCATTGTCTTACCACTCCATGCCCTTGTCAGGATGCTCTTGTTAGGGTTAGGGTCAGAAGTCCATCTTCAGCTCTCTTGCTGGCCCCCTTCAGGTACTGACAGGCTGCTCCAAGGTCTCCTCAGAGACTTCTCCAGGCTGAACAATCCCAGCTCTCTCAGCCTTTCCTCATAGGGGAAGTGTTTCATCCCTCTGATCATCTTTGTGGCATCCTCTGGACTTGCTCCAACAGCTCCAAATGCTCCTTACACTGGGGACCAGAGCTGGACACAGCACTCAGTGGGGTCTCACCAGGGCTGAGCAGAGGAGCAGAATCCCCTCCTTCCCCTGCAGCCCACAGTGCTTTGGATGCAGCCCAGGACACGTTTGGCGTCCTGGGGTGTGAGTGCACATTGCCAGGTCATGTTGAGCTTCTTGTCCAGAGCATTCCAAGTCCTTCTCAAAACCTTCTCCTGCATCAGGCACTTCTTCATCCTCTTCATCTTTACCTTCCGTGGTTTGAGCCATGTGCCTGGAGCACTTGCCAGTGAAGATTCCACCACTGCTTTCAGGTGGAAATACCCTTGATTTGGCTTGGTGTTACTTGCACAGAGGGAATCACCTGGCTGATCCCTCAGAGTGAAAAGAGAGATTGCAGGGCTCTGCTATGGGCAAGTGGCAAGAAGTAGATGCCACAGTGAATAATTAACACAAAGTGTTATGTAGTAGAGAAGATAGCAGAGGCTCTCTTTGTAACAGCAAAAAAAGGAGTTACTGTTTGGATCATAACTGGACAATCAGTCTTAAATAGTAAATTCTGAGTTAATTAACAAAAATAAAGAGAACACTCAAAAAAGTGGGAAACCTCATTAACCCAGGTCACGGTGATTTAAAGATCTAGTGTGGCCTTTCCTCTTTTTTCTTTTTTCCCCTGACAGTCCCTGGATGTGCCTCATCCCAGATGGTTCTTTGAGGTACCATACCCTGAATTGCTTCCAGAACAAAATTTATGCCTGCAGGGTAATGTTATTTTATCCTCTTCAGCCTTCCCACACTCAGCTTCTTTCAGAGAGTGGAAATGAGGCCAGGCAACATTTGATAGAGCTGATCAAAATACCAGAGAGAGCTCCAAAATCCTCCATGATACCAACAGAATGGGGCATGATTGGTAATAGGTTACTGACTTACCAATGCTCCTGAGGGATTAGCAGACTTTAAATCCCTGCATAATTTATATTGTATCCCTAGTACTGGAAACCTGTTTGGGCAGCAGTAAAAGTGAATTCTGTACAAATGTAAAGATTTTTCCTGCCAGAAGAGATGTAATAAGAAATATTGAGTTTAGCAGTGTTCCCTGGGGCTTGGATTAGGTGACCTAATACCTCCTTTCCCTTGATTCTCTTCTCCACCCACCAGTGACAACCCTGGCCACTTTCCAGGAGTCAAAAATAGCCTTATTCCTGGACTATTCTATATCTCTGCTGTAAGAAAGGCAACTTTTCTGTATTGTTAAACCATATACTGAACTCCTGACCTTCATTACATAATGCTGCTACTTCTGCATGTGGGGAACACTGTTTCTCAAACATAACTTTTACTGTGTGGTAGATGAATTTCTATTTATTTCCAAGACATTAAGTATAAATTACAGATGACCTTGATCTTAAACTGGCTAATTATATTCACTTCTGGTTGCTTCCACTAAAGCCAGAGAAAGGTCAGATCAATGCAATTGCCAGCTGTTTCTAAGCTCAGCCCTACTGATGCAGTAAGCAACTGTTTTGTCAGGGTCTGTTTTGGGAATTCTAGAAGTCTGTTTTAACCAAAATAATGGGGGGAGTGGGGGAAAACATTGCAGCACCCATAAGGCAAATGTGTGAATTCTCAATTTCATTCAATAGTCCTATTAATTTTCACTATTACGGAGAGAATGAGCTTCCACATTTCCTGACAGTACCTGAGAATGGAGAACATAATTCCAGCTGGACATTGTGGAATGTGTGGAGGAGGACTTACACCTTCGTGTGTTTGTTTCTGGGGTGTCTGGTTCAGAATCCCTTGAGTGTTTCAGCTCTCAGCTGTTCCTATACACATTATAATGGTTTGAGTGGGGGCTTTCTGATCTTTATTGCTTAGGGGACCAGTAGGTATGGACATCTCACTGGTTTTTATTTCATGTGCTGTTGAATTATGTAATGCTGTAAAACTTCTTGGCCAGCACCACAAGTGGTTCTTTGATAACTCAGCTGGGTACTTCTGCATCAAAGGATTTTTTGATAAAACGCCTTTTTGTCCATACAGCTCAATCTCCTCATTTCTCTGTTTAGGTCCCAAATTTGCTGGGAATAATTTCTAGACCGGTGGTTTGAGGGCAGAGCCGGACATGGTAGCAGAGGCATTGAGAATATTGGTTGCTTGTCAGTCTAAGGGCAGTTTCATTGATCAAAACCAGCATAAACCAGTTTGCATTTACAATTCTCATATCAAGTTCCGAGAGCTTTGACTCAGAGCACATCTAGAAAGCTTAGTTACTATTTCCTGGTAGGATTGGTACATGTGCATTACAGAATAATGCCAGGAGGGCTCTCTTGAGGTTTGAGCACATTTTGAATTCTGTGCATGGATACTGGGTATGTTGCTTATCAATAGATTTTGTTTTTCTTATCATACTGTCCTTTTTTAATTCAGGCCTTTTACATTTAGCAGAATGTGTTATGGATCAAATGGGAAACATCAGAAAATTCAAGATGTAATGGCTTCTTAGTACAGCTGAGTAATTCAAGCTTCCTGAGGGCCTGGGAATACCCTAGGATAGTAAGAGAGAAAGTTGAGGCATTGTATCAAAATAACATTGACATTTGATGACTGCTTGTCAGGGTTTAACTCCAGCTGGCAACAAAGCACCACACAGCTGCTCTCTGACTCACTGCCACCAGCCCAGAAAGAAAGTAAAACAGTTTGATCATTGAAACAGAGTAAAATATAATAATAATAAATTACATTACATAGTAATGTGATGAAAATGAAAGGAATAACCCCAAAGAACACCTGATGCACAATGCCATTTGCTCACCACCCACTGACTGGTTCCCAGCTAATCCCTGAGCAGCTCTCAGTCCCTCCTGGCCAGCTCCCCCCAGTTTATGTTCTGGCCATGATGTTCTGTGTATGGAATATCCCTTTGGCCATTTGGGGTCAGCTGCCCTGGCCATGCTCCCTGCCAGCCTTTTGTGCACCTGCTCACTGGCAGAGCTGAGATGCTGAAAAGTCCTTGACTCAGGGTAAGCTCTGCTTAGCAACAGCCAAAACATGAGTGTCACCAATGTTGTATCACGCCAAACTCAAAACACAGCATGGTACCAGCTACCAGGAAGAAAATTAACTCCATCCCAGCCCAAACCAGGATACTATTAAGTATTTCAGTTCAATTAAATATGTTCCTGTGTCTATTTGAGGAGGTGTTGCATTGCCCCCTTTGTCTTTGAGGATGTGCTTATCCAAATTCAGGGATCCTACCAGGACATGTGCAGTGCTGCAGTTGGTGATGTGAGGCTGTGCAAGCAAGCACTGACAAGAATGCACCACATCTGCTGGGCTCTTTCCAGGGGTTTCCTGGAGAAGTTTCCTAAAAGAGAAGATAAATGTAAAAGGGCAGATGAATCCAGATTTAAAACTTTGAACTTCTTACTAACCCTTAAAAAATCTGCTCCGTTGAACACCCTTGTGCAGTCAGTTTAGAGTTGCCATGTACATGGTTTATGCATCTGTTGCTGTGCAGTACAGAAGTTGTTAACAGTGGCTAGATAATAATTTTTGAGAGGATTAAAGAAAGGATTTCAGAAGAGATCAGTTGCACTTATTTAAATGGAATGTCTTAATTGACTTACTGTTTGAATGTGTGCAGCATCTAACAATGAGCCTCAATACCAAGATTTCCTCTTTTATTGGGCACACAGTGCTGGGCACTTCCTTACATCAAAGTGGTTTTTCTTGACTTAAAGTGAAGTAGAGAGTGAAGTGCTTGGTGTTGTGCATTCTGGATCCTGTTTTTGGCACTGCCACCAGACTGTTGTGAGATTGCCTTGCTGGTATTTAATCTCTGTGTCTGGACTTGTGCAATCCTCTGCAGTACTTACCTACTTCCAAAATAGGTTTGGTTTAGTGTGCTGGTACTTGTAGAGCTTTTTGAGGCCCTTGGATGAGAAGTGGAGTTGGAATACAAACAGGCAGTTAATGGAACTGAAGTGGGTGAGGGTGAAACTTCCAGGAAAAATCCTGAAACTCAATGTGATGTGAACACAGGTACAAAATGAGAAGCCTAAAAATACAGGGGGATCTCGTTTGCTGCCTTCTCTATACCTCAGTGATAATGTTTGTTGAATTGATAGCACACTTCAGAAACCTTACCCCAGAATGTATTTCTTAGAAATTAATGACAAGGGAATGTGAGGACTTCCAGCATTTCGAACTCAGAGCTCACTGCATCACTTTTAAACTCCCCTGGAAAAGTTCCCATCTTCCTTTCCAGTACCTGGCCATAGGCAAGATGCTGCTGTTTCCATAGGAGTTGTTTTATCTGACACTGTTGTGGTCTCAAACAATTGTGTGGAGGTAGAAGTAATTGAAGTGTTTGGAAGAGACAAGTGAAAACAAACAGGTACAGTGTTTCACATTACCACAAAACCACAAGCTTGGGGAAATCCATAATGAAGATTTTCCTGGGAGTGCATTAATTCCTTCCCCCTTTTGCATGTGTTTCAAAGTAGACTCCTTCATTTGAATTTCCATAACTCCCCAAGGCCATGGCTAAGTCTGCAAAACACTGGACAAGAGATGACATGTACCTTAGTCAGATATTAAGATAGCAAGCTAAGAAAAGCAAGTCTAGAGGTACTGCATGATTATTGACAAACAGCTTCTAGCAAAATAGGCAGATACTTTCCCTTTGGGAAGAGCTCACTGTTCTCAGACTCCCAGTTCTCTCCTGCATCTTCAGCATGGAAGTGTTGTGTCAGGGAGTAACCTTGGCAGGATTTCATGGAGCCCATGGGAATAATGTGGAGATTCTACAGAACAAGGGAATACTGGAGGTGAATTGAGGAGCTTCCCAAGCCTTCCAGGAATTGCCAGAGTTGCTGGAATAGGACACACTCAATACAGGCAAGGAGCAGTTCTGTCAGGAATGTTATCTCTTATCATGCACTTATCATTTCAGGAGGCAAGCTCTGTCAAAGCTGAGATAAGTAAAGGACTCTGGCAGCTCTCCTGCACCAGCTAAGCAGCCTGTCCTGTTAAGAAAAACAGCTCCCTTCAGATGATCTATGTAATGTATGTTCATGACATGCATATAAACAGATGCCAGCTTGATTTTCAGTCCTCTACCTTATGCTGGTTGCTGCCAGTTCTTTTCCCCCACAATAAATATTGGAGTATTGAAAGAACCTTTTTTAAAAGAACTCTATTCAATTGAATTTAATTATATGGCAATTATTTGTTTGTTTGAGGTTTTATTTTTAACTTGGAAAGACGGACAAAAAGCCCCTAAGATGGTTGGAATCCAAAAGGAGTGAAATAATGTCAAATGGATAAAAGTTCCTGTTCTTTGGTTTTCAGAGTTCTGTTTCTTCTTGTGAACTTTGCAGCCATGTCAATGTTTGCATCAGAAGAGAATAAGTTAAAAACAGCTTGTGGAAAGACATTCCTGTTAAAGTAGCTGAGCTCACTGATGGCTGTGTGTGTATAAAGAGTTCTGAGTAGTACAAAACCTTTTTTTATTTTTTCATCATTTTAGTATATTCCGTGTTTGTTTTCCTTGACCTTGGTGTTATTGTGTTACCCAGAGTCCTGTGTTTTTTTACTGTCAGTGAAAGTGGCAGAGCAAAATTCAAGGTCAGTTCCCCTGTTATTGTGAACTCAGGGTTGGGGAATGTAACACGGATTACAAAAATAGATTTGGCTGAGTTGGTATCACCATCAAGAGAGAGAATGAAGTGAAACGTGAATCCCAGTGAAAAAAGGCAATCCAGTTCCACTAAACTTTGCAAATCAAAGCACAACAGAAGGCTTAGCAGCAGGAAATGGTGGAGACCACAGTATCCCTGGCAATGCAAGGCAGTGTTCCCACCTGCCACCTGACCAGGCTTATTTGTTTATACCAAGAAGAAGCTCTGTAGTTCAGCTGAAGGCATGGCAGCCACATCATGGAAGGGTTAAATCAGAGAGAAAAACACTTCTGGCAGTTGTCTTCGAGATTTTATCTTTGAGGAGGGGGATTGGAAATAGATGCCAGTAATTATGTAAAGACCGGTGTGATTTTGTGTGAAATATGAAGGTGGTACTGAGTGAGTAACTGTCCTGAAAAAAAACCTGTTAGGAATAAAGTGAGGAGCTACAAGGGATGAAGAAAGGAAACAAAAACCGTCTTGGAGGTTAAAATGTGTGAGGATAAAGTAAATGTTGCCAAAGCTCATGCTGGGTTAGACTTTGCAAAGGAAAGCAAAGCAAAGAGCTCTATTTCTTAAGAATATAAATAAAAGCAAGGTGGGGGAAAGCAGAAGTGTGTTCATAGTGAAGATGGAGCTGCCATAAAATGCAATTTTGTGTGTAGTCAGTCAGACAGACATTGGGAACAAAAGAGTGTGCAGCAAGGTTGGGCAATGAAGGCTGACACAATGAAGCAAATAGTCTTAGAAGAGTGGGAAAAGTGTAAAATGAAATTGTGAGCTTTGTGGTAACTGATTAAATCAATCTATCCTGATGTACTTTGTCTAATTCGGGAAATACTGTGTGACCACTGGGTAACAGAGGTATGTCCTGCAGATTAAAAAATTAAAAAGAAAACAAAACAAATAAAAAACTTCAAAAGGTGATCTGAACACGTACATAGCAGTTAAACAGTAGTAAAACCTTCTTTTAAGGAATAACTAAATCCTAGTTCTGCAGGGGAAGTCTTTGACCTCACGCAGGTAAGTGCTATAAAATGTGACATGGGTTCACCAGAGACTGTGCTGGACTGGTTCAGCAGCTTTTATTGGCAGCTGATACCTCCAGGAGGGAAACTGCAGTGCATTTGAACAGTGTGGACTTGAGTAAAGCACAGGAATGCTGGCACATGGAAATAATTATTGGAACTGGATAAAATGGGGGAGCAGTACATGAAGCATGAGTAGCTAAGAAGTTGGCCTAAATTAGAGATGAGAGGTTTAATTGAAGAAGGAAATAATGGGGTTGGATGCCACCTACAGACTGTGCAGTGTCCCAAAAAGTGATCGGAGGACTGATCTTTGGAATACTGTCACTAAGGTTACCAACAAAAAAAAAACAAAACAAAACAAACCAACAAAAAAACAAACCAAAAACCAAGGATAAAATCTGCTAATGAAATTCAGTGCTGAGGCAACATTTCAAACCCTCATCAATGCAGAGGAGGACAGGCACGTCATTCACTAAGAACTGCAAAACGTTGCCAACTGTAAGATTAAACTTAGCAATTTAATAGTGGAAAGTACCAGGTCATGCACTAAGAAGATGTTGAGAATTTTGGCTACCAACGAAGTGCTTATCGGTTGAAAGCAAAGCAGGAGAAAGATCTAAACATCATAAAAGCCACCAGTATTATGTGGCATATAAATGGGCAGGTGTGTTCTCAGCATGCATCAGATGAGAGATTTGTGGCAGGGTTGTGTGTTCTGCTGATAAGGCTTCATCTGGAAAGCCACGTTCAGTTTTAATCACTCAGGTTCTGGAAAGATTAATCCAAACTGGGACAGGTGCAGAGACCTAGGGCAGGATCAGTGCACTGAAGAGCTTATCTTGTGAGAAGAAGGCTTGGCTTGTTCAGCAAAGCAAAACAAAAGCGTGGCAATATTGGGCTCTGTGAATAGTAAGCTGGGCAAGGGGTCAATGGTGGCATGGTATTAAAGCTAAAATATTACAATTTTAAAAATAAGTGGGTGAAAGCAGGGTAGAATAGAATTCATTGAGTGCTACAGTGAATGAAGCTTGTCAATACTTTTCTCCAGCTGTCTGGTTCACATATCCCTGCAACTTTTTGGAATTTCTGGGATTTTTGCTTGCAAACATCTCTCTGAGATTTTCCCCTGGGATTCATTTCATTACAAATTCCGATTGAAAAGTAAATCTATTTACGTCTATAAAAAGTTTTTAAACTTGCTCCAAGTGGGCCTTTTTAATTCCTTTCCTCATCTCTAAGTAATAACAATATTCTCTGGCTCCTTAACTCTGTAGATTTCCCTTGGCTGGTGACAGTTTTACCACGCAGCAGGATTGTCCCATAGCATTCTGTGCCTCAGAGAACACATCCAGCCTGTGCCCAGTGCTTACCACACAGACTTCACTGTACCTCTAGTTCTTGCAGCTAAAATGGCCCTATTTCCTCTCTCAACTAGGACACTTAACATCCTTTTTAGCATCTATTAGCCAAAAGCACTAAGATTCCCTTTTGCAGTCTGGCTTCCCAATAGTGGCGAACAGGATAATGACGTAAGGTATTCTCTCGCTTTATTTACCCCCCTCTGCCTCGTGCCCCTTTTCTCCCAAATCACTCGATTTTCTTAAAAAACGTGGAATTCTGAGTGTTGTATTTCTTGTTTATTGCCTGGCTTGTTTTTAGGTTCCAACGTGAACGGGCTGGAGGAGCCCAGCCTGGCCAAGAGGCTGCGGGGCACCCCCGAGCGCATCGAGCTGGAGAATTACCGACTGTCCCTGCAGCGCGAGGAGGAGCTGGAAGAGGTCCCCGAGGAGACCCTGGCAGAGCACAACCTGAGCAGCGTGCTGGACAAAGGGACAGAGGAGGATGTGCCCAGCAGGTCAGCACACATCACCCAGCAGCTCTTTTTTGTGGGCCAAATATCAGAGAGAGCAGAGGGAGAATTTTCTAGGTGATGCAGTTATTGGGTATCCTCTGTGCAGCTGTATCCACTCCATGGATAGACTGCAAAAAAGCAAAAAAAGGGATGAAGTCTGACTACTTTTTCAGCAACAAAAAAAAAAGTTTTGACTCCTGCAAGAAGCCAACCAAGGCCCTGATTTAATCATCTTCACTGTCTTGGTGCAGCCCTGCAGGGTTAGGAGCAGGCGGAGGAGATGGGGAACTCTTTGTTCCCTCTGTGTCTAATGAAGGATGGGTTCACTGAGGAGGCTGATGGAAATCAGGCAGAGACCTCACTTTTTGGTGCACAGCTTCCCATCATGCACACACTGCAGAGAAAGTTTACAGGAAACAGTATTCAAAGTACATTTTTTCAAAAGGGAGTTAATCTTATTTAAGCTTCAATAAGAAAAAAGATCAATTAAGCAACTGAACCCAGACTACACAGTAGGATGAGGTGTGGGAAACCTTTTATATGCCTTATTCATTGCCTTTAAGTTGCAGTAACTCCCAGTCTGCCATCTCCTGTTTTGGTGTCATGCCCTGTGGCCTTTCAAAGGAGTGTCACAGGACAGCTTGTGCTGGATAGGTCTGTATGGCAAGGCAAGAGAGGAGATTCATTGCCACAGTTTAGGTTTCAGTTCCTCTCCTCAGCACTAAATCTGTGTACACCCACCTTTTTCTAATGAGCTACTCAACTGCTTATGCAAGTTCTATAGAGCAGCCTACCTTGGTCTTTGATTTCTGCTATATAGAAAAAGAAAATATCAGCTCGTGAATTAATTCCTGTGGCACAGATTTTCCATACTGAAAGGAATGCTCACTATACCAGGTCAGCTCTTTCAGCTTCTCATTTCTCAGTATTCAAAGGTCAAACAAAAGCCAAGTGATAAATAAAAGCCAAAGAAGGTAAAGTGAGCTGTGTGGTGAGGAATTTGTGTCGTCACTCCTCCATGCGATAAGCCCTGGTGGAAGAGCAGCAGCTCATCCCCTCCAGCACCCATGGCAACAATCTGAGCAGCAGTAAACCTCATTGACAGCACACCAAGCCCCCAGCATGCAGCACCTGTCAGCTTTATTTCCATACCAAAGGCTGGGAAAGTAAATCAGGGAGAAGGGGAGCTCACTTTTTATCTCTGTGACAGCATCTGCAGAAAGCCTTTGGAGAATGCTTTGGTCTCCATGCATCAAGCCCATGGCTTGCAACAGTGTTTATATTCAGTATTTCACATGTGAAAATCAGGCAGTGTGTTAAAAATAGCTATTGAGTGTATGCTGTGAAGAAGTGGGTTGTAATTTCAGCAAAATAATGTTATTTGTATGCAGAAGAGTGAGGAGAACTTAAGAGCCCATGGACAGAAGTGTGTGACAATCAGAGCATGAACAAAGTGTTTTCCTTATTAGGTTTGCTATCAAAAACAGGCTCTCAGACAAGTAGATGAATAAAACTATATAAATATGATACTACAACTGTACAAGTTGTATTTTACAGACCCATATGAAGTGTCAACTTCATTACTTTCAAGTTCCTGATTTTATTATCTCCATGGAATGAGTTTGGCCAAAGGCTGGTAGCCAGTGATAGCGGACATAAGGAAGCAGCAGAAATTCTATTCTCAGATTATTCACCCAAACTTTATTACTGTCAAACAGTTTTCTCCTTCACTCAGATGAATTGGGCCTTTTAAGATTTATAGGGGAAGCACCCAACAGTTGCTCTAATGAATGCAGTTCTGTTATGACAATGATTGAGGTTTTACCTATTAAGGTAAAACAAAGCTAGAGCACCTTTTCACCCTGCAGAGAGGATCTGTGAGTGTGTTGTAGTTCTCATTCATCTTCCAGTGACAAATGCAACCATCCCTTTCCCCAGTGCCTCTAGGTAGCCTGGCATGCAAGAGCTGGATTAAATGTCATTGGATAAGTGGTTACATTTCTTGCCCCTGCTGCATATGCTGAGGAACTGTTAGAATTAAACAGAGATGACTTTTAAAAGGCACTAATGATTTATTGCTTTGCATGGTTTGGACTTTGCTGTGGGAATAATAAGCTCATTATCTTTGCATTGCATCCTACAGTTTCTTGCCACCATGTACACTGTGTACTTAATTGGATACATATTTCTGTCTGTGATGCAGAAAAATGAGGAAATTTGGAGTTTTTTTCTCCATCTCTCCTTAGTTCACATGCTGTATCCTTTGCCTGATGTGTTTTGTATTCTTTCTACTACAAAGCCATCTCTGGTTCACAGGGGCAAGTGCCAAAATCATCTTGGGTATCTTAGCAGTAGCTGCTGTATCAAAACATGGCCTTCTGCATTCTGATGCTGTGAAGAACTCTTGCACCAGTTTATCCAGAGCAATGTGATAAAAAGAAAACAGTTTCTTTCTGTTGTATTCAGTTGTCTTGAACTGTTACAATAAATGCTGCACAAATATTTGGGCTTGGCTTCACAGGCAATTTTCTGCTGCCTCACCTTCTTTAAAAGAAGTAGGGCAAGGACTGTACTGCAGCCCCCTGGTGATGCTGTCACTAAAAGGCCTACGAAACCCTGAAAGATGAAAATCAGTTGTGTTTTAGGCTTTTGTGTGTTGAAATGACTTGTTAGTGATCTAAGACTGATCAAGAAAACATTGACTCTATAATCTTTAATATTCTTGTTTTTTATTAGCAATATAATATCTTCTCTTTTTTTTTTTTTTTTTTTTCTAAAACCTTACAGTAGTTCAGAATCTGAGATGGAGGAGGAAGATGAGGAGGAAGATGATGAACTGCTGCTGCCTCAGCAGCCCCCTTCAGACTTGGGTGGTGTGCCCTGGAAAGAGGCTGTGCGTATCCATGCCCTCCTGAAGGGAAAGAGTGAAGAGGAGATTGAGGCTGAGCAAAATCATGAGATTGAGTACAAATATGATGATGATGAGGAGGAATATGAAGAGGAAGAAGATGAGGAGTCAAGTGAAGGTTAGATTGGTTTGTCCTTTCGTTTTGCTAGCCAGCAGGGGAAAATGAGTTGAGTATTTTCCATGTAGAATCAGAAAGATTTGCCTTGGAAAACTTTACTTCTTCTTTCACTTCTTGGTTGCTCTGATTTTTTGAAGGAGTTCTTGTCAAGGAAAACTCGAGGTGGTTCATTCTGGACACTGAAGGACTTTGCCCACAGGACAGTTTAGAGTACTAATACCAACACAGTGTGCTTCCCATGCACCATGCCAACATGTCAGTTCACAGCCTGGTGCTGCTGTATTGGCTTATGGTTGGTTTTTGTTATTATTTGGAATTAGATTTGAATGTGCCCTTTGTTCTTTGACAGCAGGGGCTGGAAGCATTGTGGTTGCAGTGTTTTCAGTTTTAGAGTGCCTCACTAAGGGATAATGCCCTGTCACTGTTAGCAGGACATTCCACAAGAAGGTGCTTGTAGCTCTCCTTAGTTAAAAGAGGCCTTGAGAAATAAGGGAGTTCAGCTAGTTCCCATTTTGGCTTTGAAAGATTTCTGTGGAGAACCTTAGGGAAAAGACTCCTTCCCCTGTGTTTGTCTCAGTCATCAAAACGCAAAGTTTGTGCTCAGAATAGACGTGTTTCCAGTTTCACCACCATGCCAGATTTCTCACTGCTCTTGTCTTTGTCTTTATACTCACATTTCCTTTTTGTGGAGACTTGTAGACTCCAAAGAGCTTTTTCGTAAAGGTCTTTGGCTGCCTACAGCGAGCAGAGGTCCAGATTTTTGGGTCTTAGTGGCAGTGTCGCTGATGAGCTCAGCAGGCTCCTTGGCCTGTGGAAATCAAGGCTTCTCTCTGAGTATGGTAACATGCATGTTGTGTGCTCAGTCTGCTGAACTGTGGTGTTTTTGGACGGATGTTGTTCCATTCAAGCAGTTTTCCTGTCAGGCACTGTGAGTACAGCGGGAATACGGGGAGTTGCTGCATTTCCAGTCTCTCTCTCTCTCTCTGATCCTGTCCTCTCTCTTTCTCTCTTTCCCTCTCTCCATGGCTTGTGTGTGTCTGGTGTGAAATGTGGCTGTGTGCTTCCCTCTGCTGTAGAGGGGGAGTATAACCCTTGGGAGAGAGAGCTGCAGCAAGGCCTCTGGCTCCAACGTCTGTCAGACGAAGAGGACTCGGGTACACACAAAGGTACCCGCACACCATCTCCACCTCCATGTCCCCAGAGGAGCGGGGAAAGTGCTAAAGAGCAGGTCCCACATGAAGAGTTGCTGTGTTTTATTTAATTGTGTTGCCAGCTCCCTCAAAACCCATTCCATAGCTGCAGGTCATCTCCTGGTTCGAGTGCCACAAATCAGATCTGTCATCACCACTGGTTTTAGGAAGGTGATAAAGCTGCCAAGGATATCTAGAAAACCTGGACTATTTACTACTGTAATTTGCATGAACAGTGACCCCCAGGTAATAGGAAGTTTCAGATTTGTTCTGTACGTGCAGACTCCCTGCACTTGTGCATTATCTCAGACACATGGGACACATCAGAAGCACTGCCTTTAGACTGCTTGTGTCAGCAAATTTGCTTTTTTTGTTGTCCTCTGTGTGTGTCTGTCTGTGGGGAGAGTCTGGAAGGAAACTAATGAAGCTACAGCAATCCCTCAAGATTCTTCAAACAGTTACATAATGATCATAAAATTAATCACACATTCAAATCTAACTGGTTGTGTCATTTTCCATGACGCATTCTCTTGCAGTTTATTTTTGATAGTTGGGTTTTTTGTAACACTTGGTCCTAATAGCTTCTTACTGCCTTATTCCCTCAGTGTGGTTCATTAGAGCCAGAATACACAAGAGGAGAATCCAAGTGCCTTCCTGCATGTAAGGGGGCGTATGCAGTTGTCAAACTGCATATTTTGCAGTTTGTGGTTCTAATAACAGTAGCTTAGCTTCCGACTTCATTTTTTTTTTTTTTCAAGAGAAAAAAAAAATGGAAGAAGTGTTATAACTTTTTTGCCATTTAACTTTTCTGTGATAAGAATGAGAAGGATTGGTAAGGTGGCTGAAGGGCACACCTGAAGAAGTTCCCCCTGTTGCAGTTGCGAGGGTGCTTCAGACCTGACTCTTAAGGAGCTGGTTTGCAGGTGGCTCCTTATTCCAGTAAAGTAAAAACATTGAGCCAATAAAGTGAAAACATTGAGCCTGCCCACAGCTTATAAAGTGCTACAGTGGAAATGGAGGGAAGCTACCATTCCAAATCTAAGTGCAATTAATGTTCAGCTCCCTGCAGGGCTTAGCAGGCAGTCCTGAGGAAAGGCTGTGCCAGGTGTTGTTTGAAATTCTCAAGCACTTAGACATTAAAGAAGTGTTAGGTTTGCCTCTAAGCCAAGCAGCAGCCCTTCATGTCTGGCTGTGCTGCTCATTATTTATTGGAAAAGGTGAGAGGAACAGCACAGACTCAGGCCTCTGTCCAGAGGCTTGTGGAGGAACTAAAGGTGTGTAAGTTACAGTGGCCTAAATCCCAGTTCTATCCATTCTAAAACATGCAGATCACGTGGGACCTGCTCTTCCCGAGCCTTGCCGAGTGACTCGGAACTTCTCAGCCACTGCTGGCAAACCTAAACCTTTTAACACAGAACTTTGTGTGGCCATGCAAGCGCTAACTCTACTCATCCTGGGGCCTGCATGCGAGTGCTTTGGTACAGAGCAAGACCAGCCCAGGTTCCCGTCCCTGCAGGGTGGCCAGTGCCTCTGGTAGCCCATGTGGTTGTGCTGATTGATGCAAAAACTCTCTGGTGAGGCAACAGAGACATAAATACGTGGCTACATTGTGAATCCTGCTCTGCATTTGAGTTTGTGCCTCTGAGCCCCTTTCCCTTTAATAACCATCTGCTGGTTCTGTCCTCCCCGCAGTTCCTTCTGCCTGTTTCTGCTGCGGCTCTAATGCCAAATCTCACACATAGTCATTCCTCAAAAGGAAATCCCAAACACTCTGTCATGTCTGGGGAAAACATGGCTGGGAGAGAGGAACTTGTTCAAATGAGACAGCAGGAAATAATGAGTGCAAGCTCTAAATGCTGCTAATGTGTCTTGTTTCCTTCAAACACTAGAGCACCATATGAAAATCTCACTGCTTTTGAGATTCTAAACTGCTGCAACAGTGCTTTGCCCTACTCAGTGGTAATCCAGTTGTTGTGAAAATTGACTTCCTACTTCATAAAGTAAGTGGGAATTTTCCTTTCAGGTTGAGACATTTGCTTTTGAAGACCACTCCTGCAGACAGTGAACCTGTTCCCTGCAGAACCAATTATTTTATTATGGATAAATGAAGCCTGAGTTACAGTCCCGGAGCAGACAGCAAGAGAGACAGGGTCTATAAATTTAATACCTCAGAGTAAGTGCTCCCAAGGCACGTGTTCTGCAGAAGTTAAACAAGCTCATAAATTGCTTTAGGTGCCCATTGTTCTCTTTGACATTCCGTGAGTAGCTGAGCTTTGTGTAGGCAGGTAATTGAAGAGTAATGCAATTTCTCTTAAACAGAATAATTTGTGTGACAGGACTTCCTTTCTGGGGAGCTGTTAAGTCACAACCAAAATGCTATTAACCTTCAGAAAAAAAATTCTCCCTTTGAACAAGCCAGTACAAAAGAGCCAGGAGTAAACAAAGTGGTGCTAAAATTAGCACGTGTGCATATGCACATAGACATGTGAAACTCTCAGGTCCATCTTGTTATTTAATTCACAAAGAAGTGCCTAACCCAATAATAAGGAACGAAAAACCTTTTGCCTTGGTGCATCAATATGGTGGAGATTGTCCCTCACCTTTAGCAGCAAGACATCTTTGGCAATAACCATAACGAATAGGCGGAAGGAGCTGGAAATCCCTGCTGAATTGGTATTTTATATATACGTATATATAGCATACCACATCCTGTTGGACACCCAGAGAACGTCCTTCATTTCAGCGAAGCTTCTTGCAATAGACATGATGTCTGATGATGTTTTTATAGCATCCCTCTGCCTTTGGAATGGTACTCAGCTTTGATGGGAAGCCTGAGGAGAGCTGTACTGGTGTATGCGTGCACACACAATGCTGAGCTTTTTCTGTCTGCCTTGCAAACTGATCTTAGCCAATAATATGTTCTTTTCTTATTTCCTTTCCTATGATGTGCTACCTTTCCTTTCCACTGTTTTCCCATCTTTTCCTCCCTGCCCTTCATACACCCTGCCTACAACCTGTTATGCCATGCCCTCCTCCTGCTAGCTGGAAACCTTAGGCTGCAGCAGATTGTAAACCCGGTTGATCCTCTGGAGATCCTGGCAGATGTGCACTGGACACACATCCGTGAGAAAGAGGAGGAGGAAAAAATGGTCTCAGCCTCAAAGTCCTCCACCTCCAGAGGTAATCTCCCCCAAGCCCCACACCATCAGTTCTTGGATCACAGTTGCAGCTGTTTAACTCTGTTGCCTCTGTGCCCTGCAAGAGCAGTGACTTCAGCAGGGGCAGCAGTGATTGAAAGGAGCTGCTTTCAAATTGCACTGAAATTACTCTTGGTTAACATTTTGCTTTTCAGGTCAGTGTCTGTTTAACCTTGCTGCTTTCTCAGCTCCTTGAGTGTGACTTCTGACCTATTTGTCTGCCTGCTTTGACTCTGTAGCATTTTTCCTCACCACACATGATTTGGTAGTGCTGGCAATCAGCCCTCTGTGACTGACTAGGGATGCTAATATTTGTAGTCTCATGCTTTTTGTGGCAGTGAGGACTCTACACCTTTTAGGGAAAGCTGAGGGACTGTGTTGTGTAGCTATTAGAGCAAAGATTGAACAGGGTCAGCTTCTGTATTGAGCGTATTTCTCTGCTGCTTCTTTTCCAAGTACGTAACTGCATCTGGTATTAGCAGGGAATGATGGGAGTCACAGGGCTTGCAGATCTGATCAGTGGGGGTTTGACTCCCTGTGCTGAAGATTTGACAGTATATCTACCTCTAAGGTGAGATGTGACCTTTGCAAGTTGTCAGTTCCCCAAAGGAAAACTTTGGAGGGGAAAAATGAGTCTAGATCTCATGTGAGCACCTTCCAGCAGTCCCAGCTGACCTTGTTCTGTGTTACAGTGTCTTAAGGTAAGTATGGCATAACTGCTCTACCTGTGGATTGAAATAAAACTTCACCATGCAGCTGGTGAGCAGTGATCTTCTCTCGGTCTGCAGCCATGGTGACAGAATTGCAGACAGAGGATATCTGCTGGGAGAAGGGGTATTTTTCCCACCAATTGTGAAATTAGCTTAAAAAGTCTGGAGCTCTATCTCATGTTACTTGATTTTCTTCTATTCCACATAATTATTTTTTCCTTACAGTTTTAGATGTTTGGTATAGGGTTTTTGTTTTTAATCCTGGTCTAGCTTTATACACAATTCCAGATCAGTTTGGCTATACTTATATTTACAGTTTGTAGAATGCACTGAGATTTTCTGGTGTGGAATCAGCTCCCTCCAAATAAGAGATGGGCATTTTGTTCTCACTGCAGCCCCAGAAATAGGCTGTGTTCAACTGTTTGTAACTTCCAGTGTTGCTACAGTGGTTAATTGATGTTTTAAAAGCATTAAGTAAAAAAATGTTAACACAGTTTCCTAAGTTTACAACAATTAAGGTTACTTGTGCTTCTGCTTGGGGGCCTGTGTCACTCTAGTTTCCAAATTCTTATTTTAATTTGTATTTTATGATCCTTATTTTCTATGGTGTATTATTACAGTTGCCAGCAGCAGGTGATCTTTCCAAAATTGATTGAAGGGGGTCAGTATTTCCTTTCTGTTCCCTGAAACTGGGCCAAGCTAGGACTATCCTGATTCATGATTAGCTGCTTCTATTGCTTTGTCCTGTGGTAGAGGTGTGTGCAGGTGTTCTCAGCAGTCTGGGTATTTAGAAGGCTGTTGTCAATATGTGCTTGTGGATGCACTGTAAGTTTTCACTGAGTTCCATAGACAGATTGCTCCTGGCTGAGGAGCTGAATTCTGTGGTCTGAGGTGTTTGGAGAGCCCCTGGCAGCAGCAGTGGTAAGGTTTGGTGTGACAGCCTGGGGCAGTGTCACAGTTCCCAGAAATCCCTCTCATCCTGCTTTGGGAGCTCTTCTTCATCCGCTGGGCAGCGCAGGTTCTGGGGCACCTGGGACCCCTCTCTCATTGCTCAGCTCTTCCTTCTCTCAGTTTCCCTCCTCTGCAGAGTTTCCAGGGGAGCACAGTAACAGCAGCCTGCTGCTCAGATGCAGTGTTCATCTCACTGTGCCACACATATTTCCTCTAAGGAACATCAGGCCCCTGACATTTGTGCGTTATCTCAATTTAATTCTCAAGCCTGGAATGAGTTGTTTGGAATTTCGTAGGTTTTACTCCTGTATTTGCTACTGAAAAGTCTCCCTCTCTCACTCTTCTGTTTTCGACGCTGACTGATGATCTAATTTTGATTTCTTACGATTTATTGTTTTTTAAATTCAGCATCCGACCTTCCCTCCGTACGCCATGAGGCGGTACAGGCGTGGCTGGAGACGGTCCCTGGAGGTAGTTTGGTGATGTTCTATGTATTCCAATGCACAATAACCTCTGCCCCTCTCTTCTTCATGCCTTCAGCAGCTGAGCTGGTCCTTTAACCCTGGAACTTACGGCCCTGTCGCTACTGCATGAGTGGATGTGGAGGGGAAGGGGAGTGTGCATGAACGCCTTGCTCAGACAGCCCCTCCTCGCATGAGCTCCACTCTCATCGTAACCCCCCCAGGACAGGCCAAGGACAGCTTATCCTGGGTGCAATGATGGAGGAGGGATCCAGCTGAGCACTTTGATTTGCTTTATGACTGAAGATGGGACCAGTTTGTCCTCCCCCAAGCCTTAGACTAAAGGGACATGGGGATTTCTGCAGTTGAAAGGTTAAGTGATGGAGAGTGCTTAAAGCAACTGCACTTCTCTGTGGCAACTGCAAACTGGTGAAGAAAACGGGAAAGAAGAATAAATCAAAGCTAAGATCTTCAGGAATAGTGATGGTTGTTGTGTCTCTTTTGATGTGGCATTCACATTATCCAGGAAAGCCTCAGGAATGTTGAAGGATGGCAGAGCTCAGCTGATTTTTTTTGCGTGGTCCTCTAAGCTCTATTACAAAGCGATGAGCCTCAAGGTTCTGGGATGACAGTGAGGGATCACATTGTGTAAAGCTGTGAAGGTATCCAAATCAGTGGAGTGGTCCATGCTGGGTAGTTGATCGCCAGCTGAGTTGCTTTGGCACATCAGAACAGCCAGCTTGCCTTTAAAACTCTGCTTCTGCTGCTGCTTTGGCAGGCCAGCAGCGTTTCCAAGAGGCCTGCACAGGATGCAGGCTGCTCACAGCTGCCAGCTAATACCAACAGAGTGCTAATACCAACAGAGTGCTGATCCCAGTTTCTGGCTGCCTTAGTGTGCAACTCCTGAGTTACTGTGTGACAGCTTCTGGCCTCTTGCTCCTTATCCTAACTGCATATTTGTATATGCACAGTTTATGTATCATATAACAGCCACCTGCAAGCTTCCCGTGTCCCTCAGAATGGGATCCACCCCTGCACCAAGTTGTTACTTATCAATGCATCTGTAATCTTCCATTGAGTTTTGTGTACCAACCTATTTAAAACCTGGTTTTCTCCTCTCTCTCCAACACAACCTGTGCGTGTCACATCCATTCATGGTTTCTGGATCTGAAGACCCACACATACATAGTGGATTCAGATATTCTTAACATCAGTCATGTCTTTTTGCAAGTTTTGATTAAGATTACTCATATTTGCTGTTACCATAAAGCCATTCCATGACATTATCATTTCCAAAATAACATAAGCTATCGCTTACCTAAGCAACAATCAGACTCTGGGGCATGGTTTGGTTTTGTTCAGTAGATTTATAAATGCTCCTGTGGGCAGTCCAGCCTTTGCCACATGATTCAGTTTTTCTGTGCTTGACATTGGTAAGGGCCCGGATTTGATAATCCTCTGATGTAAAGGAATAGGCCAGTACATGATCACAAGTGAAAGGAGCTGCCTTTTCACAGTAGCTGACAGAAAATAAACTATTCCATGCATTTGTCTGTCTGAATAACACTACAGAGCATGGAAAACAGGAAATCCTCATACTGAAGGAAGAAGACAAACGACCTGCTGAAGGCTGTGTTTTGAAATAAGCAAAATCCTCTATTAAAGGAGAGGCTGCAAGACCTCAATTTTAGGGGAGGGTTAGTTTGTTTTCAAGATTTCCTTTATTAGCAGTGCAATGATACAAATAGCTCCAAGAGCCACATTGTCACTAGTTAATAGAAAGGGTCAGGAACTGGAAGTGCTCGTGTATTTTTTTATATTAAAATTATGTTTAATGAAAATGTTTAACCAAAAAAAAGCAGCAAATCATCCATTGCACAGAGGTATTTTTAAAGTATCATTTAATAATGCAGTTTAAACCTCACACTTTGGTCTTGTCTCTCCTCCTGTAATTAAATCCTGTCACAAGCAGTAGTGTCAGATGTCACAGTTTTCAGAGTTACAAATTCATGAATATTTTCTTTATTTTGACCCAGCAAATAAAATTGTGGTCTGTAAATAAAAAAAAAAAAATTCTGAATATGTAATTTTAATTACTTGTGTCTCAATTAATGATCTGTAACAGCAAAACCATTTTATATATGTCATTTTAATTACTTTAGAGTATCTCAATTTGTGCTTGTACAGCATATGCATTTTCTTAGACCTTATTACCCAAGACTGCTGTAGCTGCACAGAGTTAAACAGTTTCCAAGTACAATAATGGTCAGTCCCATACTTAGACTCTGCCTTTGACTTACACCCTCAAAGCCTGTTTCAACTTCAAGATGAACAGTCCTGGTTAATTGTGAGGTTTCAGTTTTGACCTAATACACACATGCTATCAAGTGGTGGTAACTGTTCTGTTGTGGTAAAGAAAAAGCCAAAATCTTCATGGAAGAACAGTAACCTTTATTCTGGTTTGATGTCCTCCCAGTCCCCTTCTTGTTTAAGTTTTCAAAATGCCCATTGCTCAGAAAAGTCCTGGCAGCTTTCACTGCAGGGGCAGGCATTTCTTGATTCCTTGGAGTCTGGAAGTGTCACTTCACCGTAGATGTCTCTCCAGGTGACACGTTTCAGGATTTCTTGTCTTGACAGTCATTAATAAACATCTCCAGTATAAACGGTTGGTACAGTTCAATATAGAACTTTTTCACTGTGTAGTGTTTGTTTTCTTTTCTTTTTTTTCCCTCAATATTTGAATATATTCTAGCTCCATGTGAGGAGGATGATGTGGAGGATGAGCTGGGCACAGAGCCTGCAGACACTGAAGGGCAGGCAGGTGAAGAGGGAGACACGGGTGCAGAGCTGGACGATGGTAGGGTACCACTGTGCAGCCTTTCAACCTGTTGTGTGAACAGAGTGTACTGGCAATGAACACTTTGCATGAGGGTATTTAAACCTGGTCTTATTTTTAGAGGTGTGGGAGTTTGTTTCAAGTATTCAAGAGGGAGCCAGGAGTGAGGGACAAAAAGAAAGAGAAGAACCTCAGTGTCCTGGATTATGTAATGAATTTCTCATGTCCTCTCATGTCCACATGTGTCTTATGTCTGTATTCAGTACTGATCCTGATGAATAACAGAATTAAGCTTGTGAAAGGTCCATAATTCTGTCAGAATCCTTCCCTTGCTATTGTAAAAGTAACTGCATACGGCAGAAAAAATGGAATATTTTCCAGAGAACTGACAAGGCAGGACTTCAGTTACTGATTTAACTTCGTACTAACAGTCCAATCATTTACTGCTTACATTTACTGCTTAAATGACTAATTCTCACACCAAAAAAAGGAGTGAACATTTAAGTGTTCAGGTTTTTAAGGTGGTTAGCACCATGTGAATAGAAATTATTATGTCCTGATGGACTGGTATCCAAGGTCTCTTGGTTTTTTCCATCCATGATCAGATGACATCGCATCGGATGCAGAAGCAGAGTTTCGCTTACGTCAGGGTGGTGTAGAAAGGCCACAACTAAAACTCTCTGAGGATGAAGAAGAAGAAGAAGAAGCAGCAGAAGGTGCTTCTCGCAGTGTGACAGAAGGTAATCACTTTCTCTTCAGTGCTTGAGTGATGTTAATTGCATTTGAGACAGTCTGTGCATTTATGGGATTTCGGAGAAGAGAGTCTCTTGGATTTGAACCATCTCACTGCTCTCAGTGGCAAGGTCTGTGCTTGCATTAAAATTTTGAGAATAATGTTCTGAATCCATTAATTACAACTTTGTGTATGTAGAAGTTGGTACATTAAAAAGCTTGTGCCATTTTGGACATTCACAAATTTTTGTCTGTGTTCCAGATGCCCAATCTGGAATTTGTGAAAAGACGAGAAATTGATCACTGCTTGCTGTGTGTAATGTTAAAAAAAAAGGTAGAATATGAATGGTCTTATGTGTTTTTGGAACATTTTTCCTTTGCCTAGATCCATGCAAGCCATCCATCCCTATCCAGCCCTCTAGTGACAGTGTTCTTCCTCTGTCTCCAGCTGCTAGTCCCAAAGCAAAACAAGCAGAGGTAAGAAAGGGAATCTTTGACATTTTCTGCTTAGCACCAGTAGTTCAATAAAACAGTTTGTTGGATAAACTAATGAGGACGGACAGCAGTGGGCTCTCCTTCTTTCCTGTCTCTTATATTTATGTTGATCCTGAAATCTGCCTTCATTTAGGATATAATGTATGCTGTCTTTCTTTCCTGTCTGCAGAGTGTAGTGGCTCTATCACAGCCACGCAAGTTCCCATCACAATGACCCAGAAGAATCCTACAGGGTATTTTAATGTCAGTGAGCAGTTAACAACAGGTTATGTGATAAATGAGGGGAGCCATAAGTAAGGTGTTTGCAGTTTAGCCTGGTCTGGCTGTCTTTTATGTACCAAAACCAGATTCTGTAAAGTTGCAATTGAAAATTACAGTAGTAACCAAAGCAGTGCTTCTTTATTCCAGACTTCAACATAGTTCAGCTTAAGGAAGTGAGGCATGTCAGCGTTGTGCTTTCATGTTGTCAGCCCTGGAGGCAGCTTGCAAATGTACTGCTGTGTGTAAGAGCTGGAAGTACATGACCCTTAAAGTGTTCAATTCAAATTTTCTCTTCTAAATGTTTGGGGTGGTTGTTTTTTTAAGGAATTGCTAAAATATTATCTTGGAGAGTTTTGGCATAGACCAGTTTACTTTTACAGTGGGCTGAGTCTGGTATGCTGACGGCAATTCACTTTATTTTAATAGAAAGTTTGGTTTTTTTGGTGGTGGTCTAATGAATCCATCAGACACAGTTATTGTTTAGCAGGCAGACATTAGGACATTGAATTAGTATTTTGATACTTGGATGGTTTCCTTACTTTTAGCTTTGCTAAAAGCAAAAAAAAACAAACAAAAAAAAAGGAAACGTATTCTCATGTGCCCAGTGACCATTAATATTTCCCTTTTTCATTTTTCTGTAGGATGTAGAAGATCCCCTGGCTGAAGTTCGCCGTGCAATAAAATCCCCAGAGCCACGCTTTTTCCCTGAGCCTTTCATTCTTGAGGAAAGACCAAAGGATGAAATTCCCAAAGACAGGAAGGTTAAGAGCCCTTTGGTGCCACCGTCTCCAGTGTTGTCCCAGCCCGTTGCATCACCAGAAGCCATTGCACCCCCATCACTGGCAGAGTCTCAGCCAGCAGCACCAGCACTGCCCTCAACCCCAGCATCTGCTCAAATGCCTATCTGTTCCCAGCCTTTGCCTTCTGCTGAAACATCCATCCCATCCCCAGTGGAGCCTCCAGTATGCTTCCAACCTGTCCCAGCCTTAACGTCCACTCCTTTGGCCAAACTGGCCCTTAGGGGACAGGATGGTGAGGTGGAAAAACTGGGGAGCCCTACCAGTGCAGAAGAAGCCCTGAAGCGGAGTAGCCTCGTGGAAGAGTTCTGGATGAAGAGTGCTGAAATCCGGAGGAGCTTAGGGCTCACCCCCGTGGACAGAAACAAACGCTCAGAGAGCAACTTCACTGTGTCTGCCCTGGAGGCAACTCCTCAGAAGACTTTCAATAGCAGGAATATTTCAGGGGATGAAAGGATCCATCCTGTGAAACCCCAGCCTGCCCCAAGAAGACAGGGGCTGTCCAGGTTAGAAAACGAGCAGATTTCTCTGCTCACTCCGAAGTCTCCATCGGAGAAAGAGCTAAAGAGTTCCAGTGAAGTACGGGGAGATGTTTCCAGCAGTTCTGGGCTGGGCCTTCAGGAGAGCTCATCTAACATGAGAACTATGGCCAGCCAGAGCTTCAACACTTCTGACTCCACCATGCTCACTCCTCCATCGAGCCCGCCCCCACCGCCTCCTCAGAACGAGGAGCCGGCCACGCTGCGCAGGAAGAGGTACCAGGCACTCTGGCAGAACGAGATGGAAGCCAGGTCACCCCCAACACCAGCATCAACACCTCCTGCTCCCCGACACCAGGAGCCAGCCCCTCCTGCCAAGGAGTCCCCCCCAGCCAAGAGAGACGACGTGCGGAAGTCGTTCGCAGAGAGCGTGGATGAGATTCCGTTTGCTGACGATGTGGAAGACACCTATGATGACAGGACAGAGGACTCAAGCCTTCACGAGAAGTTCTTTACACCTCCTACCAGCAGGCCAAGGCCAGAGAAACCACATCTTTTGCCCTTGGTCAAAGAAAATGGTGGTCCGCCCTCGATGGAAGGAGGGGTTCACCAGAAGAAGAGAGTGTTCCCTGACGTTTCCATGGAGGCCAAGGAGCTTGCTGAGGAAAGAATGAGAGCCAGGGAGAAGTCTGTCAAGAGCCAGGCTCTGCGTGATGCCATGGCTAAACAGTTGTGTAAGATGAAAGATATGGAGATGGCTGCTGCTGCTACTGCTGTTGGGGCCACAAGGGCACGAAAGGCATCTTCTATGCCCTTGAAGACCAAAGAGTTGTTTTATGACTCTCCAAAGCATTTGGCCTTGAAATTAGCAGAGGGATCTGCACGGAAACATAATTCTGCTACTGAGAAGTTCTCCACTCCTCCTGCTGACATGGCTGGACCTGAAGGGTCTGTCAGCTCTTCAGAAGGCTCCAGTGGGAAGAGCAAGAAAAGAAGTTCCCTCTTCTCCCCTCGGAAGAACAAAAAGGAGAAGAAATCCAAAAATGATAGCAGACTTTCTGACAAATCTAGTGGTGGGGCAGAGGAAGCAACAAAGCCTAGGTCATTATGGAAGTCTGTTTTCTCTGGCTATAAGAAAGACAAGAAGAAAAAGGCTGATGAGAAATCCTGCCCAAGTACTCCCTCAAGTAATGCCACTGTGGATTCTGGCAAGCACAAACCCTTTCCATTGATAACAGCTGCAGGTATAGCAGAGAAGTGCCTCTGCACTGTGCACTTTTCCTACTTTTCTGAGGTATCCTTGAAAGTAGTTTTGGTTTGCTTTGTCATTCAGCTGCTGTGCTGAATGCTGCTGCTCCCCAGTGTCAAGTGGGCAGAGCAGGGTAAGTGCTAGGGACTAGATTTGTGTGTCTGCATATTGACAGAATCCACTAAAAAAAATGGAACCCTAACTAAAAGTTTAACTCTCAATATGTACAAGGCACATCTGTTTTATGTCTTAGATTTGAGAAATAAGCACTATTTGTTGGAATTCGTGACATTTCATCCCTACTTTAAATCTGATCTTCATCTTTTCTTTGGCTGGGCTCTTTTCCTTCTTTCCACCTGGCTCCATGGAATCTGAAGACTGCAGAGATGCTGTTATTCTTGTCCTCAGTAATCTGGTGGCTGTCAGCTGATCTCTGAAGGGGGGATTTTGCCTGCTACTGTAAATCTTTCACATGCCCACCTCAGCTGCAGGCAGAGAACTTTAATGGCAACTTGGGATACAGTAAAGAAGTTGCCCATAAATGTGATTGAAAGCAAACACGTTACATTTCTCTGGCATTGTACAAACAGCCAAAGTAGAGCCAGCTGCTGTCATTCCAAGTGCTGTATCTATCCTGTTGATACAGTACAAAGAGAGAAGCATGACCCTTACTTCTAACAGCATTTGAAGAAAGTGATGCTCTCTTAGAACAGCTCAAACTCGTGCTGGTCATTTTGAGTGGGGTGGGATTTCTTCGGTCCCTCCCAGGCAAAGCAACTGACACTGGCATAAAAGGACTGTGCCTTTTTGGTGCTCAATCAAACAACCTTCAGCTGAGCTCTGAAGAGTGTACAGAAAGGATTGTTACCACTTGTGTAATTTCCCCTTTTCATTCCCAACTTTGCAGATTTACAGCTCCGTCAACACCTGAGTTTCTCGGAGGACTCCGACCTCTCCAGTGACGATATCCTGGAACGCTCCTCCCAGAAATCCAAACGAGAGGTACGTAGGTGGGAAATGCATTTTAGATGGGTCTAGCACCACTCAGATGGCAGACTCAGAGAATCACATCAGAAACTTGGATGATTAATGTTGTTGTTTTTACTCTTTCTCCCATGGAGCAGGTTTTCCTGTAAGTTGGCTGACTGTCCATCTAAAATAAGATGGTTTTTCTTGTTTTCATGATTACAAGCTACTCTCCACTGTTATCATAAGAAGGATCCATTGTTTCACTGTCCCATTACTTCACTGGGCACTGAAAGGAGACAGACTGGCCTGTAGTCTCCTGGGTATTCCTTTTTCCCCTTTTTAGAAATGGGTTTTTGTTTCCCCTTTTGCAGTCAGTGGGAACTTCACTGGACTGCCACAGCTTCTCAAATATGATGGAGAGTGGCTTAGGCCCTTTATCTGCCACTTCCCTCAGAACTTGTGCACCTGCAGGTGCCTTAGGTGCTCTCAAATGTGACTTTCTCCTACACGGGCGGTTCATTCTCCCAACCCCTTCTGTGATTGGGATGGT
This sequence comes from Eopsaltria australis, assembly GCA_034509425.1. Taxonomy (NCBI): domain Eukaryota; kingdom Metazoa; phylum Chordata; class Aves; order Passeriformes; family Petroicidae; genus Eopsaltria; species Eopsaltria australis. The sequence goes on along the minus strand of JAVTVJ010000013.1, from coordinate 193,106 downwards.
GTGGCTGGAGCCTCTGCTGGTGAAAATCAAGGCAATAAAGTGAGAGTACTTCAGCCTTTTCTGTACATAAAACTGTGTTCCCAGTGTTCCTTCCTGATGATGCCTGGTACACAGGTTAAAAAAGCTCAAGAAGAAGAGAGCATGTGGGAGGGAAATGTCACAGGCACAGTGGTCTGTGCATTCTGTCTCAAAGCTGTCATCCCATGTGCACAAATCAGTCTCAGATGCCAAGCTGATCCTTGGCTGAGATGGCAAAGGTGTGGCAGTACTGCAAATTGAGGTGTCATATGGAATGCTTTCTAAGTGTGTATAGCAGAATGAACTAGAATAGCTAATGAATTTAAGGCTGGTGGAAGAAATTATGAATTGATGAAAATAGGAATTTTCTGTATTTACTTATCTCTCTTTTAATCTCTTTCCCTAGTTGGTCTAGATCTCATCTGAGAGGAAGATTATTTTGTTTTTCTTTTATTCCCTTTTTTCTCTCCCCCTTCCATTCCTCCTTGCATGCCCTCAAGGCGTTTCATGAGAAATTCTGCATTTTCCAAGAGATGCAGAAAAATGAGGTACCTGGGGCCAGCAGAGGACAGATACCCAATACCTGGGGTTCAGATAAGAGTTAACAGAGTTCTTGGTCTGCCTTAGTGGTCTTTTTTTGTTTCTAAGCTGAGCCACTTAGATTTAAAATGGCTTTTGCAGAAAGATCACATCTCTAAGCACTGGAGGGGATGGTAGGTGACAGTGGCAGATGCCTGGAATCCTCATACTGAAAATATCTCACAAGCTCTGCCAAGGGTGTGGTGGTAATGTCTCATTTTTGCTCATTTGCTGTTGCTGAAGTTACATTAAGAATTTATTTACTCAGCATCTGCCCGTTTTCTTAAGAATAGTTTTGAGATTGTATTTATTAAGAGGAAATGGATCTGAAAACTCGGCTTAGCTCGTTTTGTTCCATCCTATCCGAGGATGTAGAACATACATGCAAACACTGGAATGCCTTGCTGTCAAAAGAAATGTAACCAAACTTTAAGTCTGATCAAGCTGAGTTTGTACTGATTTGGGGAGGGAGTTGTATTTTTTAAGTTATAAACTGCCTGCTACTTATGGGTAACAGCTGACTTACTGTGTGCTACTTAACTTTTATGTGAACCCCTTCTCCAAACTGAAATCCTGCTTTTTTGGTAATTAGAAAGCTTGCTTCCCAGACAGCCTGCTCTGTTTAGCCTGTTCTTTGTGATCAGCAGTGAATTAATTCAGTGTTGTTTAATGTGGTGTCTTTCCAAGAGCAGCATCTTGTAAAGAATTCCTAACTGAAAAGCCCCATGGGTGTTGTGTTTGTAGGTGTATTGTCACCATGTGTGTGTTTGTCACTGTTCCTGTACAGTTGTGGTGTTGTGCTCAGGTGTGTGTTTTACCCCCACAGGTAACTTGCTTTTTCCTGGAGCCTGCAAACATGCTGGTGTTGTTCTCTGCCTTCTCATTTGTGACTGGTTTTAGGTTAATTGAATGTGAGAGTGCAAAATGCTGTCTGTTTGCCCAGAGTGGCACAATGCCTTCTGGACTTCATGACATGAAGGGAAATTCACCTCTCCTATTAGCAAATAAAGCAAAAGTGCTAAGTGCTTTACTTGCCTTTTATTTGGGTACAAGGTAGTGTAGAATGTCCTTGGCTTGAGTAGGCAGTGATTTCCCCCACCTTTTCCTGCTCCTTTCCCCCTCCAGTTTTAGCTCCTCAAGATCTTTGGAGGCTCTCCTTTTAGACAAGGAGGTTCTATTACTGCAGAGCACACATTCTGAGCCCATCTGGTGTTTCTCACAAAACACTGAAGAAGATTCATAATGTTGGTTAAATGTAAATTCTATTTTCTATGAAATACAGATAATTTAAAACTATGGAATAAACACAACTCCTAGGAGAGACTGTAAATCAGCATGTAAATGGAGAGTTGTGTGACAGAGTAATACATGGTTGGCTGAGCCAGTTCAACCCAAATATGCTCCAGAAATAAGCCATTATTCCAAATCTTAAGCCAGAATTTTGTACTCATGCAGGTACACAAAGGCCAAATAATTCCTCTAGGAAAAGGTATTTCCAAGTTGACTGTATCTTCAAGGAGGCTGCCAAAATTAATTGCCTTCAGGAAAGCACTAGAAACTTGATTTTGTGGCCAGAAGTTCCACTGTGCTTCATCAGTCTGGGTCACGTTCAGCATTTGCACAATTTCGTTTCATGTAAAAACCACTTTGTTTTATGACTGTGCATCTGTTTTCAATGTTGAACTGATTTTGCTTCATTTTGTGCGTTTTTTTTATTTTTCTCCCTTTACCATTCCCCCTTTAAAGTCGATCTATGTACCACACGCCTTGGCATTCAAGAGATCATACTCGTCAAAGGTAGTGTCTCCATTCCCACTAGCTGGCCATTGTTGCATTGCATGTCCCCCCATACATTAACCCATTGAATCCATAGCTCCCCACCACATGTGCACTAACATCAACACTGACTGTGCATGCCTGAGATGTTAGCAGACATGGGCAGCAAATTGTTTTGTAGAGGATGTCTTCCAAAAATGCATCGAGCTCCGAAATGTCCGGTTGGAATGCATGCGGTTATCGGTGCACCACTGTACAGTGATGTGGATGAGCTGTGAGCTTCTGAACCAATTGGTTTTCAAGGCACTTAAAGATGTTTGCATATTCTTCTTTTTTAATACTTAGAGCGTGAGTTCAGATGGATCATCACACTTTGATCAGCAGCTTTCAGAATTGCTGAGTTCGCTCAAATCTTAGTGAAATTCTGTATCAAGCTAAAATCAAGGCAGAAGTTGCTGCTTTCTGAAATTCTTATATCTTGTCTTTGCAGTCACAACAGTGTTACATGGGCTAGAAAGGTCATGTGCTCTGTCACTTTACCTTCCAGTTTGAGTACCATTGTGGATTTAAAAAATAGAAAGAGTAAAGTGTGAGCTTCTTGCAGCTTTAACGATGCTGCTTGCCAGTGACCTACCTGAGGGATTTTTAATTCAGCTGTGATCCTGCCTTAAACTCTGTTCACTGAGAACAGTACACAGAGGTAGACTGGCCAATGTGGCAGTACAATAACTAGATAATGGAAATTTCAGGGTGGGCTGACATAACATTCTGCTCTTGAAGTTGACTGTCCATGGAGGAGATCTCTTTCCAGAAGTGGAAGACACTTGTTCACAGCAGTCCCTTAAAGCTTACATACAAGTCCATGAGAAAAGGGGCTTTTTCTTCACTGTAGATTACCTAGTGCAGTTGTGAAGTTTTTTAGACACTCTTAAAAGAGAAAGCCCTTCTAGGCTGCTATATGTCCAACTAGGGTGTCTGGTAAGATCCTAAACTAAATTTCAGTAATGTTAGAATGACATATTCCTTAACTAGTTTCACTGACAGAAAAGAAGAGGAAATACCTTTCTATTTCTATAGCTTTTCCCCTTTTGGGTGGCTTCTGGTGGTGTAATATTCTACACAGTCTATAATAATTTCTTAGCTTACACTGCTGTAACTGTTCATGTAGACAAGCCTTTACCCTCTTTTAAAATGAAATCAAGGGGACCCCTACCAAGATGAACCCTCTGTATGGTACTCATCGATTGATCTAAATCCATTTGGCTAAATTTTGAGAAATTAAAATTACTGAGAATAAAAACTGATTTAATCTTTGGGAAGAGGTTTCATATAGCAGTGGAAGGCAGGGGTGGGATGTTATATAAAATCACAGCTTTGCAGCTGGCTTAAATGCTTCTTCACTCCTGATTTGATCCTGAAATTGTTGCTCACTGCACCGTGAACACCTTTGCCTACAGAAGCTTGACTTTTGACACAGCCATGGCAAAGACAGAACACCTCCCTTCTGAGATTTTTGGAAGAGAAAATGGTCATCCCTGCCCCTGGTATCTCTGAGTGTGTAAATAAGATCTGCTGCTGTTTTTCCTTCCTTCAGAGGGCCTACACAGAAGAGGAGCTGAACGCCAAGCTGACGCGGCGAGTGCAGAAAGCTGCGCGCAGACAAGCCAAGCAAGAGGAGCTAAAGAGGTTACACAGAGCTCAGGTAGTGTCTCACAAACCTCTTGTCATGGCACACAGATAACTCTGTGTGAAAGCACCCTGATCCTGACATTGCTGTGAGTGTGTCACAACAGAATCCTCTCTTTCTGCATGAGTGATCCTGCTCCCTCTTTCAAATTTCATGTCATGCCACAGAGAAGTGAAGGATGGCTGAAACCTATCATGAGAGTTTCACAGGGAGAAAAATCATGCCCTTTCTAGCTGGAGATGGATGAGCCATCATCACTGAATGGAACAGTGGTACTCAGATAATGCCTGATGGAGCTGCACCTATCATTGCTTTGCTAGGTTATGCTGGTGGGTGAAGTGTTATCAAATTAACCTTTAATTACCAGAGAATCTGCTGGAAAACTGTTGAGGTCATCTATAGGTGATGGGATTTGTCAAAAACTCAATGCAGGAGCTCAGGTGACTGAATAGCATCACCTTTCAGTGCAGTGTTCAGGAAGGGGATAGGAGTTGTAGCAAATAAATGAATATCAAGGTGTTTGCAAATTTAAGAGTTAGGATAGAACAGGGTGGGGAGGATTTTGTCACCGAAATCTGTGATACTTGCTGTTGAAGCAGGGTGTTGTTGAACACAAATACTTGTTTTTGAAAAGGCAAATCTGACTGGAGTCCCTTAGTGCTGCAAGAGAATTGCTTTGGTGAGGTTCTGCTCCATTCCTCTCTGAACAGATCATCCAGCGGCAGTTGGAACAAGTGGAAGAGAAGCAGAGACAACTCGAGGAGAGGGGAGTTGCTGTGGAGAAGGCCCTTCGAGGAGAAGCAGGTATCCATCACACCTTGGTTTGGTTTTCCATGTTTTCTTACCAAGTGCTTGTGCAGTAATCCATAGCTGTTTGGATTTTAGAGGCAATTGGACCAGTATAGCCTAGAGACTGAGCCCCATGTGAATCCCTTCTCCCTTTTCTACTATCTTTTTGAGGCCTTGTTTTTCCTGTGTTTCTTCTAATTCTGGGACTTCCCTATTGGCAGAGATTTAGTTCAGTTACCTTTACCTGAGGTGTAGGAGGTAATCCTGCAGCTGCTAGCAATGGCTGACTTTGTGCATATAACTGGATCCTACAGCTAGAAAATTGCAGGGGTTTCCCAGCTACCATTCACACAAAGCTGTCACAGTAAGACAACCCTGTTTGTGTGTTAAGGAAATAATTGTGAAGCTGTGTGTGCTTTCTCTATTGTGTTGGATTCTCAAGGCAGTGTCCTTACAAGGGACCATCACAGAACATCTTCCTCACTGCACAGCCCAGCACACTGGCTATTTCTGACAGAGTTGTGCAGAGCAGAAATGCACACGTGTACTGAAAGGTATCCACGTCGAGCTGTTAAAAGAAATGTTGTGTGTGCTTGAAATGAAATTAAATGAGTATCATCCGATCTGGCAAGCATATGAGTGGAGGAGTACCTGGTTCAGATAATGCTGATAGTGGTATAATGATTTGGAAAAAAAAATCCTCAATTTGCAAGGAGTCAAATATCCAACAGGCAAATGCAGTGTGCATATACCTGACAAGGCCAGGATCATGTGCCTGATTACAAGAGTCAGAGTTCACAAATGGCAACAGTGGAACAGGTGTTTGGAAAATGTTTGCTGGCTGCTTGAAGAGCCACATCTGTGCCTCTGAAGATGGAGCTTGGTTAAGCAGTGAGGGTGCACCACAGAAAAAGTCTGTTGTGACTTCCTGCCAATGGCCACTCGGCCAGAATGAGGTGTGCCTGGTGCTCCATAAAGGTGTGCCAAGGAAGCAGGGCTGAGTGCTCACCAGAGCAAATAGGTGCTACAAGTGTGAAGAACAATCTTGAGGACTTCAATATGTTTATCATCAGGCTGTCTTTTTTCATTTGTGGAATGAAAAAGTAGCCTTGTGTAAAGCCCTGTCTTTCAGGGCTGCCTCCTTCCTTAAGCTGTGTGTTCCTGTGTAGCCCCACTCTGTTCCTGCCAGTTCCTGCACTTACTAAACCCACCTCCTTTGTTTCTAATGGTCCTTTCCATTTTTTTCTTTTCATCTGGAAGTCCAAATAATCTTGATTATTGAGCTGCTGACTGACGTTCATGTAAGACATGCCAGCACAAGTGGGAAATCTTAGCAGCTCAGAGAATATTATTCATGATAGAGTTCTCTCACTGAAGAATCACACAATGCCTAAAACACATTCAGAGAGGACAGGATATGACCAGGAGTGAGAATTACAATTTTATGTGGGAGAGTGCAGAATTAAACTTTAGGATAAATAGCTTCTCACTCGCAGCTCTCCCAGATGGAAACAGTCCTAGATGAGCTTGTGTATTTGTGAGTTTCCTTGCAGAACTGTGAAATTGTGGGTCCTGCTTGGCAAAAGGAATCTCTTTTCTTCCGGAAGTCTCTAGGGTATGCTTTGCTCTTGCAAAATGTTTCTATCAACACGTCATGTGTTATGTTTGCAGAAGCTTAACTCTGACATAAGGAATTCACCACCCTCAATTCTTCCCCTTATTTCAGGGCATTAGCCCAGAAACACATATCTGTGTTGACTGAAACACAAGATTATAAATCAATTCCATGCTTCACCTCTCTAGGTACTCTTCCATAGAATCATTTAAGTTGGAAAAGAACTTTTAGACCATGAGTCCAACACTGCCAAGCCCCCCACTAAACCACATTCCTAGAATGCCACATCCACAGGTCTTTTAAATGCCTCCAGGGTGGGGATTCCACCACTGCCCTGGGTAACCTGTTCCAGGGCTTGATAAACCTTTCCATGAAGAAATGTTTCCTAATATCCAATGTAAACCCCCCCCCGGCACAACTTGAGGCCATTTCCTCTTGTTGTGTTGCTTGTTATTTGGGAGAAGAGACCGACCCCCACCTGGCTACAGCCTCCTGTAGACAGCAATAAGGTTTTCCCTCAGGTTCCTTTTTTTCCAGACATTTTACATGTTTGCAATAAAGTAACTGAATTCCTTCTTTTTGAGATCTGTGGCATCACATTCCATAAATACAGGTAATTTCTGCATGCAGTAGGCACTAATTATTTACGAGGGAAGTGTCATTTTTCTGTCATCAGCATTGTGACCTAACAGTGACCACTACATTCAGCAAGGGCTGCTGTGTAAATGTGTGGAGTCATGCTCTGGTCTCTGCTCAGTCCCTCCCCTAATGAAACCATGAAAACAAAAGTTCAAAAAGGGAAAGGCAGTGTGCAAAGTGGTGTTGCCATCTGAGAAAAAAATCTCTTTATAAGGTTGTACAAGGAGAAAAATGAGGGAGCTTGGGAGGTGTGTCTGCTGTGCACTTGCTTTGTCCACAGAAATAGAGAAGGATTGCAATACAGCATCAAAATAATGGCTCTTCCTCGGGCAGCAGCCAGTATTAACTGTTCTGGGACAATGTATTAGGCTCTGTGATGAGTGGGTGCCCTCCTTGTAGGGAAAGAAAAAAATCTCTTATTGAGCAGCATTTAAATATGAAGTTTGGGGTAATGTTTACACTAGTTTCTTACTACTTAGAAATCCAGACAGAAGAAACAGAGTTCTGTAACTTGATTCTTTCCTTTTTCTCTTATAGAAAAAGACAGACAAGACCATCTTCTCTATGTAGTTTATCATCTTCTAGAATATTGCTTCTTCATCATCTTCCTGTCTGTAAAGAATTGCAAATTTTTCTTTTGCAGAGGTCTTCCACTAACTTTAATTCCTCAGATCTCTCACCTCTGGACGACTTCCCATTTTTAGAAAAAAGTATTTTTCAATTGGACTGGTAAGAGCAAAAACCAGTTCTATAGATAAAAAAATATTTACTCAGAATAATTTTGTTTCTACTTTCTATCCATTTTGCATCATCCTTAATATGTTATTGGCAAGTAACTTATGCTGAGAAGACTGTCAATAAATTCACAGTGATGCCCTGCTTTTTGTCAAGGTGGACTATTTATAGGGTGATGCTCATTCTTCAACTTATCAAATTCAGAAGCATTTTGGAGGTCACCATCAACTTTAATTCTGACAAAATAATTGTATCTTCTTGGCTACCTCCTTGTCTTTTCCTTTTTTGAATTAGCTCAGCCTGGTGCAGTCGATCTTTTATTCTTTCGAAAGCTGAATGCTCAATCTAACATTTGGTTTCTGATTAAGAAAGTCTCACAACCTGTGATTACTTAATTGCCTTAATATGTTCTCTGTGATTATCTTTGAAAATTTCAGCCTTTGATGGTTGCATTCATGGCAAGAATGAATGATTTGCAGGGTAAGCTCTATTTCAAGTGGCAGTGTAAGCTGTGTCAGGGACAGGTGGTCTGAGCTACTGTCATCCCTTGTTTTCCTTCCCTCCCTCCCCCTTCCTATTGCATCATGGTATTTCACTCCAATGCTAAAGCAGGATCTCAGTGAAGAATTTTCTGAGTTTTCTGTGGTGTCCCAAGAGACACCTTGAATGAGTTCATTATTGTAATACAGTGTTACTAATGCAACAGTACTTTGTATTATAGTGCATTCGCCTGTTTGGACATGCTAATGACTTTGATTTCCTCTGTGAATTTTTCTTTTTTTCAATCATTAACTTAAAAATATGTCAAATCAGAAATTTCCAGAACCTTTCTTTTATTCCCTTTAGCAGAAACCTTGATAGTAATTTTTAAGAGCTTGGAAAACATCTACTGTCAGATCAATATGGAAAAGTTTAAGAGCCACCTCTTTACATCAAACGAATCCTATGCAGTGAGAAATATTGCTCTCAGTACTTCCATCTGTCTCCTCCCAACGAAATGTTCCACAGTGCTAGACTTGGGGTGCACCTGTCTCTAGCAGCTGTGGAAATGCACATTTCTGTCCTGAAAACTGCTGTGCAGTTCTTCCCTGGCACAAGAGACTGCATTAGCAGGAACACACAATTCCATCTTCCTGCACCTGGGTGTTTGCCATTCGTGTTGGCACTCGGCCAGTGCCTCCCACCTGTGTGCCATACACCATCCTCCACTCACTCACCTCCAAGAAACCAACCCTTCCACCTTTCCTGCAGCTGTCCTAAGAAATTACACTGTTTCCTTCTGACATATTGCTCAGCTCCAAAGCAACAGGATTAATTCTGCTTTTCTCAGCAAGAACAGGAGAGACATCAGTGACAGGTACTGCTGCAAACACAAATAGGTGAAGTGTCTCTGTGTAAACTTCTTGATTTTTTTTTTTTTTTTTTCCCCTTGGAAGTCCTTGCCTGCCTGCTGGAAATTTTCTCTTCAACTTCCCAGTATATATGTTTGTGATCTATTTGTGTGTGTGTCCGTGTATGTATACATACAAAGAGAGATGTGTAGTGTTTGTACATATATGTGTGTGTGCCCACGTGTGTAGCTGCCTGTCTCTTGTTTGCCCTTTTTTTGTTTCTATGTCTTTCTCATATATTGCTTTGATTGTATGGGGCTAGGGTGGGTGTCTGACTCAATAACTCTGTCTTCACCAATTCCTTGTTGTAGACTATTGGGGAGAGTCTTATTACAGTGACCTCATCGACTTGCATCTGGGTGGTATGTATGGCTGACCCTCCTGCTGACACTAACCCTGCTGACACTCCTCCCCACCCTCCCTTCACCTACTTCTCCCATCCTTGGCTCACAAACAAGAAGAAACAGCCCTTGCACATGACTGATGATAGCAGAACCCCTTTTCCAGCTCAGGAAGAGGAGATCCTGGCATGTTCCACAAGCCATGTGTAGGGCTCCCTCTTCTATTTTTCACAGTGCTGATTTTTTCAAAATTTGCTTACTTCCCTGCTAGCAGTGGAAGGTCATCCTGGTTTTTTTGCTCCTCCTTTGAAAAGTTCAGCTTTATCACTGAAGTTTTCTTTAGGAAAGTGTTTTAAGGGGGGACAGCAAGAACAAACAGCACTGCCAAGGATTAGTGATGCTATTGCCTCCGTCTTGCCCTTCTGAGGATCATTTTTTTTTCTTCCAAAAAAGCCAGAGTTTGTTGTTGATCTAACAAAATGAAAACGCTCCCTCAAGAGACTTTGAAAACACTTGCAGATAACAGATATGTCTTCTTTCTTGTTTTGTCTTACTGTAAAGTTAGAAAAGAATCTGCTGTTAAGAGTTCCAGTCATTTTTGCTGGAATTCACTGTTAGTTTCCAGTCAGTCCAGTTTGCATCACACATTACAGTCTTTAGTTCTCATTTTCACTGAAGAATCTGGTCATCACTCTATACCATGGTTCTGCTTTGCTTTAATTAATGTTACTTCCCAAGTCCCTTAGTAGGTGATTAACTTTTGGGTTGCAAATGACATTGGTTTAGCATTTGCCTGTCTTGAAAATTAAAAGTTCCTTTGCTAGTTTAACCACCCAGAATCCGTTCTTATGATGTGAACATGTCTGTCTGTCAGCAGATCCAAGAGAAAGCAAACTCTGCTCAGTTGCCTTATTATCTGAGGGTCTTATTTAGTTCATCTTTCAAAGAATAAAGTTGCTTGATCTAAGCTGTGGTTTTTTTTGAGGGATTGCATTGCAGACCAGCTCTGCAGAGGGAAAGATCCACACGCTCTAGGCCTGATCCAGGACACATCACTAGAAGTCTTCCCTGATTCCCTGTGTTCTGCATTTGATCCTTCAGATATAATCTCGCCCATGTTTTTAATTGCCATTTTTTCTCCTGCTTCAGGGAGGCTGTCCCACATAGTATCTACCTGTACCCATCTGCTGTGAATTAACTCCTGGCACAATAGACTTTTATCGAAGAACCTGAGTTAAGCATATCCACCCAAGTGCAAGTTTCAGAAAGGAGGACTTTCCTCCTTAGTAGATCTAATTTGTTGGCCAGTTCCCCTGTGCTGATTTTGATGTGAGAGTCCTCTGCTAGCCCTGTGCTTCATTCACTGTTCAGTCCCTCTGGCATTCTTTCCTGGGGTATCTCCTGCAGAGAGATTTTGAAACCTCTTCATGGTTTTAACCCCCAGGGCTGGCCCATACTCACATGTGCATGGAGTAGGAGCTGTAAAAGGGTTGATGCTGAATTACACTTAACAGACCCTTATCCCTATTTAATGCTCTCTCCACTACACCTCTCCTTCCTCCTGCCTCTGCTCCTAATGCCTCTTTAGAGACAGCGATCCCATCAAAATCACTAATAGTGGCTTCAAGAAAAGCAAAATAATCTTCACTTAAAGGGACACTGTCACACTTAAAAGAATTCATTGTGCTGCAGAAAATCTTAATTGGAAATGGAATTTACTGTTTGTCTCTTGGTGTGTTCGCTTTTTCCATTTCTCTGAGCTCATTCATCTCAGAGTGGTCATTTTTGAACAGGCTGCTTTTATTTATGTGGTGACTCAGTCACTTGGGCTTCCAACAGTCAGAGACAATATTAGTGGTTTTTTTAAAACGCTTGATACATCTTAAAACTCTATCAAATTTCTGCTCATCTCAAAACTACTGTTCTCAAAACAAATTAAAAAAAAAAACTCTATTGGGCAGTATCCCTTTAAATGCAGTGAGCCAGTATAGCCTGGAGTATGTGGCTTTATAGTATTATTTTGTTGCCTCTGTAATTTGCTTTATATTTGCTTTTGGGGCTGCCAGAACACTTTTACCAGAAGGGGTACATTGCTCTGGTGATACTTGTCACCTCAAGTGGCAGATCCAGAGATCAGCTTCAAGATTAACACGTCTGTGCAGGATGCTGCATCTGGGTGGAGTGCCATTAAAATCCCTGGAGGTCCTGCTGAGCACTGCAGGCAGCTTGGATGATGCACAGTTAATTATTCTATTGGCAGCCCATGGCTCTGAGGCATGGGCATGACTCTAGTCATGCTGTCATGGAATATTAACAAAAATTGCAAAGCACTTTGGAGAGTTATCTGTAAACTGGTAATGTTTCGTTGTTACGGATTGCGCAACGACTTCTGCAAGGGGAGGGGTAACTTCTGACATCCTGGTCAACTTCCAGTGTGTAGGATTACAGATTGCTATCTTAACTAGCTCTGCTCAGATATCATAATCCTCTCTTCCTGTTCTGAAATGTTTTGTGCCGTTGCTGTAACGCAGATGTTTCATTTCATGCTGCAGATGGTCACATTTCAATTCCGAGTAATTATTCCTGTGTGTATATTGTATGCGTGGTGTTGTTAAAAGAACATTACAAAGGTTGCAAAGTCAACTGAAATGAAGACTGCATATTATGTTGATATATCAGATTTATAACCTTTAGATGCGCCACAGAGAGCTGTCTCATGTCCTTATGGAATAATTGGTAGCAATACTAGGTTGTCATCTTCTGGGTAGATCCTTATGGAGAGGAAATGGGACACATTCAGTGGATTTTATAGATGTTCGTTGGCAGCTGTGGAATGGTGAGATTTGAAAATATGGATTCTGAGTCAGACAGTGGAAGGATGCAGTGGTCCGGTGGATATGCACTCTTTGTCCTTTTATTCCCTCTTTTGAGACAGTCCTTGTCCTGATCCTGTCTTATTTCACTCAGAGCCCCTTACCCCATTTTCATTCTCAGTCCCAGTTTTTCCTTCTCAGGCATTTAATTTTAATCCTGCCTTCTTGACAAAGAAATCCTAGCATTCTACCCTTCAGACCTCCTGTTCCTCTCCACTACTACTCCTGCTCTGCTCTTCCCACTGACACAGTCTCCACAGTCTAAATCCCAACTTCTTCCAAAACGTTTGGGCTCTGCTTCCTCTTCTGCCCGGCATTATTTGTCTGTAAGTTTTAGGTCCTGCCTTCTCCTTTCACCCCTCACCCTTTTTTCCCTCCCCTTTGTCTGTTCTCCAGTAGTCACCTTGCCTCCTTAGTCCCAGCCTCAGCTCCTCCCAACCCGCGGGCTCCTTGCCCCAGTTTGCTCCTTGTCTGCCTCTGGAAAGTACCTCCGTGGTTTCCTCTGCATTCAAGTGAGCAGCTTCCTTTTCCTTGCACCCAGCAGGGAATCATTAAATAAACAACCACACAATCTCATCTTGCTTTGTTCTTGGCTGGAGAATGCCAAGAGAGGCAAGAAGGATGTAGAGAAGAGAGCTGGTGTGTTTGATAGTGTTGATTTCAGACACGTGTTCTCCTTCTCGACAAGAGCCTTACGAACATCAAGTAAACAGGGCAGGGAAGTGCAATTGTTTGGTTTTTTTAAATCTTTGTACTCTGGTAAAGCAGACTCTACAACAACTTCACTTTTTATTATCTAATTTTAAGTATTTGAGCTTACTACGTCCTTTAGAGTCTTGCAGGTCTAACTCTGCAAGGCTGGAGTCTGATATATTCAAGTGGGATCAGTCCTATTGCTTGTGATTGGCAAACACAGCTCTCCTGGAAGGGGAGTGGAGTTGTAAGATAAACATTGTTTTTGCAGTCTGCAGCTGTTTTTGACACTGAAGTGAATTGGTAACTTGTTTTCTTTGCTGTAAATTTTGAGCAGGAAAGAGCACTTGATAAGCAGAACTTGTTAAGTACCAGTACTTGTTAGGCAATTGCCATTTACCTGCTTCTTTCTGCACACAAAAACAACAGTCTTGGGAGAAAGGTCAGTGCAGGACTGTGTTCATTCTGAGTGCTTTCTGAAGTGCCTCAAGGTCTGGTAGAAGCAGAAGACTTCTGTGGAATCACCTGTGTGTGTTCTGCTCCTACTATTTTTCCTTCCCTTCCCTGCCTTCCCCCCACCCTTTTCTGCTGGGTAAATAAAAGTGGTTCCGTTTGCATGACAATCCAGGGGTCTGTGAATTTTCCACAGGTTTCTTTTAGTGATTTTACTTTTTAAAGGATATTGGGTTTGACCCAGATTTAATAAACTGTGATGTACTTGTGGGACATTTGTCAGAATCCTTGCTCTCAGCCTGCAGTTCTATGGCTGCTGTTCCTCAAGAGTTGGCTTTCTGTACCCTTAGGTTTTAACATCTCTGCTGTTGAACAACTTCACCAAACACAAAAGTTGGAATGCTTTATTTTTCAGTACTTGGGTTTCCGACCATAACCACATTTTTTTTAAGGGTGGAAAAGAGCGCATTTACTGCAATCAGTGCAGTTTGACTTACTGATCTCTTTTGGACTGATCCATATTTTAAGCACTGATTTAAAGTTAGAGCTCTTAGTGTTCCTGATAAATGAGGGATGAAGTCTGTTAGTAGAATAAATTTCCAAAGTGTCATGCTTTTATCTTGTGAGGGCAAGTGCCACAGAACTGAGACTGGCCTCACAGCTATATTTCTGAGCCAGTGCTGCTGTTTTCCAAACCAGCCTGATTAGTCAACAATATAGAAATCAAAGTCTTTGGATGCAAAGCTTGCAAAGGATGTGATTCCACTTGGTCTGTGGTGTATCTGTTCAAAAGAATTGAACTTGCAATGACTCACCACTTCCCAGAAATCATCACAGCTCTCATATCAAAAACAGAGGCAAAAGGGGATCAGTGTGAGCTGTAGCTTGGGGATCATGGGCTCTGCCACACCAAACTTTGTGCTGTGCTTTCTTCATCCTGATCCATCATTTTGACCACTCTGCTTCTGATTGTGAAGAAGCGTTACGGAGCTAGAGAGGAAAAGGACAAAACCAATCCGAAGAATTGCTCTTTAATCAACAGGTAAATAAAGGTTAGAAAATAATGCAACAGTCCCCAATGCAGCTTCTGTACCAAAGAACGTGTACAGTAAAAATGCAGGTAAAGTTTCATAGTGGCTATACAATTCCTGGTCCTTGTTTTGAAGAGGCTTTGAAGCTATGCTATTTATTCTTGACCTGGCTCTTGGTTTCCACCAACTGTAGCAAAATCTGCCCTCTCTCAAGAGTATTGTGACAAACAAGGTCATTCTTGTGGGTGTTTTTACACAGAAACAAGGTAATTCCAGTCACTTTGTTGATGGGATGTGTGTGATGTGCAAGGCAGAGCTTCTGCCTCTCAAGAACGTTCAGGAGTTGTGGCTCCTTTCCTTAAGGAGCTGCAGCTCCTGCCTTCAAACCATGCTCTGGCTTGCCAAGGCTCTACACACAGCAAGAGTTGGTCTGTGGCATTAAAAAGAAACAACTCGTGACTAACTCACTGTTGGCAGCTTTATCCCTCTGGTGAAAGAAAAAAATAGGTAATTTTCTGTGTAGAAGCTACAGCCACACCTTAGACTCTTGCTGGCAGCACAGGGGGAACCTAAGAATGGAATGGTCACAGAAATGGTTCTTCTCTTGCCCTTCAGCTCCTTCCAGCTTGCTTCAGTGGGTGTTGCTGCTGCCAGCAGCTCTCTTTCCATGCTGTG
Source organism: Eopsaltria australis (assembly GCA_034509425.1). NCBI lineage: Eukaryota > Metazoa > Chordata > Aves > Passeriformes > Petroicidae > Eopsaltria > Eopsaltria australis. Next base: position 177,811 of record JAVTVJ010000013.1, on the reverse strand, counting down.
GATGAAGACCTGTGTCAGTTTGTTGAGGTTTTTTTAATTTGCACAATACATGGGTCTTTCCATATCTGGCCCTGGCTCCACATCCAGAAAAGTTGTCTTGCAGTGATGATCCTATTTATAGTTTAATGAGACTAGGAGGTGGTGATTTCTCTTCTCTAAACAATGTAATAATTACAATAATAGTAATATTTACTGTAGGGTTAGTAATGGCTTTAGGAGCAATAAGCCATGAATAAGCTTTCAGGTTATACTTTGTTCTTGCTGTTAAGGGCCTCCAGTAAGGAAGACTTTCTAAAGCCTTGCTAATCATCCTATTTTTGCACAGAAACTGTTTCCAAAGTAATTGCAGTGATCATAACCTGTAATGTAATTAACTGTAATTTACATCCAGAGTAGCTGAAAAGGATCTTAATTGCAAAGGTTATGTTTATTATCTTGCTGAAAAAACTTTTGTTGACTTTTCTAGTAGCAGGACTAGTGTAGATACCATGGACTTTGTAACTTGATTCAAGGACAACTTTTCTTTAGACAAGAGGGAGAAGATAACTAAGAGCAAGGGAGGAAAATACAACTGTGGGGAGTGAGCTCTGTATCAGTCAGGTGCTGTGTGATCCCTGGGGCTTTTTACTGGACATCAAAGGTGGGATCCTCTCCTAGAATCAGACCACTTGCTCACTGATGACAAAAGCTCGTAGTTTGTGGCAATTCACAATGAGATGAATGACATTTTCACATACTGGATATTTATTTTCAGCTCAAATATGGAAAACTGGGAGTTCTTCACCAACTCTCTATGTCTGTGGCTTGAAATGTATCAAATTCCCCACCCCCGAGTTCTGAATGAAATCTCAAACCCTGAAAATAGTGGAATTTTCTGCACAGTTAAATCTCTATCTCCTGACCACCCTCAAAATAGTGGTTAGACCAAGTTAGAATAGTAAAGCTTATATAGAAGAATTAATTTTGAATAAGATAGGATGGGAAAAGTATCACGCACTAAATGCGCTGCTTTGCGTGGAAGCATATTCCTCAGTGTACCTTTGTGGTTTGGGGTTTTTCTTGTTTGCTTTTGTAACGTGATCTGTGAAATGTCAGTTGTAGGAAAAAAGCCTTGGTATTTTTATATGTAAATAAAGCAGTTGGAAAATTCAGAACAACTGTAATTAATGTTCTGGTACTGTCTCCAGTATTGTTGGTAGGATGCTTTATTTGTAACTGTCCTATGGCCAGCTGTGGCACCTCTCCTGATGTTGCCCCTTCCTACTTCCAGTTCAGAGGTTTCTTCTCCAGAGAAAGCTGTGCTGCTCAGGGCTTTGAAGCTGGTGTGCTCTCCCTCTTGCTCCAGTGTGTCCTCCATGTGCTGGTCCAGTTCTGTGATGGTCCCTTCTAAAGCCTTCCCAGTTCACTGGTACTAATTTTGTAGAGCTTTCTCTGAACCACAAACATCAAACTCTGCTGACTTCTCCAAAATGAGTGTTACTCTTACCATACAGTTGTTGTGGAGTTTATGCCTTTTCCCAACACAGAAATGCCTCCTCTTTATAAATGCAGTTGTGCCCTGAGTCCAGTAAGGGTTCCATTCTGGTAGCTCTGCTGTTTCAGAGTTCATCATCTCCCTGGTGCATGTTCTCCTGGAACTATTAGTGACATTGGTTACTGCCTACTGTTTACCTCTGTAATGTTAAGTACAGCTGAAAAGCAAATTCTTGGTGTTAAGACAGCTGAACCTCTTGAGAGATGAGAAATGTTTGTTCTTCACTGGCTGATGGAAAAGATCATAAAGATTCAGTAAATCACCGATACTAACAGGACTTGTAAGCTTTAAAATGCTTTGTGGAATGAGATTGTCAAGGGAGAGCTTTAAATTCACTGGTTTAACTCTGCAAAGTCCTCAGTTGGTCACTGCCCTGCAGACCCTGATGTGAATCACTTTATCTGTGTAAAAGCCTTTTCCCCTCTAAGCACAACAATCCAGTGGGGTACAAGTGCACTCACCATACTTGACACAGCAGGCTGGTTCCATGGTGATCAGATTTCTCCCTGTGATGTTCCCTGTCTGAAGGCATTCTATTCCATTACAAAGGACACTTTTACCATCAGTGGATGCTGCCACGGTGATAAGAGCATGGTCCTGGTAGAGCTTTAAGGTAGGGTGGCTGCTTACAGCTGGTGTCTTATGCATGCAGGCGAGACTTACTGTACCCCTGCTTGAAATCTGACATTGATCAGCAGAAGTTAAATGTATGTCTCTGCTCGTCCTGACATCTGGGTCACAAACCTTTCGGTTAAAGACCTGGCAGCTGAAAACTGTACATTAGGAAAAGTGCAGGAGCAGCAGCAACCTCCTGCCAGGTATTTGTACAGCTCAGTAAGAGTTCACCAGTACCTCAGTCTACCTCCTACCTGTTATCTGTGCTTATCAGGGACATTATTCATCTGTAGACTGTATCCCTTGTTTCTGCTTCTCCATTTCTTGTATTTTTTCTTTTCTTTTCTTCTTGTGTTTCCTTTCTTTCTCACTCTTATGCTTTTTGTCCTTTGCTTGTCTTTTATTTCACCCCTTTCCTCCTCTTCCGTTCCACTTCCAACTTCCTCTTCCTCTCCTGCCTCTTCCTCTTCCTCGTTTGGTCCTATTGAAGTTGAGCCCAATGCCGGGACACCACGTCGTAGACCTCTCTCCTTCTGCCCTTGCTGTGCCCATGAAGGTAACGTAACCTCACACACCCCGTGTCCTCCCTGCCCACAGCTGGGTTCTCATAGCAGCACTAGTCAGCTAGTGACCACAAGGCCCCCCAGCCCTTTTCTTGCCTTGTCTGTAGCTACCTGGTAACCAGCTTCTCTGAGCCTGTGGCAAGCTGTTAAAGGTACAGTATCCCTTTTGCTAGTCCCAGCTGTGCAAGAGAAGGTGCAGTGACTGGGAGGGACAATGGGCAGCAGCTGTGGGACCGTAAGTGTCGCACTCAAAAGTTTCTATTTCCATTTGGTGGCTTCAATTTCTCTATTTCTCCTGAAAGATGTTTGGAAGGTGGGATAAGGGATGACAATCCTTTTCCTTAAATACGGCCTTTTAATAGCATATAGGGATTAAAGGAATACTGTGTCTTTATAAGGACTGATTTGAAAAACATCCTTGAACTTTAAAAGCCAACAGACCTTAAGTTAGACTAGTTTTCCCTCATCTGTCTTGCTGAGTGCATTCTTTAACTATCCCAAATGGAGTTTGCTGTAGAGTTTTCATTGCCAAGGCATGGGGAAGGGGTTGTTTATGTGTGTTCATGGTGTAATTTTGCTAACCACTTATCTGCTTTTCATGGTGCTCCCTCACATCAGTTGTCAGTGCTCCCTTTCCAATCCTCCCATTACTCCTCTACTCATTGGCTGTTTTAAAATACTTACGTATTCCATAGGTCAGTAGCGTTGTGTTTTTGGCTTTTTCTTAGAGGCATTTGTTTTTTATTACATCCTGGCATCGGAGAGGAAGGGGAGACTTCCCAGTGTTTTCATGGCGCCACAGCACTGGACATCTGCATGTACAGTCTCCCTCTCCTGTCCCACGTGGGCATATTGTGCAGAGATGCTCAGAAAAGAATGCTTGGAACTGAGCAACACACTGGGATAAAGTCCACAGAGCCGGGGGCTCTTAGGGTGGTTCAGCCGGGGCTGGCATTCCCCGAGGGGCTGGTATGACACATTTTCAAAGGCAGGTGAAAGGCAGCCCAAGCTGCAGCTTATTAGGAGTTGTAGGCTCTCCCTTGTATAGCTCCAGGGCAGCGTTTCTCTGACCCACTGAGGATAAGGCAGGACACAGGGCTGAATTAAGTAGCCATTAATGTGGTATTTGTGATGTGTCTGTGTCGTAGAGTTTGAACAGTAAGCTTGCTGCTTGATTATTTTAGCATTAGATGGACTATTTGCGAGCTTTTGTTCTTGATGCAGAGAGCATGTATCCATCCCAGCAATCAGAGACAGGGATGTTAGTTACCCTGAGATGCCTGGGTTATATGCAGTGCAAGCTGATGGGATGCAGCAATCCAAAAGTGCTGTTGAGCTTGATTTGAGGCCTTGCTCCTGCTTCTGCTTCCATACAGGCAGGGACATTGCCACTGGCCTTGTTTGGGTCTGATGTAAATCACAGCATTCATATGCAGGTGGTTCAGTGTGGAATAAGTGGCCCAGACCAAGAGCTTGCCAGGGGGAGCCTCCTTGCGAAGTTCTTGTGTTTGATAGATATCAACAGAAGGCTTTGGGAACAGCGTTCTGCATTTATTCCACATGACCCCTGACAGATACAAGATTCATCAGTGGACTATTGAGTAAGTTTAGGAGTTTGTTCTAAAATAAAAGGACCAGCTAAGAGTTCTGTACTAGGTGTTGAAGGCCCAAGGTTTCTTTATTCTGCTTTCATACTAGCAAACATGTCTGGGGGTTCTTTTTCTTTCTAGCTCTGGTATATAGTACAGTAGAATTAGTTTCTGTGTTCACTGTGCAGGGAGATCTTGAAGATTAATAGAAATATGTGGCTAGGAGGAGCAGACAGAAAAGATTTACTTAACTGTTGAAAAGTTGAACTGTTGAAAAAGATGTCACTTTTGGCTAGTAAAAAAAAACTTGAGGACATATAATTGAAGCAAATAAAAGTGAAACACATGGAGTGGCAATTGAATTATTTTTGATGAGCATATGTTTAAGTAGCTGGCATGGGCATCTATAAAACTCTTCTGATGAAAGGAAAAGTTAAATACTTAGAGAAGTTGGGGCTTTCTGCAGTAAGAATGAGGAAGAAACAAGTAATGACAAGAATATCAGAAACAAAAACAAAAAGTAGGCTCCAAAGAGAAGAGAATCCTTTTGGAGGTGACTTCACTCAACTGTGTGCTGTAGGCAAACTGAATGGACCCGGCTTGGGAGTGCTCTGGCAGCATCTTGCTCGGCTTTCTTTGCACATTTTGCCCCAGTGTTGTTTTTGCAGTTTGGGCTTGTAAGGATTGCAGGGCATTACCTGAAAATTCACCAGGTTTCTTTCTTGGCAGGCATGGGTAAGAAGGATGACCCCAAGCTGATGCAGGAGTGGTTCAAGCTGGTGCAGGAGAAGAATGCCTTGGTTCGCTACGAGTCTGAACTGATGATATTGTGAGTAGCTGTGGGAAAAATGGGGATTTTGTCATAAATAGCAGTGGAAGATCTGTCAGTATTGTCATCCCTGTAAGGCCAGGAGATCAGCAGCCTCTAGGCTGAGATAGGTGTCCAAGTACATTTCAGAGGAGTAGCAGAAGGAATAATACTGGTAAGGGATGAAAGTTCCAATTATTTGTGCACATGCAGAAGTACAGGTATGTGAGCCCTTCCCATGCTGTTCTTATATAAAACACATCCTGTTTATGCAAGTGTTTTCCAGCTATGCAGAAATAATGTGTGACTCCTGGTTTTGGTAAAGTTGGCCTCTAAGCATAGCCAAAAGTATTTAATTCAGTCATCTTTGCCATGTGGCTCTCTTTTCTTGCTGTAGTGAGACTCAAGTGCCTCTCATGTGGGCTCAGATGGTAAAGCTGTTTTTCCGTTAATGAAATTGGGAGTTTTTTGTGCTCCCATTGTGCAAATTTACAGAAATTCATTTCAGAGTATGTCAGCTCACCTCAGCAATGTGGAAGCTGATGGCTTTAGGGGCAGAAAAGTCCCAAGGTGGTGTTTGCAATAGCCTGACATGTCCTTAAGTAATAAGCACTTTGTTAATAAGTAACTTTGGTTTTAGAGTGGGAAGTAGCTGAGGATACATAGAGGGCTTGCAGATTTATTTGCTCTTTGACTCTGCTCTATATTTAGTTCACTACACTTTTGGCATTGCATTTCCTAGCTGAAGGCAAAGAACCTGAAAAAAGTGCAATTAAATCTTTTAAAAATACAGTTACATATCTTAAGTTATTTAAGAGTTGTTCCAAACCAGATTGGTAAAATGCACAGCAGCTACCTAGAGAGGGAGTTGAAACTGAGAATGAATATGAAGCCATGTGTACAGTATTTTAATATACCTGCAACTTGGATTTCTGCTCTTTCCCTTTCAGTGCTCGGGAGCTAGAACTGGAAGACAGGCAGAGTCGACTGCAGCAGGAACTCCGTGAGAGGATGGCAGTAGAAGGTGAGAGCAAAAGGGAATATTTCATGGATTGCATGTGTGTATTTCTAGCCTTGTGTATGCTGATAGTTTTGGTATCTCTGCAGATCATCTGAAGACAGATGAGGAGCTCTCAGAGGAGAAGAGGATCCTGAATGAAATGCTTGAAGTAGTGGAGCAGAGAGATTCTCTCGTGGCTCTCCTTGAGGAGCAGCGGCTTCGAGAAAAAGAGGAAGACAAGGACCTGGAGGCAGTCATGCTTTCCAAAGGTTTCAGCTTGAACTGGTCCTGAGCTTAACACATTTACCTCTGCTGGTCTGTGTTGTCCAGTTGGCCTACCCTGAGTTTGCCAGAATTACATGGATAGGAAGATGTTGAAGGGGAAACCTCCGAAGAGTCCAAGAGCATGCAGGGATTTGGTCTGAAGCACTCAGAAGCCTTTTGATAAGTGTGTTGGTTCCAGAAGCTTAAGTTTTACATGTCTGCAAGCCAAGTTGAAGAAATGAGTTGAGACTGTGGAGTCTCCTTGAGGTCCTGTTTGATGGACCATATTTTTGTGTGTGTGGTAGGAGGGAGGGGGGCATAATCCATGTGTGGGGAAGGAGGTTAAGGGAAGAAGCACCCTTAACTACACTGGATTTAAGGCAGTCCATTCCTTTCCTGTTTTTACTACACCAGTTCTAATAAAAGGGAGGGAAGTGGCAACCCTTCCTGAAAAACCACAGCAGCCTGTAGCAGTGGAGTCAGCTGTCCAAGAGAGCTCCAGAAGCCCAGGGCAACACCTTCTTTGCTTTAGTCTTCCTCCCCACCAAAGAAACCTGCAGTTGGACCTTATGCATGGATATGAAGAAATACAAGACAGAGAAGATACTGCTGTGTGTGATGGAACACTCTGCCTCTTGGTTTTTGGAGAGAAGTGGGCATCAGTGGACTCTTTCCCTACCTTGGCTTCCTAAATCTTCTTGTGAGGAACAAGGGGAGCAGAAGAGAGAGGGAAGATGCCCATCTGCTTTGCTACACACTGGAAAGACAGCTACTGGCCTTAGTGTTCATGGCCACAGCTCAGAGGCTGGTGGGCTTCCTTGTTCTGTTTTTGTTGTGACTGTTTTGACACTGGAAAATACTGCTGTGGGACAGTGGTAAGTGTGTGCTGGGGCAGGGGTGTTCCCAGGCAGCATTCCCTGGTTATTAGGCCCCTAAAAGGGAGAAGCCCTTAAGTGACCGAACCACCATTAAGACTTTTCAGTGTTTTTATTTTTTTTTTCCTCTGTATTTTGTTTTTGCACATTGGAAACGAAGCTTAAGACCTGCCTGGGCCCTCAGTCACTTTGACCCTTTTATGTCAATTAACTTATTTTTTTAATACTTGAAAGAAGATTCATTTTTGTATCTTTTAGGAAAAAAAAAAATGGACGAGTGATGGGTGTGTGTGCCTGCTGCATCCTACAACTTCCACTTCAAAATTACTGGACGTTGTTACCTGTGGCTATTTATTAGTGTTCTTATTAATAATTTGATTGTTACACATATTTGATTGTGGAGGGAGTGTTTTAACTCTGTTAGAGAAAGACACTACTGCGGATCAGTCCCTGCTTCACAGCAAGGGCAGCCTTTATGTACCCATGGATGCATCCTGCCCTAGGAGTTTTCCTCTGTGAAAAAATCCTGTGCACTCATGGAGTTTAAGAATCTGTGTTCTTAGCGTCCTTTTCTTCCACATCCCAGATTCTCTCTTTTGGACTAAGAAACCTGTATTTATTTAAATTTTACATTTTTATAACAAGAAAGCCAAAACTGTGAGGTAGAACTATCCCGTATTTCTCACTGAAAGAGGGGATCCTCACACTCCTGATACAGTTAGAGGGATTTCCATGAAAACAAAAATAGCACATTTCCTGCTGCATCTGTTGGAAGAAGCTCCTTTTGGCCCAGTTAGTGAATCTGCTGCTTTTCAGCCAGGAGGGTCCTGACATGATAACCAATGAGCAGGATATGCACTGAGCAGCTCAGCACCATTCCCTGCTGGACAGACTCCCAGGGCAAACCGTGTCCTTAACTTATCCTGCAGAGCTGAAACAGCACTGTGCACTGGGGATGCATCCCATCCTGCACGCCATGTGTTCAGAGGGTTTCCCTCCTTGGGGTGCTGACTGTGTTCTTTTCCTGTCAAAGAAGTACCAAGCCTGCTTCCTGATGTCTTTGAGAACGTGTCCCATTCCCAAGCACATTTGCACTGCGTACTGACTCTTCCAGCTTGAGCTGACACTGCCGGTGCGAGGCACCCCAGCAGGGCTGAACATCCTTCAGCCTTTGGCCCTGGCACAGAAGTTCACAAGGTTTCTTGCCGTTGGCTCTCTGCCTCCTTCAGAGGGGTCTCCTGTAAACCAAGATCTGTGGTTTGAATTCACCTGTGACTTGGGAGAATACCCCAGGCTGAGGGAGAATGGGTAGGAATGTCCACAGGGACTCTGAGCAGTGCTGGTTGCTAACTGTGCAAAAACGAAGTGTTCTCCCTCTGTTCCCCCTAGTGTTTTATGCTAAGGCATTCCAAATTAAATCCAGATCCTTGTGAAACCAAGCAGACAGGCAGCTGCAGTGCTGCTTCATAATTGTGTGTGCCAGCAAGTGGTACCTGCCATACCAGCACCCTGGAGTGTTGGCTTTACCAACAGCATGGCCAACAAACACAATTCCCCCCCGTTTGCCAGTGCAGGGGCCTGCTGCCCGAGTCAGACTGGCAGTGGTAGTTTACACAGTCTGCATTTGAGGGGCCAGTGGAAGCTGGAGTGCAGGAGGAGGGAAGAGAGAAAGTTTACTGTCAATTGTCTCGTGCAGAGAATAGACCTCAGTCCATTTTATAGTGCACTGGGTATGTGGACCACATCTAACCTGTAACAGAAGATCACTGAATGTGAGCTGGAGAACAGAAAAAAGTCCTGAGGAAGAAATACCAGATGGTTCCCTTTCCCTTTCATGCTGGGGGACATTGGCCAGATCTTTGCAATGCTGAAGAGTGATATCACTTGAGGATGTAATACCTTATTGCACAGAAAACCCACATATTCTAACCCTAAACTCTTTGGGTTGTGCTGAAGGCCTCCAGCAGCGAGAATGAAAACGAAGAGCTAACATCGCACACACAAATTGATTAAAAACACACAAAAGGGAATGTTAAAAGGCCTTTTTATATCAAAATGGTTGTAAAAGGCACAACTTGTATTTGCTGTTCAGTTGCACTTTAAGAATATGACTTGCATATCAGATAGTGGGTTTTTTTACTCTCAGAATATTTTTAATTCAAATTTTGTACTTTTAAACCGGAAGAAGGCTCTTGTGAGCACAAGATTTCTTATTTGTATCTGAATCCAAGCAGGATGTTCTAGCTCTTTGAGTCAGCCATGTGCATTCAATGATGTGTGACCATTTCACGTGTGAGGAGAGCAAAGAGCCCCTCAGCTCCTGAGGCGTGGGCACGCCAGGGTGGCTGTCCCCAGGTGACACGGTCCTGGGCCAGGGCTGGCTGCTTCATCCCGGCAGCAGGTAGGAAGAGAGCCGAGCTTGGAACCTGCCCCGTGTTCCTTTTGAAATGGGCACACTGAGGATGGGGCAAGCACTTAACCCCCTGCGGGGAAGGGAGGGGAAAACCAACTCCTGGAAGGAAACAGCCAGGAGGCAAATGGAGATGGGGGAGTGAGGACTGCCAGAACAACTAATCTGCTGTTTTCACAGTACCTTTTTTTTTTTTTTAACTGTTCTGTTCCTTTTAATCATATTCTCATTAAAAGTCACAACTGGCTGTAAAATTCTGAGCTTCAGAGAACTAAGGTGTGGGGAGGTGACAAGACATTTCAGCTCCAACTTTCAGACATGTTCCTTCTTTCAGTTAACCTATACCCCCTGGTCTCACTGGGGCATGTTATAAACTGCATTGCTGAACATATTTTAGAGCAAACCGCAAGTTTTAAGTCTGTCCTTCTCTCTCCGTCTCTGCATTTTCTGTAAATATTTGTTTGTGTGTAAAGGCACCAGTGGATCCTTGGGCTACCCCCACGGTCAAGAATCTGAGTTTTGTGCAATGCCTAGGCCTCTGTTAGAACACGGTGCTTGCGTAGAGCTAGTCACCACATTTGTGTGCACTCTGGTGGGCTTTAATACTTTTATACATCTTAATCCTGAACGTTATGAAGTATTCTAAGTGGTCTAGACAGCATGATCTAGAGCAGCCGGCAGTTCCCTTTTGTGAGCAGCTACATACACCTTGTTTGGTTACCATTCTTCTAAAATGAGTTTTCCATTAAGTGTTTACACCACGCACCAGTGGGTGAGAGAGGTGTTGCATTGTAAAATCTCCCATGTACAAACTGAAAAGCTGCAATGGGAATTTCAGTTGTCACTGTCTGCAAGAAAGAGAGCTCTAAAGCATACTAAAAACCAGCCTGTATATAGTTCACGGAGAAAGAGATCGCTGGCTGTTGACCTTTGCAAAATAACAGAGATGAGAAGCTTTCCAAAAGCTCCTGCTTTTGGATTGTTCAAGGACTGCTTGGCAGGTACTAGGCAGGGTAGCTGGCAGATGTTACTGAAAGCAGATGTGAAGGGGAGGATGCCATGTTCTGATGGCATTGCAGTAATTTAAATACTCTGTATCTGTGGGTGCATGCGTGTGTGTGTGAAGTCTAATCCAGGCAAAGGGAGTTGCTTTGGCATCTGCCCTTTCGTATGAAAGTGAACTCTGATATTCAGATTGTTCTAGGCTTTTACGGTTGGCATGTATGGAGCGTGAACAGAAAAGCGAATACCCTACCTGTACAAAACCAACTCTGTTCCAGCCTGTTGTCTTCTATTTGGTTGTGTTTTATCGTTTGTTTTTATGCACACTTGCTTCATTGGTGTTGAGATTTTAGCACCTCAGATGGCCAACTGAACTAAAAAAAAAAATAAAGTCATTAATTATTTTTTCTTTTTTGTTGGTGGCATTATCGTTTCTTTTCTCTGTTGTCACTCCCTTGGTTGATGATTGATGAGGACCTTGAGAGGAAGTGATCTAGTGATAAACCTGAGTGTTAAAGGGCTTTGTTTCAATTTCTCTTCTCCTGGCTCACTCTCAGCCACTCTGAATTATCTGATGCAAAGAAATCAATGATACACCCCCACTACATGTACATATTCTACATTGTTTCTTCAGATTCTTAGTGAAGAGGAATTACCCTAAATAGCCAAGAAGGGATGAAGGTAATATGTATTTGACTGTAGAAACTAGAATTTCACTTCTGTAGCTGAAACTCACTTCCCTTAGCCTGCAGTACTGGACTGAACATCTGATGCTGATGTAGCAACATTCAGTAAAATAATGGGAGAATTACATTAATGCCTCTGTGCTGTCTTTTTTTTTTTTTTTTTTCTTTTTGGAGATGCAGAAGTTTGACACAGGATGTTGGGGGAAATCCCAGCCGGGGAAATCCCAAACAATGTGCTTTATTTTCTTGCCCACTCAACCATTTTCCAAACAAAGGATCAACCTCGGTGTTCCTATGGTGGTGTGATTAAAGGAAACCTATCAGTGCAGCAGGAGGGATGACAGGCCTGGGATTTCCCCTTGCCTGGAGGCTGGGCCAGCAGGCTGTGCTGCAGGTGGCAGGAGTGACAGCTCTCGCTGCCTCGTTTGTGCAGCTCAGGAGGGCAGCAGCTCGTGGAGTATGTTCCAAACCTTACAATTCTTCCCGTTCTTTTGGTCTCTTGTTCCCAAGTAGTAGTAGGAGTACAGACAGTAGTGGGAATAAAAATAGTAGTGGGAGAAAGCTGTGGTTACCCAGGCATGGAGGATCTCTCTGCTGTCAAAAGGCCAGTCCATGAGGACTTCTCGCTTGCTGCCAAAAGAAAAATGAATGTCTGGAAAGCGACTGCTGGACTCTGGGACGCAGGAAGTTGGCTCCCATCCATATTGCAATTTTGTTAGTCCTCAATCTCAATTAGGAACAAAGACATTCTGCTGTTTTATAACCTTTGGATGGAACAACGGGTCTAGGGAGAACTTTATCTGTTGCTTGCTTGGGCAAAAACCTACGCTGGCCCTCCAAGGCAAGTGCTCCTGCACAGATTAGCTATGGGTGTCTAAGAAACTACACCAGAAAAAGACCCCCTAACAAGTAAACCCCACCCCAGGAGCCCAGCCTGGTGGCAGCTGCTGCTTTCCTTTTCCCTTGATAATGAAAGTTGCCTTCAGAAGCCTCTGTGTCCTTTTCTACAGGTGCTGTTCCATGCCCACGAGGCTGCCTCACCCACCCGGCATCGTTCCTCTTTGTGCAGAACCACAAGCCCTCCCCAGTTCTTTGTCTTCCGTGCCGAGGTGAGGAAGAGCACAGAAGTTTCCGAGGTGGGAGGGTGAATGTTCCCTCAGCTCTCGGGAGCACAGGAGGAAGGATGTCAGTGGGTTCATTCAGAAGCGTGCAGAGCCTCTTTCTGGCAGCAGCAGATATATTTTATCTTATGCAGCCCTCCTGGCTGTACTCGGCCTGGCTAAAGACAATGAGTGTAACTTGTCAGGAAAAATAACTAAGGGAAAGTCCCTACAACCCCCTGCCATTCTGGCTTCCCTCATGTTTTACAGGGTTTTTTTGAAAAGTTTTCACCATCAATGCTGTGACAGCAATTGCATTTTTACATCCCACCTATCAGAGAATGCAAACCTGATACTTTAAGGATTCAACCTGGGCACACATCTCTAAAGAATTCCAGCAGGTCCTGAGTGTATCTTCCTGCTTTAAATCCTAAGCATCAGCAGCAACAGAGCAGTTACCAGAGAAACGATCCTATAGGTGGCAATGGGTGAAAGCAAAGTGCTGGCTTGTGACAGGGAAGAAGGGGAAGAATGCTTCATTTTATAGGTATTACTTGAGGGATGTGATGAAGAGTTGCCTCCTTCCTTAGCCTGCATCCTTTTACACAGCACTCAAAATAAGGAAAAATAAAACCAACAGTGCTCCGGAAACCAGCTCCGGAAAAAGCATTATTTGCCTTGGCACCTTGGGAGCAGTGTGAATGCCTGTGGACACCAGGAAAGTGGATAAACTAGTATTTCCTAACCTGCTGAGTGTGTGGGGCTTTTCTCCATGTCTCAGGTGCAGGAATCACGTGGCTTTCTGTAAGCAAAAGATAACATCTCTTTTTTATTATTCACATGTTCTACACAAATCCATATTACTCAGATACCAGAAACAGATATAAAAAACTCCACAGCGATTTCTCAAAAGAAAGAAATACACTTTGGGCAGACGGGAGAGAGCGGGGCAGTGCTGCTTGGGGCGGTGCTGACTTCGCAAGACAAAGCTAAACAGTTTGAGGAAACAAGAATGTCTCTTCAGTTCCTTGAAATCCACACATTTGCGTGTCATTTCTTTTCCCCCCCAACACCATTCCTAGCGGGAAGCCACCCAGTGGGTTGACCAACATGACTCAAACCTGAATCAGAATTGGTTCAGTCTTTTTTGTAGAATCCCAGGAACTTTAAAAAACACCCTAATGTCAGGAACCCTGTGGGGAAACCCAAAGACTGAGCATGGCACTGGCACCGGGACTGGGCATGTTAGGAAGAAAAGTGTGACAGGAAGGACACCCGTACTGAATACCAGGTAAGCATGGCTCTAAACAAAGCTATGTTGAAGTGTATGGCTGTATTAAATAGGAATTAGTTGAAGTAGGACTGTATTACTATACTTGAAAGGAGGCTGTAGCAAGGTGGGGGATGGCCTTTTCTCCCAGGCAACAAGTGACAGAATGAGAGCACAAAGTGTGAAACTGCACCGGGGAAGTTCGGGTTGGAAATTGGGAGGAATTTCTTCACAGAAAGGTAATCGGACATTGGAATGGGCTGCCCAGGGAGACGCTGGAGTCACCGTCCCTGCAAGTGTTTACGGAAAGCCTAAGGATGTGGGACTCTGTGCCATGGTCTGGTTGACATGGTGATGTTTGGTCACAGGTTGGAGTCGATGATCTCAGAGGTCTTTCCCAACCTACCTGGTTCTGTGATTCTGTGATTTTAAACTCATAAAACGATCTTAAACGAAAATTCGCATTAATCTGGCAGGGAGGGCAGTGGCTGTGGGAGGTGGGGCGTCAGGAGCCTTTGGCCAAGCAGCCCCAGCTCGGGACTCACCAGGATTCCCGAAGGCGGCTCGGTGTGGGGCAGGCCGGGCCGGGCCGGGCCGGGCCGGGGCGGCTCCGGAGCCTCAGGCGCTCCCCGCCCTCAGGCGCTCGGGCCGTTGGGCCGGGCCCGCGCCGGGCGCGTGCCGCGCGTTCCCGCCCGGCCGGGCCGCGGGGCGGGGCCCGCGCTGCGCTCAAATACCGGGAGCGCGGCTCTGAGGGGCTGCGACCGCCGAGCGCTGGCACCGCACCGTCCGGCACCGCCGCAGCCCCGCTCCCGGTGAGTGTTGCCCGTGGCTCCCCGGCCGCGGGAGCGGCTCGGCGGGGCCCCCGCGCTGGGCGGGAAGCTCGCGGTGAGCAGGGGCGGCGGCGCGGGCCCGCCCGGGAAGCGCCGGGGGCCGCGGCGGTGTCGGGGCGAGTGCCGGGCCCGCTGCCTCCCGGGGCCGGAGGTGCCGGGTGCAGCTCGCAGCCCCCCGAGCCTGGGGGGCGAAGTGTGCGCGTTCTGCTTTCTCTGATGGGTGCTGGGAACTCCTCTGCCTCCCGGCCGATCTCCCGGCTCCTTTCGGCCCGCCGAAGCCGGCCTTGCGTTTCAGCGGTGCGGTTGTTTCTTCCTTTGCTGTTTCCTGCTCGGTCGCTGCCGCTGTCCCCCCCGTCCCTCCTGGCCTGTGCTGGGTGGGAGTGACCCCTCCGCTCTGCCATCGGCTCCGCTGCTTCCCCCGGCGGGATCCATTCCACGCCTCCCCTTTTTCCCTGCTTCTGTCGCGCACCGGCCTCCCTCCCGTTCAGATGGCATTGCATAAAGCCACAAGAAGTTCTCTCTACGTGGTGAAGCGCAGCATCTCGCCCTCAGTCTCTGGCGAGGGTTGTCAGGAAGCAGCGATGTTGGCCGGGCAGGGAGGGGAAGGAGTTAATGCTGTATGGCCACTCCAGAGGGACCCGCGCTTGCCTCAGCTCTTCCAGCTACAGAGGGATGTGGGAGTGGCAGCTCCACGAGAAAGCGAGCAAGGAAGGATTTCTAATAATAGCGCTAACATTTTTAGGAAGAGCAGGGGATGGATACAGATGAGTCAGTTCGGTGTGAGCTTTTCTCCCCGCTCCTTGCCTTCCCCGGAGCTCTAGGTGTCTGTGGCTGCCTGGGGGGAGCGCCTTTGGCTCTCCCTTTGTTTCCCGTGAGCAGCGCTCGCATTCCCGTGACACGGGGACCTGTTGGGTTCGGGGTGAGTGAAGGCTGGAGGAGGAGGCTGAGTCGTGTGTGAAGCGGAAGGGAACGGAGTGAGCAGCTCCCCTTCTTTTCAAAGGTGTTCCTGTAAGTTTTGTGCTCTGGGGATGGTCTCTGTACCTCGGAGTGACAGTGGCTCTGAAACTGGTGTGTTTCAGCGGGGAAAATGTTCTTGTCTTCTTTTAAACGGTAATATTTGTAGCTTTAACTAAAAAAAAATAAGGTTCAGCGCCTCAGAGTTATTTAAATCACTAAAGTCTTAATTCAGGAAGTCAATGCTTATTTCAGAAGTGATGAACTTTTTTAACGTCTCTTGGGATGTCTGGGCCTTAATATTATCATGGGATACTTATTATCTGTTCAAAACGGTTAAAATGTTTTGTGGAGGAAGGAGCAAAGTGGTTCCCCAACAGGAAATTATTTTTGAAGTTTTTGGATTGGTTTGGTTTTTTGGTAAAGGACTTTTTGCAAAAGTCCACCTGTGGGAAGAGTGGTTTTTGTTCTGTTATAACTTTGTCGCTAATTAGACTGAAACTGTTTTCACCTGCCTGTGGAAGCATAACATCTTAAAAGGGGTTTTCTGTGTGGGGTTTTTTTCTTTCCTCTCCTTTGCACCCTGTTTACGTGAGTTTAGTGCTGTTCAGTGTCTTCTTTAGGATAACTTTGCAACACCTATTCCTGGAGATATCCTCTGTGCTACTGGTGTTGCACAAAAACACTGGGGGAATGCATTGTATAAAAAGTAGCATTCTAACACTGTGTTATTCTCTTGGATATCTGCACCTTGTCTCTTCCCATTTCCTCGTCTTTCTTTCTAGGTCTCTTACCTGTCATTACAGGTAACTGGCAGGGCTTAGGGACCTGCTGAGGCACAACACTTCCATTGTGCATGTGCAGAGTTGTAACAGGTGATTGCAAACCTTGTGGGTAGGCTGCCGTGTACCAAGAAAGGCTGGTGTGAAAAACCTCCCGTTCTGATTTGTCAGCAGCTTCTTGTTTGCATCTGGTGACATTTGCTGAATTTAGGAAGAAAAAATGCAACTGATTTTTGGTTAGGTGGTTTTGTTGGGTTGCTGCCCTCCCAATTTCTTAAAACCAGATTAGGCCAGCTGAGACTGTGAGTTGAGCTCAGTTTCCCACTGTGCACAGGCAGCAGAACAGAGTGCAACACTCCACCAGGGCTGCCTGTGCAAACCTGGAGTCTGTGCTCCTGGGATTTGGGCATGCCTGAACCCAGAACCAAGACACTGCACCTCTGGGTAATGTGAGGGCCTTGTAAAGGTGCTCAATGTGGCTTTTTATTTCTGTCAGATCCTAAACCAGTACGAACAGTGATAAATAATCAGGGAACTATATGGTGTATCTGTGTGTGTTTACTGAACACTCTCACCTGAGGTCATTTGTGCCCTGTTTCCCTATTTTGTGTTTTTCCTGTGTAACAGGATGACAGGAGTCATCCACACTCAGCAGGAGTCTGAGGAGCTGACAGATCAAACAGGGTTTGTTTTCATTCTGTAATAGAACGAAAATGTTTAGAGTCAAAGCAGGCAGACACATAAATCTAGTGACTGTCACCTTTGGAGACCTTCCTGGAGTAGCCTGGTGCTTGGAAGTCATCAGATGGGGGAGAAGGGAGTGTCTGTAATAACTCTGAACAGGTTTCTGTGCTTGCTGGTGTGACTGTGGAGGAGCAGCCTCGAGGTGTTGGTTCCTTGATGAAGCAGCTCCTTTGGCCTCTGGGTATGAACTTCACAGCAGGAAGGAGCCAGCCTGGTCTGCGGTTTTTCTGCTGAGGGGAATTGTGTGCAGATGGGCAGGTTTCATTTTCAGTGTTTAGCAGTTCCTAGATGAGTGAAACAGCAGAGTTTACTATCAGTTTTGGGTTGGATTTTTCTCGGCATGCTATGGTGTTTTGTCTGTCAGATTACAGAGTTTTGGGGGCTGGGATTGCCATGGTGGCAAACACAAGGAAAGGGTTTTCATCCCTTCATGCATTATAGGGTTCCTGCTCTTTCTCCCATGAGAGGACAGCGTCACATTGTGGCTTTAAACTCCTCATACCTCAGTAGCTTGCTCCCCACTTTCCTTTAAACCCTCAGAGCTTTTATTCAGCTTCACTGAAGTATGAATGAGCAGGGGAATTGGGCTGTGTGTGCAGTCATGGCACACGTGGATGTTGGATTTTTGTTTAAATGTCTGCTAACCTGCTCTATTTCCTGGTGAAATGCTGTGACTGACCTTTGGCCAGTAGTGCTCTTACTGCTGTTTATAGAATGGGCAATACCCATTCTATAAACATTTTGGGCTATTTCCTTTATCTCCTGTAAAGGACAAATACATTCCTTGGTTAGTGTAGCTTTTGGTTGTTTGGTATAATTGCTACAATACCTTTAGAGAGACGGCCACACAAAACAAATTCACTTAGGTCTTCAGTTGCTGTACTTTGGGTTTGTATGCTCTTCCTGTGTTTCAACATCAGCCTGTTCCTCTGAAGTTAGAACTGAAAGCGAAATGGCTTTGCTTTGTTTCATGCACAGTCATGTACATGAAACACCTCAGAGAGCCTGTAGGTGTTGAGTAGAAGAAACACCATGCTGAGGCATCCCCCGTTTGCCTGGCACTAGGAATTGTGTACTCCTGGCAGCACCTATTTGAATTTTGCTGTCCCAGTTCCCAAATGGCTCCTGCAGTGTTTCTTTGAGAGGGAGCATTTTATTAGCTCTGTATCATTGTGAAGGGTGTTTAAAAGAGATGATGCTTTATTTTATGCTCTCAGTGTATGAGGTGCTGCTGTCAAACAGCTTTGATCAGGGTTGTGAATGCTGCTTTGAGTTGCTATCGTTTTTGGCTGCCTGCTTTGGTGCACAACTTTCTCTTTAAGGTTCTTGAGGATTTCTGGACTCCTGTCATAAGAGTTTCCTTCAAGATTATCTTGATTTCTTTTTTTTTCTGTATTTTTGTACTGGCTTCATCAGTTTAACCGTCATGGTGGGAATGGAGGTTGCAGTGCAGCACAGTGGGAGAAAGGAATCAAAGGATCCGTGTCAGACTTTCCTTCTGGGGATTGTCTCTGGCTGTCTGTGCTGGTGCACAGTTGTCTCATAAAAGTGAGGAGCCTCAGAAATGTTTACATCTCTGATACATTTGATGCTTAGCAGGAAGGGAGCCCATTTAAAATTCACTTTAATGTTTTGGAAAAGCTGTAAAATATTGACACAGGGTTGTGGGTGCTCTCAGAGCACATGAGCATGCAGCTATGAAGATTTGTCTTTACCTCTTCCTCTAGAAATGCTTTGGGTCTTTATGATGAATGTTCAGAGTCTGAGAGGGAGAGCAGGCCCTGCTGAAATCATTCTGGGGAATACCAGCTGTGAGAATTCCCTTGGCGGTAAATTGTCCAGTGCACTGGAATGTTGCTTAGCTGCTCCTTGAGCGTCATCCTGGCTGTTGCATCAGCACCCTCATTTTACCTAAGCAGGGAGCTCCCGAAGTGCTCAACTGTTGTTCTTTGGATGTGTAATCTCTGATGGCAACTCTGTATTATTTAAACTTCACACTGAAGCATATTTACAGCTTCTGTTTGTTCCAAAAAGCAGTGCAGATATTCCTGGTGCTTTGCAGTCTAGAAAGGGAGTTCTTGCCTATTCATACGGGCTGAAAGGCAGAGGGAATGCTGCTACTAGGGGACACCTGTGTCCATACAGCTCTTTTTGAAATCTTCTTTTAATTACTTCTGACCAGTTTCTTGCTTTGCTTATCTAACTTGCCAGTCAGGAAAAGGAAAGACGGATTTGCATTCCTCTTTACTGTTGGTATCAGCTATGAAATGCATCCAAGTTGCAAAATGACGTGGCATTCTTGATTTTCTGACTGATGGGTGGTCCGTGCTCATGCTGGCACACAACAGCAGTACTTACATGTGTTAAAACTACAATCAGGAGGATTCTCTTGTCCTGTCGGTGGCATGGCAGTTCTGGTATCCAGCCCCACTTTCTGAGGTGCTGTGGCTGGCAGAGCCTGTCCAAGTGGCACCTTGCAGCTCTCAGAGCTCTGTTGCCAGGTGCTGAGACTGTGTCTGCTGTAGGAACCCAGCACTTTGTCGCTGCTCCAGTGTAGAAAGTGTAAAAACAGCTTTGCCAGAGCACGAGTGTCACCAGTGCCCATGGCCCAGCTGGGGCATGCTCCAAATCCAGAAGCAAGTCTTGCATTTCTCTGGTTGGACACTTGTCCCTTGCACATCACCAGTGATGGCTGGAGTTTGTCCCAGTGCTGCCAGCTCTCAGTCTGTTTGTCCTTCCTTGGTAATGTCAAAGCACTGGAACTGTGGTTCCTCAGCCCTTCCTGCTTTTCTGTCATTTCCAGTAAGAGCTGCTTGCACATGCACTGTGCTGTTACAGCAGGGGTCTGTTGCAGCTGCTGGGCTGAAATAGTCAGATTTTGAACAGGAAGCTACCCCTGTGAAGACCAGCAGCCTTGTGTGATAGTGGTGATGGTGCTTTTTCATCAGGGTTTGCTCTGCTCCCTCCAGCCAGGTCCTGAGGAAAGGCAGAAGTATTTTCCTAACCTTGCCAAGGAGGTGAAGTGCAGGGCGAGCTTACCTGGCTGGAATTCCTTTGCGCAACAGCACAGGGGAAAAACTCAGCCCACTGCCAGATCCAAGAAACTGCTTGCACTCTGCTAGCCAAGATCCAAATCCTGCCCTTGCCTCTTAGGTGTGGCTGTGCCCAAAACATGGAGATGTGGAAATTCTGTTTGGTCTAGCTGTAGTTAGCTGAATTCAAATTCCAGCTGCAGCCTTCCTGCTGACTCAGTTTAAGCTCAGCTGTGTCTGTAGGCTGGCTGCTGGAGAATGAAGTGTCGTCGTGCTGCCTCTGTCACTGATCTGATACAGAAACCACACTGATGAAAAGTTCCTGCCTACCTGTTTTGCAAGAGCACTAGTAATATGGCACTGCTCCTTCTTACTCATTCATGTGCCGTGTGGGGGCTGGTCAGCAGAGCTTTTTGAGCCAGATGAGAAGAGTGATTGATGAGGGATTTGGATGTTTTTCATCCGAAGAAGTCAAAGTACTGCCCTGATAACCAAAAGATTGCTGCAATTCATGTCATCATGAAATGGCAAAAGACCTCCAGAAACTTGAATAAATTTCTATCAGAAAGGCCAGCTGACACCTTCTTTTTAGAATTGTCTCTAATGAAGTTTTTCTTCCAAAGAGGAAAATAAACTCCCTTTAAACAAAGTGTGCAATGTATTTCTAAGCCAAAATACACAGCTGAGAGTGCTTGGGGTGTCCAGGCTGAGATGATAATTCTGTACTAAATAAGCAAAGGTAAAAATGCCCCAGCTAAGGCAGTAGTAAGCATTCAGCATGTTTCAGTGTACTTTTGCATCAAAGGTGTAAGGAGTAAACAGCTTTGTGTTGGTGCTGGGTTTTGTTTTCCCTTGCTGGAGTGATTGCTAGTGGCATTATTTACATCCTAAAGAAGGAGGCAATTTGAAGCTGAAAGGAAGTGAAACAAAAGCTGAGAACTTGAAGCAATCGGCTGTCAGTGCTTAGGAATATCACGGAGAGGTTGTCGTGGTTGGGTTTTCAGTAGTCTCGTGACTCCTGACAAATAAGGCATCTTTCCCGAGAGCCAAGCAAACAGACTGCAAGTGACTGGGGGAGGAGCTGTGTCCTGCTCTGGGCCACTGAGCTGCTGGCATCTCCAATGTGCTCCTCGTGGCTCGTCAGTTTTGCCAGTTCCAAAACGAGTTCTTGATGTTGTATCCTCCCTCAGAGGCAAATGGGTGGAAAATACCCTTAGTTTGGAAGCGGTGTTCCCTGTGGTGGGGAGAGTCCTGAGACTCTCCAAGGCAGTAGCTTTGATACTAACTGGATGTACCAAACCATTGCTTTGTTTCCACACTGGTGCGTGTGTGTGTGCATCCATGCATGCCCAGAGGGGCTTATTGTTGTTCACCCGGCTTATACATTGCTATGTCTCTGTTCTCCCACCACCCTGCTTCTCTTTCCAAAGCCTAGAAGCAAATTCTGCTTTGAGAGTGAATCTCAAATGAGGCAAAATCCTAGGGTGTTCTAAACATGGTTACAGGCTGGCAGTTCCCTTGCAGAGGAAGGAGTGATGGGGACAGGTTTTCTGTGGTAATGATAACATCCTATTTACTCATCTCAGCACTCTTAGTTTTGCACACCAAGATACTTTCCTTGGGCTGTTCAGTTCCTGTTGGGTTTATGGGCAGAAATGGAGTGGTGGGGCTTTTGGTGACTTTGGGCTCTGTGATGTGGTATTTGCTTACACTTTCATGACTGGGAGTGCTGCAGACAACAGTGGCACAGCCCAGAATATCCTCAAGTAAGGAACCTCCTAAGTCAGTGATGCTGTTTCTCTCTCTCTATTTTCCAGTAGTGACTGGTTATGTAGAGTAGTTGTGCCTGTGGCAAGTTCTCATGAAGAGAGTGAAATTGAGCAGTTATGGCTTGATAAGTGTATTAAAAATGTCAGGACATATCAAATACTTAGTTTCCATGCCTGTGAAATGGTGCTTTGCTCTGTAGCTCAGCAATGACACATCTGCCTACAAGACAGGTAAGTGCTACCAGGTCCAGGAAGGGACAAATAGGCACTGTTTTATTTCTTGCAATAATGATGTCATCCTGTCTGCCACACCCAAAGTTCTTACCTTTCAGCTGCCACACAAGGCAGCAATGTTCAGGTCGGAAGTTTTTGACTTCACAGTGACTGGTGCTTTCTTGTGGTTTCTGCTTTGGAGACTTTAATTGCTCCTAACTCAAACGTGAGACATAAACATCTTGACAGCTCACACAATAGGTGCATTGACTGATAACGTCACTGTCTGGTGTTTGGATGGGAGGTGGCTTGGAATCCAGACACGGTGTTAAAGGACTCAGCCCTGCAGGCCTGTGCCTTCCCTGCTGAAAAGAGTGTTTTCCTAACCAGACAGTGTCTGCTGGAGCTGAGAACAGTAACTCCCAGGCAGAGCTGTGAGGGGAGGTGATGGTAAGCACAGACACTGTGTGTGGGGTGGCTTCTTTTCTGAGCTCTCTTGAAGACGTAGCACAAGAGTGAAGGTGAAAACTGATTTGTAGGGTGCCTTAGCACTGCTGCAGGGCAGTCCTGAGAGCTGTGGGGAGTTCCTCCCAGCAGGTAACCACAGTGTAGTACAGTGGATGAGGTTTTTCCTTTGGATTAGCCCTCACTGCATGAGTTGAGAGGCATGGAGTCCCAACTGTATTGCAACCCTGCTTCCTCTTTTCCACCCTGCAAACTTGCAGTGCCATCTCTCCTTAGGGCCTGCAGTCAGGGGGTTCTTGCCCTGCCTGCTGTTCCCTCACTGGAGGACTGCAGGTGGGAAAAGCTCCCCTGGTGAGTTCCTTGTGAGATGTAAAGGATAGCACAGCTTGGGGATGAGAGGGAGAAAGGGAAGATGGGACACCAGACCTGCAGGAGCTGTGTTGCTGGGGAGCAGTAAGTGCCATCCCTCAGGGTGTACTCAGCCCCATCTAAAGAGCTGTGATTGCCTTGGAGGAAGCATCCACAGAATTAATCCTGGAATTCTCGTGTGGAAAATCCCAGAATTCCCATGTGAAAAATCACAGAATTCACTTGTGAAAACTGCTGCGTGTGGGTGGAATGAGGTCTTTCCTACTGCACTCACAGGCTGCTATTGGATGTGCTTCTCTAATTATGTTTTCTTGCCATATGCCTCTCCACAGTCCTGCATCCCATACAGTGTTGAGTTGGAATGAATATGCCATACACTGACTCTGCAGAACTGATTTAAGGGTCTTCAACTTGTGCTTAAAGTACCCCTGTCATTTTTTTATAAGAAAGAGAGAAAGAAAAGGTCTAAAAAGCTGGTTGTAGTCTTACGTGTTGAACACCTCAAGGCATTTAGTGATTTCTCAGAAGCAGCTGTTAACACACAAAGCTCATTTGTCTAATGAGTGAATTGAAGTAAAAATGAATAATGTATTAAAAGTAGTTGGTATTTCAATTAAAATATCATATTCTGTAAAAATTCATTCCAAGATTTCAGCAGCCCTAAAGCAACCTTAGCAAATGAGCTGGTTTGACTCTGAATCTGAGTGCAGATGGTGTTTGTACCCTTTATCCATCTTTTCTCTTCTCCAACTAAAGATTCTTTTTGCCTAATACAAGGTAACCATTTTCCCTCCACCAGAAACAGTCTTAATCTGAATCTAAAACTACCAGGATTCCAAAGTCTTAATGATTATAAAATTTGGGTGGTATCAGCAGTATTCCATTTGACTGATTGGGGTTTGTTCTTTAGGAGACTTTTTTTTTCTTTTTTTTTTTTTTTTCTTTTTTTGGTTGATTGATTTTTTGGGGGTTTTTTTTTGAGATTCCAATAAGAAATTTGACTTCTCTGGAGGAACTTTGTGGCTGTTGAAGCCCTTTGCATTGATTCAAATTAGTAATGTAAAACTTGAAATTCCTGTAATTACTAGTTAACTGAAATAAAAAATAATTTGCCCTGTATCACAGAAGTAGGAACCCACTTTGTGGTGGGAGAGAAATCCTTTTTCCTCTTCTCTGGTGTGTTTTTGACCACCCAGGCAGAACTTTCTTAGCTGAGGGCAGGTATTGCCTTCTGGGGCATTCACTGCGTGGGTGGTCAATCTTTGATTTAGGAAATTCAGTTTGTGAAGTTACCATGTTCAAGCTCCCTTGTCTTCACTCTTTGCCATATCAGTACTTTGGAGTGTGGTGGAACTTTTCATTGTTTGTTTTGTTTGTTTTATCTCTGCTTGTGTGCAGCAGTAGACAAAATTGCTATTTGTAACTATGGTGAGTGATTTGTTTTTAATGTCTCTGTTCCTGTGGATTCGGCCTGAGGAGTTTCTGTGTTTACACAGTGCTGATTTGATCTCTGGGAAGAACCCACACGTGTTGTAGGTCTCTTCTCCAGGTGCAGCGGGCACCTGGCTGGGCTGGAGCAGTCTGTGCCTCTTCATTTAAAGCACAGAGTGGGGAAAATTGAATTGAAAAGAAATGTTATCTCTAAAACCAGAATATGTGCAAACTGAGGCCTTACCTAACCTACAGAAATATTGGTGGTGGGGACAACTCCTGAGGAGTT
Organism: Eopsaltria australis; assembly: GCA_034509425.1. Classification (NCBI taxonomy): domain Eukaryota; kingdom Metazoa; phylum Chordata; class Aves; order Passeriformes; family Petroicidae; genus Eopsaltria; species Eopsaltria australis. The sequence goes on along the minus strand of JAVTVJ010000013.1, from coordinate 153,217 downwards.
TGCACAAAGTCAAAGTCCTGCCACTTTCCTCTAAATCTCAGTGTTCTGTTTTGAGTTCTCAAACCTGAATTAACATGTGTTTCTTGCAGCAAAGTCAAGCCCAAAAGAAGGGTGACCCTGACCTGTTTCAGGTCCCAGAGAACAGGACGGAGGACTCTCCTCAGCCAGAACACTCCTTAGGGCAGAGGTGAGTAGCAGCAGTAGGGATTTGGATGGAGCAGAGGTAAATGCAAAGCAGCAAGGGCTAAGCCTGTGTTGTAGCTGTTAGTCTGAGGTAACAGCTCCATGAAAAGAACAGCTCATGGTTAAGAGGCTTCCTGTGGGCTGTTGTGTGTTTCAGACATATTTGAGATTGTGTTTTGGTCTTGGACTTCTAAGAGCCTTTGAAAAGTTGGGAGATTCGTTTCTCTTGAAATATGACTGTGGTTTGCTTCAGAGTTTGAATTTCTTTCTGTTTTCACTTCTCTCTTTTCTACCAGCACACTTAGTTATTTAAAACACAGATGTGAGGGGTTGTTACTGGGCAATAGGGTCATTTATCACTAGCCCAGATCTTTGATGGTTAGCAGACCTTTTGTTTGGGTTCCTTAGTGCTTCCAGCCCATTTTTGGTTAGAAAGTGCCTCCCTAACAAGCAGGTTGTTGCTCTGGGTGAAGAAGGCTTGGTAGGGAGGTGATGCCCACGTTCATCCAGGCCCTGCTCATCAAGAGTTGAACTTCTGTGTGCAGCTGTGGGACTGTGGTGTCTAAGGCAGCAAATGCAGGGTTCTGAGCCACCCATCAGCTGCTCCTGGTAGGATGAGGAGGGAGCACTGTGCTCCCACATCTCCCCTTTGTTAGGGATGGAAGGAGGCTCCCCTGTGCCCTGTGCTCTCCCTCCCTGGGTGCCTCTTCCCTTGGGCACTGCCCAGCCTCAAGACAGGCCAGGCTGTCAGCCCTGAGCACACAGCATGGGGACACAGGAGCTGGTGGCATCTGTCCTGCTTTCTCCCTTTTTTATCCTCTCCCTGGAGGCTCAGCAGAGTTGCACTTGTGACTGGAAGCCTTTATTGGCACTTGATCCAACCTTGCCCATCACAGGTGTTTGTTGGGAAGTATTGAAATGAGCCTGAGTGTCCATGTGGATCTCTCATGTGGAGGGTGGGGAGAGGCACCCTGCAGGCCCTGCAGATGTGCAGCAATGTCAGCTGGGTTTTTCATTCCAGATCATTCTGCTGTGCATGCAGACCCATCAGCTCATCTGCTCTCAGGAGTTCCTCTCTGGTCGCCCTGCTCTGTAACCTTCATTCCAGCCTCTGGCACCTTGGAGGGTTGTCCCTCCCTTCCCCAACAGCAGCTCTTGGCTTTAAAGCCCTGTGTGCAGGTGGTGTCACTCCACTGTCTGGCACGTGTCTGTGCAGGAGGGAGATTTGTGCTCTCATTCACATGTACAGGGCCCTTCTCACTGACACAGTTGTGGTTTCCTCAGCCCTTTTTCATGACTGATGGTGTGTGATGGGCAGCCCTCCAGAAAAAAGGATCACTAAAAGAGTGAGACATGGCCAGACACGAGTACTGCTGCAAGATGTGAATTTGTGGGAATCTTTTTTCCTTTCACACTTTTCTTTCTTATTCTTTCACAGGACAAGGACTTCTAGTCTGAAGCAGAGAGTGACCCGAGCTGCTCTGTCCCTGAATCCATCATGGAACAGGTTAGAGTCAAACGTGTGTGAAGTACAGTGATTCTCTGGTGCACTTGTGCTCAGATACTTTGAAGGGGATAAGTCTCAGTGTTGGCTCTGTCCTTCTTGAATTTCCCAGAATTCTGCAGGGTTCTGGCACTGCTCTGAATAAAGACAAGTGGATGGAATCAATTAAGTGGCAAGCTGCTTCCTTGTTATCTCTCAGTGTGGCACTTCCCCTTGGGACTGCAGGCTGGAGATGTAGCTGTGTAAGAGACTACAATGTTTATTGATAAAGCCACACACTGCTAAAATTAATAAAGGAATAGGCACAGCCCTGTGATCAATGCAGTGCATTGGTTTGTGCAATGTTAAGCACAGTTATGATGCTGTTATTTAGCACACTTAAGTCTTACACACTGAACTGTAACTGAGATGTCTGTCATCCTCCCCCAGCCCAGCTCATGTCAGGACAAAATTCTGACCCTCTACTCTGCCCTTCCATAAGCCTTTTGAACATAAAAAGATAAAGAAATGTATCAGTGATGAGCCCAATGACCAGTCCAGCAGGTTGTTGAAGGGGATTGTCACTGGTGCCCCAGACTACTGTCAGTAAATGCTCAGGTCATGGAAGATGTGCCTTCTGTTTATCTCTGACTGATCATGTACTTTATTTTCCATTTGCTTCCATTTCTCAACTCTGCCGTTTGTTGACTTTGTTCCTCCTTTTGTCTGCCCAGTCAGATATGGTTATGTTGATGGCCTTGCAAGGTTCCACTCCCCAAAACTCCCTTTCAGTTACCAAGTTCATCCTGGTTGCATATTGTTGGCATAACAAAGCATTTTTCTTCCACTATTTTTCTTCTCTCTAGATAAAATTAGGCCAGTGTTTTCTTACAGGCAGACCATCTGCATACCAGAGTAAGGATTTTCTTACTTTGTTGCTGAGCTTACATCACATCCTGCTCTCTTAGCTGTTTAACTGAAATTATTGGAGAGTCTCCTGCTTTTCTGGAGGCCTTTAGTTGGTTGTGACACCTGATGTTCCAGTGGGGCTTCTTGTTCCCATCAGTCTGCTTGCCTCATGAACCTCCTCAGCCTAATAATTTGGGCACTCTGTGCTGCCTTGCTTGAAGGCTGCAGGTTGTGTGGCCGTGGAGACAGCACATGCCCATTGCTAGGGGTGAATGTGGCACTGGAGGTGGCAGTGCCATCTCATGTCACTTTTCTTGTGAGCAGCTGCTTGGCTCTCTATGAGGAGCTGAACAGGTTTATTATGGATCTGGCTGAACTTCCTTTGAACAGGGGAAAGAAATGTGAACCTTGGGGGTTTTTGCAGGCTTGTGCTCTTATCTCTATTTCCCACCTTGTTACTGCTCTGCTCTGATTACATTGATGTGGGGAGCTGCTGCCTTCTTTATGCATAGCAAGTAGAATGCCCAATTCCCAATTACAGGGGTAAAAACCCTTCCAAACACTGATGTCTGAGTAAGGGAAGTGGATGGTTTTTGCTGAATACACACCTGTTTCAAAAGAGGAGCTCGGAGCAGGGTTGCTGCCATTGCCACAGCTGGAAATGTGAGGAGAAGGTGAGCTGGTTTTCAACACCAGTTTGTAAGAGCAGAGCCTTCTGTCATTCACCATGGGACAGTCCTGTGTGGGCCCACATCCTGGAGTCAGTCTGCTTTTGCTGGGGCCTGGTGAACCCCCTGGCTGATGCTGTTCAGGGTGCCCAAAGGAGGCCACAGAGACGTGTTCAGGCTTGGAGAACAGTGCATGAGTGGACACTTTACATGGAACATTTTCTAGGCATGGGCTTAACAGTAATTTCCTGATGTTTCAGATCAATGGATCTCTTCAGATGGAGCATGCACTGCTGCTCACCTTCTTGGAGGCATCCTCTGACTGCAAGTTCAGGAACCAGCTGCATTCCCTGCAAAGGCAGCAGATCGTGGTGTTCCAAGCAAATGATGACGATGAGCTGCAGACGGACGGCAATCGGAGCGGCCGCTTCCGGAACGGTGAGCTAGGTGAGCAGCCTCTTCTCCACCCCACATCTCTCTGAACAGGGTGGTTTTCTTTCCCCTTTTCCTATCTTTGCTGTTGTCTGTTTTGGAGGAGTAATGTTTTCTCTATTGAGAAACTTCACTGTGTGGCTGTTGGTGATGTTGGTCAGGAATTTAACACAGGTCAAGACAACTGGTGCTTAGTACTTTTTATCTCTCCATGGATTTCTGGAGCACCTGGCACTGGGTTTTGTCTGCAGGACATCAGACAAGGGCACAAAGCTGGTGCTGGTGATAGCTGCCCTCAAAGAGTGTGATATTAAGCAGTTGAGTTAGGCCTCATGCTGCTCCTCAGGCAGTGTCAATACTTGGGCTAGGATCTTGGAACAACTTGAGTTCTGGTACTGGGTGAATCCTTTTCTGCTCTATCAGTGTGGTGGAAACTGTTTCTCAAGTAGCTTCTGGTCCTGTTCCTGCTTTGCTAGCTATCTGCAGAGTGGCTAATGCCCCTTGCCCAGGGTGTGTCAGCTGGCATTGACCTCAGCTGCAGCAGGGTGAGGAGGAACTGCTGCAGGAAATAGCCCTCTCTTACAAAAATTTGCATAGGTCTCATGCCAAAAGCAGGTAGGACAAGGTGTAAGATTCTAAGCTGAAAAAGGGCAGATTCACACTAGATGCAAGGAAGATTTTTACAAGGCTGGTAAAACACTGGCACGGGTTGCCCAAAAAGGTGATGGATGCCCCATCCCTGGAAACATCCGAGGTCAGTTTAGCTGGGGCTTTGACCAATCCAATCTAGTTGAAGATGTCCCTGCTTATTGCAAGGGGTTTGGATGAGGTGGCCTTTCAAGATCCCTTCCAACTCCAACTGTTTTATGAGGTGCTGTATTTTAGATGGTGCTTAAGAGACAAGTCCTGACAAGTCACTTAAATTCTGGAATAATTAGGTTGAAAAAGACCTTTAAGTTCATGTACATCTTCTCAATTCCCCTCTGGGCAGGATGTTTGCTGTTACTGTCATGTTCAAATTTTGGTTGGAGAAGTTCTAACATGCCCTGTAATGATTTTTTTGGACAGGGTGAGGCTGCATTTTACCTAAACTATAGATACAAACCCCTGTTTGCCACTATCTCTGGTAGGCAACCTGGGTGCACTTAAATTGTGCTTAGACCTGTCCTGAATACACTCTGATTGGGGTGGGAAGGAGGTTGCTAATGGGGATGAGCAAAATGCTGTGACCTGCACTGAAGCTGGTCTGACTACAGCCTGTAAACTCAGTTCTGCTCTTTGTGTTGGCAGGGTTGCCTCCAACAAATGAAGATGTTATCCGGATCATTGCTGCTCAGCTCGCTGAGATTGGAGACCAGTTTGATAAAGAAATCCAAGGAACAGTCGTAAATGGCCTAGTGCAGCACTTCCTGAATGAGAATCTGTCTACAGAGGTGAGTGAAAAGCAACCTGATAAGCAGTTCTCCTTTTAAATATTCTGCATTCTTCCAGCTGTGACTTTGAAGGCATCTCAAAATACATCCCAAACACTTACCTTTGAAGATTTGTTAGAGGTGATTCTGTGGCAGAAGTTCATGTGTAAATTGGGTTCCTTGGGCTCATCTCCTTTCTGCAGATGGTGAAATGGTGCTTGTGGTAAAGGACTGACTTTTAGAGGCATTTTGTCCTTCTTTTGGTGGCCCAGTGGCTTATCTTGGAAAATGAGCAGTCTGGCTAAGTTTTAGTTTTAGTACTTAAGATCTTTGGACTTTGGTTCCATGTCCTGTACATCTGCTGATCATCATGTGGGTAAAAATCAAGCAGGTAAGTGACAGGAGCTTAACTTGTGCTTGTTACTGAGCACTGAGGAGACAGCAAGTCCTGAGATCCTTTTCTGGTGCTGTTATGTTCACAGGCACAGTTTTGGGAGCAGCAGTGGGTTTAGGCCTGGCTGGGTGACCTGCTGGGGTGGTCCCTTCCTAGATGCATCTGGATGGCCCAGCATCCAACATGCCTTGCTGCTGTACAAGAGAAGTAGAGCTTGAGGTCTCTCATGTTAAAAAGGAAAGAGCTGTCTAAGGATTAGGTTTATGTCTGGATCAAGGGCCATAGTTTTTTGGGGGCTGTTTTTTTATGTAACAGGCTGGCTGCCATGGCTGGGAGGAGGGGGAGCAGCATCCTGTGGAGGGCTCCCACGAGCACATCAGTTATTGGCACAGTCCTGGCAGGCTGTGCTGAGACTCCTTTCTGCCACAGCTGTTACTTGAGATCCTTCCCTTCCTTCCACACAGGAGATAACCCTGCACATGTCCAGGGCAGTGAGAGAGCTCACACGATCCCTGCCCTCAGACATGGAGCAGGAGAAGGCCATGCTGGTGCTAGCAATGGTCTTGACTAAGAAGATTGTGAACACGGTGCCCTCCCTTCTACAGCGTGTCTTCACCACCACTGTGAACTACATGAACCAGCAGCTCCACAACTACATTGTTGAAATGGTGAGTGCTGTCCAGCAGCTCTGTGGGAGTCACAGCCAGCCTTCAGCTGTCCTGGGTTATCCCCTGAGGGCTGGCCTAGCTCTGAACTGCCTGTGGCCTGCTGCTCTCCCTGTAGTGCTCTAGAATGGGAATGCTGGGCCCTGCAGGGCTCTGGGGATGAGTGAGCTTGAGGGGGACATGTCAGAGCTTCTGCTTGCCCCCCTCACCGCAGCCACTGAACAGAGTGCATTTGTTCTGTCAGAGCTGTGACTGCTCCTCTCCTCCTGCAATCTCATCGGGGAGCTGTGCCAGTAAGACTCTGGTTAATGATTCTTTCATTCCCTCAGGGAAGGAAAGCCTGACCTGAGCTCTCTTGGCTGCATTTCCCCAATGTCTTGACCCTGAGGTCTCTGCTCTTGTCTTCCTCGGCTCCCCAGAGCTTGGGAGAGCTGGAAGGGGAAAGAAATTGCTCCTGAGAATTAACACTAGCAGAGGAACAATGAGAAATGGTCAAATCCATTCTTGTTCTCTGCTGGCACGTGGGCAGAGGTGGGGAGGCTGTGCAGCTCACAGGCCAGCCAGCCTAGAGGCTGCCAGGGCATTTGGCCCCAGATTCAACAGCTCACGAGCCTGGTGAGGGGCGAGGACACAAATACACACACACACATACATACATACACACACACTCACTCACACACACACTCACACACTCACTGCTGTTCAGACTCGATGGTTCCTGAGAATGAGATGTGAGCAGGTGAGCAGGCAGGGCTGTGATCCTGCCCCCCTGTGAAGCAGAGCTGAGGCTGTGCTGTGCTGCGGGCCTGTGGGACACTCCTGCCCTGCAGGACGGTGTTGGCAGCAACCTGCAGAGGGTCAGGGTCACAGGGTCACTTCCTGTCACCCAGCACCCCAGGCACGGTGTCACCATGGCCTGTCCCTCGGCCCTGCCCTTCCTTCACGGTGCTGTTACCCCAGAAATGGGTCACTCGTGTGACACTGGCCCATGCTGCTGCCCCAGCTGGCTCGGAGCACCGAGGGCTGGAGCTGGGGCTGTGTCACTGTCCCCCCGGGCCGTGTCCCTGCTGCTGGCACAGGAAGGAGCACAGCAGGTGGCACTGTTGACGCGGTTCAGGAGCTGGGCAGGGCTTGCCTCGGGAGAACTCTGCTGCTGTTAGTAATGCCCCTTTCCTTTCTCTCTCTCTAGCTGGGTGAGTGAGCTCTCCAGCCCTCTGTGGAGAATGTGAGTCCTGATGACCTTCCCTGATGAAGATGACTTGATTTACTCTTAACTTCTGGTGGTACAGCTGTGAAAGGGATGGCAGAGCTTCATAGATAGGCTTTTGTAGACTAGCACAGCAGTAATAGTAGTGTGAGCTGCTTGCCAGCTCTGCCAGTACCTGTAGGGAGTAGTGCTTGCCTCTCTCCTCTCTCAATGTTTTTTATTTTAGCAACAGCAGTCTTTGTACAGATTGTGCCTTGTGCCTCCAGGGGCCCAGTGGGCACAGGGCCTGCCCTCTCTGTTTTTTCCTAAGCAGCTGTAGCATTTTGCTTTAGTTACTCACTTCCCAGCCCTGCTCCTGCAGCTGAGCCATGCTGAATGTTGTTTCCAGGAGGGCCTCAGGCTGTGGAATGGGTGGTTCATCAGCAGAATCATCAACGGGGGTGGGTGGGAATCGGGTCTATCTTGATGAGAAGCTGGCAGCAAGAGGGAAGAGCCCTGAGGGATGGAGGAGGGTGTGGCCAGAGAAGGCTGAAGGTACTTCAGTATCAGTCACCACACACCTGTGTTTGCTTTAAAACTGACAGAAAAACTGTAAAGAAAAGGGCAGGGTAGGCACAGGCAGGTACTTTTGGGAATGCAACCTGGATATGCTTAAGAAAAGCAGCATGTCTTGTAATCACATCTCAGGTTGAACAAACTTGCACTCAGGTTGTTTGATACATACCAATAATCACACAAAGGTGGCAAATGTGTCTGTCACCTGTGATCCAGCTGCCTCAGGACTTTTATGTACATGTTCTGTAGGATTTTTTAACTTAAATAAAAGTTACTACAGCTACTAAGGCTACTACAGCTCTGCAGACTTTTAGTTTCCACCTGAGAAATTTTTGTGCACATACTCACGGCATTCTTGTAATTCACCACGGCTTGTGATGCAGCTGGCAGCACTTGAGCCACTCTGGTCCTGTCCTTGTGCCTTGCATAAGCAAGTTCCATGTAAGTAAAACCACCTTTTCTTCTGGTGCCTGCACTAAAACGGGGGCAGAGGGGAAGCACAGAAATAGTCTACACGTTGTTTTTGAAAACTGTACCATTTATTAAAGTGCAACCTGCGGGCATGGTCTTACAGCAGTGTCCCATTAGCAGAGGGAAAAAACGTACATACCCCTTCACTTGAACTGAATATTGAACAATGAAGCTGGAAAGAACTTTCTTGTCAAGGTGGAAACACTTTTATTAACCAAATGGCACAAGAAGCTTTAGACAGTTTTCCCCAAGAGGGCTGCACTTGCATATTGGAAGGAACAGTATGAGGAGTTCCTGGGACAATGGGTGACCTGAGGACCAGTCAGGGTCTCTTCCCCCAGGCAGAACAGAATCCAAAATCCCTGCAAGTCTCACTATTTGCTTACACCCAGCAACAACCTAGCACAAGAGATCCCCTAACCTGCAGCTTCAGAGTCAGTCCCATTAGGCTTTGCTACTTATCAAATCAAGTGGCATTCTTTTGGTCTGAGTGGGTTTTTAGGCTTACACTTGAATAAAAGCTTATCCTGCAAGTTAAAAATGAGGACAAAGCCCCTAAAGGTACAGCAGTAAGATGCATCCTCTGCAGTTTGTTGTGTCCACATCGATAGTGTCCCTTGCCTGCCCTGCAGATACTGCAGGGAGATCAAAAGCAGCTTCCACTGGAAGCCAACAGGAGCTCCCCCACTTGTACAGCATGACCACAGCCCTCTGACTTGGAGGAAGCAAGTCAGCCTACCCCAGAGACTGAGAGAAGGTCAGCTCTAAGTAGAAAAAAAAGTGATTAAGTTATTTAACTGAAGGAGGTGGATCTGAGTGATGTGTTGAGGTTCCCCTGGATTTAACACTGCTGACCCTTCCGAGCTGGTGTCATTCCCCAGACAAGTCCTGGGCAGAAGAGCTCCCTCTGTCAGACACAAACTGAGTTCTGTTGCCCAGACCTGGCCCTGCAGCTCTGGGCCTGAGACCAAGCTCTACCCCAGTCAAGTAGTGGTGGCTTAAATTTTATATACGTCCCCCCTCTCCTTTATTTTTTGTTATAGCAATACAGAGCTTGCACATTTAAGCACAGGTACATACATGAAGTCAAAGCAATACTGTTCTTGCAGCCTTCCTTGTGCTGAAATGATGCAGTCCAAGCCAAACTGAAGTCATGCACAGCTTCTGCCCTCACTAGGTAGAGCAGGTGCTGTGCCTCACCCCTCCACATTTCTCAGAATCACCTAGGTTTGGAAAAGACCTTTGAGATCGAGTCCAATCTGTGACCAAACACCACCTTGCCCACCAGTGCCACTAAACACCTTGTAGGGACAGTGACTCCAGCAGCCCATCCAACATCCAGTCACCTTTCTGTGAAGAACTCCTTCCTAATGTCCAACCTAAACCTCCCCTGGCACGGCTTGAGGCTGTGTCCTCTTGTCCTGTCCCTGTTCCCTGGGAGCAGAGCCCGACCCCACTGGCTGCCCCCTCCTCTCAGGGACTTGCAGAGTGATGAGCTCTCCCTGAGCCTCCTCCTCTCCAGGCTGAACATTCCCAGCTCCCTCAGCTGCTCCTCGTAGGATTTGTGTTCCAGACCCTTCACCAGCCTCGCTGCCCTTCTCTGGACTCGCTCCAGCCCCTCCATGTCCTTCCTGCACTGAGGGGCTCAGCACTGGACACAGCACTCGAGGTGCAGCCTCACCAGGGCTGAGTACAGGGGGACAGTCACTGTCCTGCTCCTGCTGGCCACACATTCCTGCTCCAGGCCAGGTGCCATTGGCCTTCTCGGCCACCTGGGCACGGCTGGCTCACGTTCAGCTGCTGTCAGTCATAACCCCAGGTCCCTTCCTGCCTGGCCACTGTCCAGCCACTCTGCCTCCACTCTGCAGGGGTTGTTGTGCCCGAAGTGCAGGACCAGGCACTTGGTTTTGTTGAACCTCCTATCACGGGACTCAGCTCACCAATCCAGCCTGTCCAGGTCCCTCCTGCCCCTCCAGCAGACCAACACTTGCACCCAACTCGGTGTCATCTGCAAATCTGCCAACGTTAAACTTGATCCCCTCATCCAGAGCATCAGTAAAGATACAAAAAGGGAATTTTGCACTGGGAAACACTTTCTGCCATTGTGCTCCAACATGAGCAGACAAAAATAGAGCCTGAATTCTACTGAAGCCCTGGACATTCTGATGCCTGCAGGCATCACAGCTGGGCTGGCCCCACTCCCCCATTTCACAGCAAAAGATTCTACTAATTACACTCTCAAATTCTGTAACAGGAGCTTGCTCTGGGTTAGTGAATGAGAGACTGCAGAGCCAGAAGCATTTCTAGCTTTTTTTCAGAATAGCAAGACCTACTTTACTAGGGCTCTGCCAGTACTGCCATACCTCTGTAACTGACATTAAATATAGGGAAGGTTTATAACCTCAGATTATTTTATCTACTACAATCATTAAAATGAAAGAAGACCAAACTTCAGAAGCTTGCTTGTTTAGTGCTAATTACATTTTTCATTTGTGACCATTAGAAAGCATTGATTAGTTTAAAAATCCAGTCCAAAGTTTTAGCCTAGCTGTGATCAGCACTATGTGGGAAGGAAGGAAATGGGATTCTGGCAGCAAAACTTGCCCTGTGAGAGAGCTCTCAGCACTGCAGCTTCCACCTGGCCCTTGAGCTGCAGCTGCCTGAGCACAGCCCCAGCCAGGATGAGAAATGAAGCCCTTGCAAAGAGCAGGGATGGATTCCTGTAGCATTGATTTGCTCTCCAGAAGGCAAGTTAGGAAAGAAAATGCAAACACCACCACAACAGACACCTCACCTCCAGCCAGAATTTACCAAACCAGGTAAATACTGAACAGAGTCCACACTTCTGCTGCATCACCTGGCCCTGTGCTCGGGGCTTCTCTTTGGACTGGTGATGATGGTCTGATGATTCTCATCTGAAGGGACAGCAGCTGCAGAAGTGCTGCTTCCTTGCCTCCACCTTGTTTTGTTGGGCCAGACCTAGTATTTTAGATGTAAATGATTTTCAGTCATTTTCAGCAGCCAAATTCCCACTGTGAGAATCTCTACTCAGCATCCACCCAGCCCAGTGAGAACCTAAAGCCAGGTTTTAAGCTGCCTCTCTGTGCACCCAGCACAGTTCCTGTTTGGACCAGTGGTGGCTCAGTGCTGCTGTGCCACCTACAGCCCCACAGCCTGGATCTTCTACAGCTCAAGGGACTCAGGAGGAGGAGCCCACCAGGCTCCAAGAGCTGCAGCAGGCTGGGACATGGCTCTGCATTCTTGAGCAACACAGAATCCTGGGTTTCAACCTTTGCTCTCAGCCTCTTGTTCCTGCAGTGCCAGCTGAAGAAAGTCCTTGTCCAACTCCCAGCCACAATGCCCAACTAAGCACAGCTTAGAGTTAAGCACAGCTGAATTTAAGTTGCACCTTATCTTGAAAGCCTTTCCCTTGACAGCTCCTTAAGTATTTCCCACTTTTTCCACAGATCCAGTCCTCTGCTGTTTTAGCAACTCAGCTTCAGGGTATGCTAAGGATAAAGTGAAGACAGAATGGGTCTAAGGTAGATATTCTGTTCAAGTACAGGCCACTGGAGGACAGATATTGAGGCACTTCTGGGAAGGGGATAAGCAACACAAGTGAAAGTAATTCTAGATGCCCTTTTGTAAGTAAATAGCTCCTGCCTTCCCTCTGCCAGCTACCAGAGATCCCCTACAGAGAGGTTCCATCACACCTTTGGGGTAACTGGACCCTGCAGTTTCAGATTACTGTAATGTTCTTGAAGATGGGGGAAGAAAACTTCCATTTTCTAATTCACACCTCTCAACAGGGCAGCCTCTCACTCAGGTCTGTGGGAACACTGCCCTCTGAGCTTATCCCCCCCTCTGGTGATCCAAACTCTGCAGAATTCAGCCCCACAGCTGACCTTCTTAACTAATGGAGTGTTCCCAGAGGAAAGAGACTCAGACAATAAATGTTCTGAACACGTGGTCAGTGGGGTGGGGGAGAAGAGGGTACAAATTCTTGCTGACTTGTCAAATCTAAAAGACCCTGGAATGAGAAGAATATTCTAAACAAAGGACCAAGCAACCAAAACACACGGTGCAACTGATGCTCCATTAAATGCAGCAACACCAGACAGCCAAGGCTTCTGCCTGACCATGACAATACCTAACACAGTCATTTATTTTCCCTACTACTGCTGCCACTTTCTCACTGCTGTGCGTGGAAGCTTTTTATTTCATGCCCCACTGGGCTCCTTGTACCAGTAAGTCTGGAACTTCTTCCCCTGCCAGCCTGGATTTATCTTTTCTGTCCTCTACCCATCTCCACACTACTACTGAAACAACCCCATCCAGGGAGGAGATGAAATAACACCAGCCCTGCCTCCACCCTCCCCTGCTGTTACCCAGAGTGTCCACAGAATCCACCTCTGCTTCAGAGTGACCTGCTGTGTGGCCAGAGCTGGGGATGTACCAAAAGCAGGCTCATCCTCTTCAGTAAGGAGGGGATGTAGGTTAAGAACAGTTCTCTCCCACAGGGAACGTGCCCAGAGAAGAACCCAAAGCCATCAGCAAAGGAGCAGGAGAGGGGCAGCCCTGCCCACACTGACCAAGCAATGACGCTGCCCTTGCCACCTCACAGACCATTCCCTGATAAACATGACAAGGCAAAACTGTTCCTGCATCTCTGTGACAGATGGAGCATAAAGAGACCTCTCCTCCACATGGGGGAAACTCCTGCAAGGGGCCAGGAGAGGGAACTGCCGTGGTGGGAAGGCAGACACCAGAGAGTCCGTGGCATGAGGAGGTCCCAGTGACCTGTTCTGGGGACACAGCACTGCAATGAGTACCAGCAGGGCACCAGAAAATGGCAAAAGAATGTCAATTCCATTTTGCAATATGATAAAAGACTTGTTGGTTTGTTTTTTCTTCTGATAAGGCCAACCTGCTATGTTCTGTACACGGAAGAAGAGCAATCAATGATCAACAGTGCAGTCCAGAACTCCAGAGCTCCCAAGTTCAGTCCACAGTGGCAGTATATACACGACAATCCTTCCTCTCAATATTCAACTTCACACACACAGAGTTCAAAATCCAGTAAGTTTTCTAGAAAATCCATTTCACAAAAGCTTAAACAAAAATAATTCCTCAGAATCTGACACATTCTGACTAACATTCCAGCATCCTGGGATAGGAAAATGCAGCAAGAGTATCCTAAAATAGAGAATATGCCAAGATCTCTTCATTCTGAGATCCCTTAAGAACCAGGCTCATCAGGAGATGTACCCTTGATATGGTTATTTAGAAATAAAAGTACCTTGTCTTTGTGCTTTGCGAAGATTCCCATAAGCTCATGTTTCATTTTTTACATTATCACGAGTTCCCTTTCACCTTCCTCCATCTGGTCTAAGCCACAGTGCCAGCACCAACCCTCAGAGATGCATCCACAGTTGTGCCTGGGAAGCCCAAGGTGCTGCCCACGGAGCTGCAGTACGGACAAGGACAGACACAGACACGCTGAAAGAGGAACACTTGCAGCTGGATCCCACCAAGGAGCAGGGCAATACCTGAAAGGCTCCTCTCCACACACACCTCAAGTGTTGTGACTGCAGGAATGGGCATTTCCTTTTTTGCAAAGTCACTTGCTCATCATTTGTGAACCTGTAAATTTAGCTAATTACAGATTCCCAATCGCAAGAGAAATCACACCCAACACCACTCCGGGCCAGGTCAGGAACAAGCAGACAGAGATGTTTAATGCTCTTTTGCTCAGTTACCAGAATCCACTGCTTTATAGATCTGGGATTCTGTCACAGGCAAGACCAAGTTAGGATTAAATACACTCTGTGCTTAACTTGGGACAGACAATGCAGACTGCAGCGTGACACAGGACAGCAGAGCGTTAACGTCTGAATTGCACTTGAGGCACTGGCCTTGCTTCCACACGCCTTTGCTGTGTTTTTGCTATTTTTGCTGAATACACCCCAGGTATCAGAGTACTGATCCCAAACGGCACCAATGTCGTACCTCTGGGAACTGAAGGGGTGCAGTAAAGTGGGCTGGGCAGGAGCAGAGCAAATGGATTCTCAAACCAGCAAATAGCAGTGTCCCTCCCACCCTCCTGGGCAGCACCTCTGCCCCAGGAACACCAGGATGCTCAGAGATAATACAGCTATAGAGAGGCAGCATCTTCACAGGATGGGGCTCCAGTAAACGTTAGGGGCCAAAACCAGTGTGAGCCAAGAGGTAAGAATAAGCACTGTCCCACTGGGGCTTAGGAGGAACCTGGAAGGTTATGAGGAGCAGTGCTGTACCTGAGAGGAAGCTGAGACAAAAGGGAGACCAGCCTCTCGCTACAGGACTCAGGTTGGCTAACATTTGTTAGGAGGGGCTCGGGGGCACAACGGGAAGTGACAAGACAGCACAGCTGCAATAGCGGTCAATCTGGGAAGCCAAAATCTCCAGGGGTTGGCAGCAGCTGGCTCTCCACTTCCCCTGGGGATTCTCTGTTCCAGTTCCTAGAGTATGAGCACCCCTTTCTTCAGCACCTGCACTTAAGTTCTTAAATTTGCAGATTTTTTTTTTTTTTTTAAAAACACCCCCAGTACTTTAATCACGAAAAACCAGTCCCCGCCCCAATTCTACTAAAAACATGATTGTCCGTAGCTGGAGGCTTATTGAACAACCTCACCTCATCACCACTGAGTTACTCAAATGTCCAATTAAACAGCAGGCAGCTCAACCTTTAGGTAACACAACTACAAAAATTGGATGTGCTCTCTTCTCTCCCCCCTCCTCCTCAAGAGAGCCCCGTTACTTTTTCCTAAGCGCCAGCGCTACTCCGACTGCCACGGCCAATATAGCGACGGCAGCAGCCCCGCCGTACAGCAGTATAGACTTCCCTTCTGGCAACAGGATAGGCTTCTCCTCTGCAGCTGAGGATTTCTCTTCTACTTCTTCCAAATGGCCCTCTTTCCCCACCTTTTTTTCCCCTGGAAGCAGTATTTTCTCAGGTTCTGGTGCAGCCTTTTCTTCCGACGGGGCTAGCTTTGGGACAGGTTTACTTAACGCGGGGATTTCGGGTTCAACGAGCTCTTCAGCTGCTTTTCCCTTTTCCTCCTGTTTTGTACGCAGAAGTGTGGAGGGATGTGCTTTTTCAGCAGCAGCAATTTCAGGAGGTTTTATTTCCTGTAAAGAAGCAGAGGTTTCTGGAAACACTGCCTGCATGGTCTCTGCAGCGCCGGCTGGCACCACTGCTTCCTCAATCCCCTCTGGAATCTCTTCCTTCTCCACGTGCACAATGTCGGAGTTGGAAGAGTTGTTCTCACTCCTCTCTTCACCCCCTCCGTTGCTGTCCAGGCTTTTGACTTCTTCAGGATCCATGGCCACTTGCTGCCAGGACTCGGGTCCCAGGGACACGGGCAGGCTCTCCGTGTGCCAGCTCTGGCTCGCCGACAGGGACACGGGCAGGCTCTCGGACTGCCACGACGTGGTCACCGTGGGGGACTCCGGGGGGCTCACCTGCCCTGAGTTGTCACTGGTCAGGATGTAGATGTCATTGCTGTCCTCTGCAATGAGCCCGGGATACTCTTCCTCTTCAGATTCCAAAGTGAAGACTGTTCCCTACGAACAAAAAGGAGGACACGACACGTGAGCGATGCCTTCAGCGTCCCCTCCCCTGAACGGGACAGAACAGGACACCTGGAAACTTGGTGAGCTGCAGGAAAGATGAGAGGGCTCTGCAGGAGCAGCAGCTGCCTGACCTACATTTCAGCAGAGATTACAGAACCCAGCTGGTCCAGCTGGTGTTTCCAGGGAATGGAACCCCTTTATGAGCTTTGCTGGGAGCTCCTCCTTTTCCTGACGTTACTTTATCTCCAATTACATCACCAGAACGCACCACATGGTCATTATTAACCCGACAAGATCTGAAACCAAGCTGCAACAGAACCAAGAAAAAGAAAGCAAACACAAGTACAGGACCCCAGCTGAACACCCCTCCCCACTCCTTTCTGTGCAAGTGCTCTCTGTTGCTTGTCTGTTTTCATCTATCAGTGTTCCTCTAACATTAATTTTATTCCATTTCCAGTTCTCCTAAAGCACTCTGAGCAGTTGTCCCTTTTTTGAACCCTTCCCAACACCTGTGAATTTGGGGCTCCATTCCTACCTGTGGTTTCCCATTCCACTTCCTTGGTTGTTTCACAACTTTTTATGGATCCACACAGTGATCTGTCTCAGGGACTAATCCCAGTTAAAAATAAACACACTTTTTACTTTGCAGAGATGTTTTAAACCCACAGCTAAATGGAATTTTGGAAGATATCTGGACATGGGCAAAGGAATATTACAGAACACTTGGAAAGGAACTTTTCTTCACAAATGCCTTTAGATTGCTCGGCTGTGGGAAACATCATCCAGCTTGGTAAGATGTTCAGGAACTAAAGTGAAACAATGCACAGAGTTCCTCAGGGAAAGGGTTAATAGCAATTAAGCTGTTCACTAATCATTTGAGGATTGCCACAAAGTCTTAATTCAGAATGAAATAAAAATGAGTAAAGCATTACATTTGTGAAAATGTTCAGACACCAACCACATGCCAAACCCAAAGCAAGCTCTGCTCTGCAAGCAGTCACTGACAACTCAAGACTCTTGAAACTCAACCCTCTTGAAAGCCATGTTCCAGTAGAATAGCTGATTTTTTTTTTTAATGTAGCTCAGGCCATTAATAGAGCTCTACACATAGGAGGAAGCAACCAGCACCAGGTTTTGCTCTGGATGTTGTTCAAGTAGGAAATACTCTCACTGGAATGTAAGCCACTAACAGACACCTACAATCAGAGCCTATTTTTTATTTCCACAGATGACACAGACTCAGAAAAATGTCAATTAAACCACAAAATAATCAGGGGTAAAAACCTGCAGTCTCACGAACTCTGTACTATGCTCCTCTCTGTTCAGCTCCACACTTCCACAAATCAGGATGAATTTATTTCCTGTCCACACCACATCACAACACACTAGACCAGTTCTGTGGTGTGACATTAGAAGAAAGAACAGGGACACACACTACTGATAACAGCTCTGCTCTTAACATTCCAATGCAAGTGCACCCATGCTGCTGTGACTCACTCAGCATGAGGCATATCCAAAAATATTCCAAAAACACACTATGCTGCTGAGGATTTGTGAGCTCTGGTGATTGTAGCAAAGAAACACCCAACGAGGGCTACATTCAGACAGCCTGAATTCCCTTGAAGTCACACACTGTGCACTGGTGAAATCCAAAAGGCTTTGAGCCATGACTCAGCAGCCCCCGGAGGGGAGCATGGAGCCACCTGTAGTCAGTGGGGACAGAGACTGTCCTGAAATTTAAACCATCCTGATACTTCTAAATACGTACTTTCACTGGAGAGATGCTTCTCACAAAACACAGGTAAGGTCTGGGCATATCCAGAGGGAAACATGCAGGATAAACTGCTTTGGAGAGCGTAAGGAAATGAAGGGATGGTTATACAAGGAACAAGGGCCATCCTCATCATTTCAAACTCTTCATTAATATGTGTACCAACACCAAACACACAGCCTGCCTTCAGCAGGAGGGAGGAGAGCCAAAGGGGCTCAAGAGTTTTATTGTTCCTTCTCTCACGCAATCTGTGCTGACCTCAAAAGAGTTATCAGCTGCTGGCTCCCTATAAATCAGAGCCTTCTGCAGCCTGGCTGATTCCTTTCTGTCTCTACAGACAATTTACCTTCCGTGTCAGTGCCTCAGGGACACAGCTCCCCAGGCTTGCAGAGCCAGATTGGCTGTGGTGGGGAAGGCTGGGGCAGAGCTCACACCGGCACCGGGTAATTCCGGCACTTTTTCGTTAAAAGCTTATGAAGCTTTAATTGAAAATCCAGACAGTAATAGGCATTATTTAGGATACGTGATTAATATTTCTTGAGCTGAATTAAGATTTAATACATAAAGCCAAGCGGATAAAGCTCGGATTTTGTGCCGGTTCAGTTGAGGTTTGCACTTTGGTGGGGTTTTTTTCCTTTTAAAGCAGCTGCGATAAAAACTGAATGACATTTAGGACAATTCTCTTGATTCATCTACAGATGTGACCCAGAAGCAAAGCTCCAACAGGCAGATTATTTCAGGACAGGATGGAACATGTGGAAGGATTTTTAATAACCTGAGGAGGCCTTATATAAGCCCTACACTTTAGATTTAATAGTAAATAAGGAATGCATGCAAGCATTTCTTTATCTGCTTTGTTTATTGTAAAGAGACAGTCTGCTACTTCAGATAGATCAGAGCTGCTCTTTTTCACATTTGCAAACTTGGGAGTGCTTCTCCTCACCCAGCATACTTAGAGAACCAGGGCAGGTGTGGCAGAGAAGCTGAAGTCTCCCAGTGCAGCTTCCAGCCACTCCTGATCCCAGCCACTGCCACTTGAGGGAAGAGCTGGCACAACTTATGAGGAGCCTGAGAACTGCACATTTCCCTGCCTGGCTACAACATAACAAGAATATGTCTATTATGAAGTGTACACAAACAAACAGACTCATTAACTATATCTGCTAAATACATAAGGAAAAAAAAATCCTTATTTAAGAAAATAAGAATTTCAGCATGGTTTATGCAAAGCTGCTTCTGGTGCCAAGAGATATTCAAATCAAAATCCTGAATGTCTCAAAGATAAAAGCAACTCTTTTCTCTACAAAAAATAGTAGGAGTAGTAGCACACATTGTATCTATAACTGAGATGTGATTAGAACAGAGGAGATCCCCATTAAGGTGTCCAGCAGAGCACTTACTGCATCTTAGAGCAGAGTTTGAATGCCCTGCCCTGGGCATTCAAATGCAAAACAGCTGTGTCTAACTGCTGTTCAAGCTTCTTCTAGGGATGTGGATAGACAACTCACACAAAACTCATTTCTGAAGACACAAAAAAGCCCACCAGAAAAATATACAGCCCAGCGAGTCACCTGTACACCCCAGATCCTGATTTTGTCCAACACAGGCAAAAATTCTGTACAGGTCAGAGAGTGCCACCAGGGGAAAAAAATCTCCATGTTCCCTGAGCTTCAACCCCTCAACACAAAACTAAACAGAGCCACATAAAATCCCTGAGAAAAAGAGCATCTTGAGGTTCAAGAGGAAATGCTGGCAGGACACAGTGTCCCAGGAGAGCAATCTTGGCTATAGTAAAAATTTCAAACGCTCAACTCAGCTGGAAGGTTTCTTAGGTGAGGGCAGTGACTATTTTGTAACAGAACCTTCCCAGAGAGAAATGAAGTTCAAGAAGTGTTTGGACAATACTCTCAGGCACGTGGTGTGATTCAGGGCTTGCACTCAGGGATCCTCGTGGCTCCCTTCCAACTCAGGATATTCTGTGTTTCTGTGGCCACCTTCCCCACACCAACAGTGACACAGCAGTGAGCACCAGGAACCCATCAAATGCATTTGTGCCTAAAATCCAGTGTTTGAAAAACAAGAGGCAAGCAGTGGTGAACTGGCTGGTGCTCAGGGATCCTAAGACATCTCCCTGGGGGAAATAAGCAAACTTCCCACAACAACAAACTTCCCTAGAGCTGGGAATGTGCTCGCTGCATGATTTGCAGCTGTGCTGGAGCAGGGGTGCCTGTGCCCAGGGTGGCTTCACTCCCACCTGGGTGTGCCCAGCTCCATCTGCTCCCTGTCTCCATTCCCAGCCCTGTTACACCAAACCTTTTCAGACCTGACAGCATCACCAGCTAATCCTTCAGAGAAATGGATTATAAAGGAGCTGCTGACAACATTCAGATCCAGAACAAAACATTTTAAAATATAAAGAAGTCACAAAAAGCCCTCAGGCACTTACAGTGCCCCTCTGTTCATCCCCCTGGAACTGTCAAGACAGGTGGAGCCAAGAAAAAGAGAGCAGAGTTCTTACAAACAGAACTGCACTTTTTATTATGGAAAAAAAAAAGGAAAAAAAAGCTGAGTGAACCACATCAAAGCACTCTGATACTGCAGCCACTGCTCTCATTCCTTTCAAGGAATGCTTTGGCTAGAACAGCCTGCAGAAATGATCCTCTTCCATCCCTGCCTTCCAACACAGCCTCACAACCTGCAGGAAGTCAGCACCAAAGCAACACCTTTTAAGGTTTCTGTCTTATGGGTTTAAAATGAGGCAAATTCAGTTATTTATAGACTACTTCTTCAGATCTGAAATTGTTGGAAGGGAGAAGAGAAAGGAGACCTAGTTGCTCCTTTACCATTTAATGTCCTTCTTCAGCCATGGTGCCTAAAACTTTAAAAAATCTATTACTGTACCAAAGAAGTTACATATAAATAAAAGTGGACACTTCACTGCAGTATTCCATGATACAAAGCAGAATTATTTTGAAAGGAAAACTCCTTTCTAGGACTCCTCTTAACTAGCCTGCCCTTTCTTGCATCTCTGCCATGTTAAACTTACTTCTCTCTCCCCCAGCAGAGCACAGCTCTCTATTTCTGCACTGTCATTCCCAGGGCAGACACCTGGACTGCTGCAGAAGGAGATTTTCATCTCCAGAAGCACAAACTGACTGCCTCACTTCCCTAGGATGACAATTGCCTCTTTACTCTCTTTCTCCTCCAGATAGTTAACACTCTCTAATACGTGTATTATTCAATCACTAGCAACAAAGAAAACAACTAAACCAGCTGCAAAGCCCAAGACAAAACACTGGAGACACAGAGAAAACAGCTCCTCCAAGGCTGAGATAGGAAACTGTAAACACTATGAAGATTTCAAGCAAATTTACTTTTATTCCCCTCAACATGGGCAGTTAACTAGTTAAATGCAAATCCAGGTCTGAACTCAACGAGACAAAACCCTTGGGAAGGCAGAGACAATTTCTTGCCACGGGTCACAAATATAACTCCCAGGTTTGTGCTGAGAAGAAAGGTTATTAACTGCACTCTGATAAACAGGTTCAAACAAGGCAGAAGCAGAGGGGCTGGTAACAGGAATAGGAATCTGAGAGAAAAAAAAGGCAGCTAGCTTCCAAGAAATCTCACACGCTTTCCTCCTTATAGATATTCCCAGATATTTCTACATCAATGAAATCTAACCATGGAAAACAGGATCTGCAGAACCTGAGAAGAAATAAATTATTTGGGAAGGGGTGGGAAAGGAAGAGGGGAAAAAATCCTTACCAACTGACTGGTCTTACTGTGTACTTTTCCAGGAGACCAAGAATTGCTTCTGATGCAGCAGCATTCAGCCCTGGAGAAGTCAGAGAGAGCAAAAAGGGAAGGGAGGTAGGAGGAGAGAAGGGAGGGGAGATGAGGAAAGGGGTGGGGAGATGAGGAAAGGGGTGGGGAGATCATGTACACACTGCGTGTCTGTTTGCTGAGCCCTAACGTTGCTTTTGGGAAAGAACAAAGCTGCTTGGAAATCCAGCTGGGGGTAGTTTTGCAACGGCTCAAGGTGATAAAGGAGGAAGGTGTTAATAGGAGCAGTTGACCCATTAGCCAGGAGGAAGAAATGTGTGTCCCCACAGGTGTCTATTTAGAACCTGGAATACACTTTTTGCTCCTAAAGAGGTCACACTAAAACTTAAAGAGTCAAACAGGTAAAGGCAAGAGCTGCAGCCAAACCTGTCAGAGCAATTGGTGAAAGAGGAAAAATAAAAATGCCAGTCATTCCCTCACCAACCCACCAGTACATCCCAGTCCCACACTGCCATCAAAAGTTAGCTGAATTACAATTTTAGTGCCTGAAAGGAGGATGGGAGGGGAAAACTCAACACACCATCTCAGCACCACATCTCTGTGGGACTGGCATGGAAAATCAGAAAGCAACTTCTCATCCTCCAGTATATCAATTTTCCCATTTCCCACAAGCCGTGCCAATTTCCTGAAATCTGCTGCACAGCTACCCAATTCATAAACCTTTATTCCCTTGAGCTTGAAATTTTGCTTCTAGTCAGCTGTCCACCACTTTCCTGGACCCACAAACCTCCTGAGCCCACAAGAGAAATTCAAGTCTTGCACACATGCAGAACCCTGGGAGCTCTTGCAGCTGCACTGTGGCTGCACAGAATGATGCAGCAAATGGATGACACAGCTCTGTGCAATTCTGACCCCACAGATCTGCAGCAGGGCACAGGAAGGGCTCAGCTGACCCCTTACCTTTGACTGGCTACTCTCCTCCTGGCAAGGGTTGACTTCAATCCAAAAACTGAGGAAGATCCCAAATTATGTGGTGCCAAGGGATGAGACAGCACCAGAGACACCACAAAGCTGCTCAGGTCTGCCCCTGAAAAGCTGACTCCTGTGAAGCTCTCCTCTGCTCCACATCCACAGAAAACCAGACTATTCTTGCATCTTCTCACTTTTAAGCAAGCTCTTAGCAGCTTCAGGAGAAACCTAACTTCACACAGCTCCAAAATAACACAAAAACTGAACCTCTTACTGTCACAGCAACACGAGTCACTGGAGACTCCCAGGTTTATACATTGCCCTTATGGCTCGAGCAAATTATTACTGACAGCTTGATCCAGCACACAGAGCCTCTGTGGCAGATGTTTATCTTAAAAAATGCAAACACTCCAACAGCTGCGTGTGGCTACCAGCCTGCCAGGCTCTTCCCAGCCCTGCTCAGATCACCACCTCTCCCACCCTGGCTCTGCACCCAGCACTGCCATTCCACAGCCTCGGAACAAACCCAGAAACATGTGTGAAAAAAGGTTAAAAATGAACCTTTTCCTTACAGGGAAGAAAAAATACAATATAACCATATATCCCCCTTCCTCCACAAAAAGCCACATTCCCCGTGGGTCCCCAAGCCCATCCCCAGAGCAACTCACAAAGGTTAGTGCAGCTACATTAATTCATCTGGAAAGGATTTTCATCACCTTGTCTCTTTCCTCGCCTCTTGTGCTGTTTCAAAAATAGCTCTGGCTCGTTTGCTGCGCTGCCTGTGTCAGTCTGATTTTCTGCCTGGCTGGATGTACACAGCCACACTGGGCAGCACCACCCGGATCTGTACATCCATGCACAGCCACCCAAACACAAAGCACAGCCCCCTCCCTCGCAGGCCCTGCTGGAAAGCTGCTTGTTTTCAGAAGCTCTGCGCTCTGTGTGAAGTGTGTTTACAGCAGGCCTCAAAAAGGGGCTGGAGAACACAGCACAGCCCTTTTGGAGGTCAAAAAACAAGGCAGAAAAGCACAAAAGTTCTGACATCGATCTGGCTGAAAGCTGCAAGTAAGGGATGAAAATACTTTGAGATATGAGTGCATTTATCAGAGGTCATTTCACTGCATGCTGTTAGTGCTTCTGTCCATTAAAGACAAACAATCCCTCCCAGAGGCCTTGACAACTGCTCTCCACAACTGCCAGGAAGGGAACAGATAAAGAAGGTGCAGATGTGCAGAAATTCTGGAACAAGCTACTCTTTAAATAAAACCCCTCAGGTAAACTCTTGAAATACGAGAAACTCCTGAATGAGATTTTTCCTATTAGTACTTTTTTTTTTTATCACTGAGTTTTCCTGAACAGCTTTTCTTTTTAGAATAAATCAGCTTGCTGGAGCCATTTCACAAATCCCAGATTAATTCCATTCAAATCTGGCATCCTTCCCAAACCCAGTAATCTTAGGCTCAGCCTTCAAGACCCAGCTCATCAGCTGTGAGCTGCCTTTCTGAAGTATTTCTAAATGAAACTTTCTCAGCATGTCATGACTCAGGAACACTGGCTACCATGAATTAAAGATTTCTACAAGGAAAAATGCAGCACAAAGAAATCCTGATTGCTCATTCTGTGCATGTTCCTATACAGCTATAAAGTCTAATATGCATTAGCTGTCTTACCACTTATTATAAGATAAATTAGTACCTATTGACATTTCTAGATGAAGTGCTCCCCAATTACTTATCTGCTAAGAAACTCTCTGAAATTTATGAGCAGGAAAAAACCCAAATACCTTTTCCAGCAGTCGCCAGAGGATGAAGATACCATAAAAAAGAGGAGCCTCTGGGGCACAGTACCTTTCTTTATGGGTGTCTGCTTCCAAATGCAATGCTCCATGTACATTAACAGGGAAGCACAAAGCTCACCATACTGCAACAAATTAGCACCTTAACACACACTGTATGAAAATTAATTGTTATCTGACACCTAAGGACCTCTTCAGTTTCAGCAGCAATCCAACAAACCAGACGTGCAAAGAACTGGAACAGACTGCCTGGGGAAATGGTGGAGTCACACAGGTCTTTAATATCAGCATCATGAATGAACGGGTGAAAGTCAGTCCTGCCTTGGGGCAGAGAAGAGAAATAGATGATTGCTCAAGATCCTGACCCTGGTCCTGACCTCCCAATTCATTTTTTTATTTCTTTTTCTGAGTCATTCCTTCTTGCATCTGCTTACTTCTAGCAGCCCCTCGTAGCTTTCACTCCTACTAGGATCACACTTAGAAATGAGGTCTTCTTACCCATCCTCCTTGTTGAATGATATAATCTGCAGAATAATCTTCTAGATATGTCACCCCGAAGTTCACAAGGGCACTCAGCGGTTCCTGGCCCCGTCTGGTCAGCTCCATCAGAAATTGTTGTAACAGAACCAGGGGCACCAAGACCTTCAAAAAACAGGAGTTGTGAATAAATACAGAAAGCATTATCTATACTACTGTGCAGCTAGAACAGAATTCATGTGGCCACAGAAAAGGTCTGAATCTCTGAGTCCAAATATGGCAGGGACTATGCACTTCATTTCTGAGAAGACACAAAGCAAACACACAATAAAATGCACTAAAAAGAAACACTTGATCTGCTAAGCAAGAACCCACAGTCTAACTTGAGAATTTCACAGAACACCTCTGCAGTGTTTTCTCAAGCCCCACTTTTTTCCCAGCACAGGATTCAGGTAGAGAGGCAGAACAGGTCCAGAACTTGCTACCCCAGAAGTGGAAAGATGCAACATCATAAATAGGCTGAAGGGATATGCATCCAAAAGCAAACAGCAAACTCACACACGTTCTTGAACAGGAACACTGCACCAGACAGTCTCTTTGGAAGTTCACACTTGGCTTTGAGACAGGACAGAAACAAACACCTCCACCCAGCAGCATAACATTACAAACATGTTTAAAATGACAAACACAAAGCCCTTGTCATGTCAAACTCTCCCTCTGATGCCAAATCTAACACACAGAGATCTTCCTTCCTCATTCCCTACTCCCATTCCTCTTTAAAAACCTTTTAACTGAATACTCAGCCTTAACCTAAATTGCTCTGGAAGATGCAAGACTCTGTGAATCCACCTCCTTCACATGATACAGTTCTAGACACTTCCTTCTGAAATTATGTTTTTGCTTGCCTAAACAACATGCAGGCAAAGTTTTAAACCCTAAATTTATTCTCCTAGAGCTCACAAGTGGCCCTCTGGGCAATGTTTATATGCAGCACCTCGCCAAGGTCGGGAAACTGGTATGAACTGAAGTCATTAGCATCTGAAAAAGCGTTATTATGACAAGAGAAAAATATTTGTTTTACTGCATTTTAATTGAGGCAACTGCACTGTACATCTATTCACTGGGCAGAGTGGAACACTGCTTCCCAGCTGCACAAGGGAGATGAAGGCTCCACTACTCTCATACTCAACTCCTAATGCCTCCTTCCTTTTCCAGTCTCTTCCCCCCCCTTCAGCCTGGTTTTCTTTCCTGTAAATATCCTGCATTGCTATTTCCAGAAATCACACCTTAGGGTGCAAAACTGGAGGAAGATGAATAAGCAAAGTAAGCTAGAATTGAGATCTGTACTAAATTCATGGTGGCATCACACTGAGATTGACTACTAAAACCAGACAGGGCCTAAAAATGCCCATAATCTGATAAATTTAAGATGCTCCAGCTGATTAACAGAGGAGCCCAAGACTGTGGCAGACAGGTTATAGTGCTGTTGTTCTGTGATGAACAATTAACACCGGTAACTGTTAGCACCTCACCAGGAATGTCATGGTGCCAGAATTTTAAAAGCACTTGAATTTTAGAAGTGTTGGGGTTTTTTGAGTTTCGTGCAATTAATCTCAACTCAGAGGCAGAGGAGGTGCAAGATCACAGTGTACAGACATAAGGAGCAGGTCAATGTGAGGTGTCAGAGGAAACTTCAACCTTTTTGGATCAAAAAAAAACCCCGCTGTCAAGGCTAGAAGACTTTCAGAGGCTTTGGGCACACCCACATAATTCTACAGCAGCATGAACACTGAGATCTCAAAATATTTGATATTTACTGTAAGCTGAAGGCAAGAGAAACAAAGGCAAGAAAATGCTGCTTGGGAAATGAAGGGAGCTCAAAAGCTGGCACAGTGAACATGATTGTTGCCTTCTTCCCTTGCCAGCTTGATGTCTAATCCATCCATTCCTCTCAAATTCAGCCTCTTCAGGCCTCAGAGGAAGGGACCAAACCCCAACTGTAACACCCAGTGCTGCACAGACCAACAGACACCACCCTGCTTTCTTTTCCTGCTGAAATTACTGACACTTCTGCCTCTGACACCAGTGGGAACAGGAGCAGATTTGCATGAGACTGTCCCTAAATTAATGAAATTACCTTGCAGTACTTCCATGGAAGTTAACACCACCTTTCTGTGCAGAAGAGCAGCTGTGTGAACGGTGGTGAGATTTAACTAGAACAAAGTAAAAACACAGCCTTGGCAATTCAAAGCAACTGCAACTCCCTCCACCAGGATGCCTGGGAAGGAATGCTAGGGGCTATTTATATTTTGACTGAAAAAAAACATACACAAAAAATAGTTGGCAGGAGAAAACTTCTAGGGAATCCTTATAACACTTCACTATCAGAAGATAGCTGAGTGTGTAAATGAAACACTTGTGTCTACTATACCATTGTAATCCCATTGTACAATATTACAAATATAAATGTACACAAAAAAAATTACAAAGAAAGTTCAGTGGCTCTGAGGAAGCTATATCCAAAATTACTGCAGTTCTGTGTGCATTTTGACTGTTTCAACTTAAAATTAATCTAATTCTTCACATGATTATTTCTTACATTTTTGTTGCACTGCTCCTTGCCCCTGTTAATCAGTAAGAATGGGACACTAAGATGATAGCTACCCTACTCACCAGTTCAACTGGCTCTCAATAACAGTATCTGTTATTTCAGCTGATGTACAATAGTGGGATTATGCATTTTGTAGATATGTATATAATGCTCAGTTTTAAGCAAAAAGTGTAAAAACTCAGCAGCGGAGTATTTCAAATTTTCTTATTATTTTATTATAGAAATTCAATTTGTCCTGTTTGAGGTGGTTTAGGATTTGTTTTTTTTTTAATGAGAGCCCTAATTCAAATAAAAGATGAAGGCCCTTTTCCTTTACAGAATTCAGCATCAACATGTTTTTCCAACAGCTTCTTTAGAGTAAAAATTAAGCTGGGCTGAGATGGGAGGAAAGGTATCTAGATCTCTTCTGTTACAAAACACAATTCTGATTAAGATAATAAAGGAAATGAAAAGGAAATGAAACCAACACAAATGTATTCCATCTCCTCAAAACAAGGATTATTGAAGGAACTGCTGGGCATTCCTGGAGCTCCACGCTAGCACAGAAAATACAAACAGATGCCGTGCTAGGGTACAAAACTTCCATTCTGGTTTGCTTTTGGTTTGTGTGTTTTGTAGCAACAAATGTTACAGGCAAGCAGAGCTGATGACAGAGATGTTCTGGGTGATGCTCTCCACCTCAAGCTGATGGGAACCAAAATCCATGAGCCCCAGGGGCTGCATCTTCGAGGTGGGGACCCAAAGCATTTTGACCTGAGAAGCCCCATCACCTCCTCCCTTGCCAGCTGAGCCACAATGAGTGGTTTTGTGCTTGGTTTTAGCTTTCACCAGCTGAAAAGTGAAATGTGCTAGCTTAAGCCACCTTCTTGATAATCAGATTTCATGGTTGTTTAAATCAAAATGCTGTGAATCACAAGATGACAAATTGAAAGAGCATGCACATAAAGCAATGATAATTGCTGGAGCCATGGGCAGTAACTTGTCATGCAATGTTTATTAAACTGCTTTATAAGTGCCCACACCCTTGGTTAGATGAACAGCTTCTGAAGGAAGCAGGGAAATCTAGTCAGGGAAAAGTCTTTCTGGAAAAAAAAATGTAAAGAGGGGGGAAAAGATTTTTTGTTCTATTTTAAATTTATGACTACAATTTAACACTGAAACTGTGATTGAATTTGCAAGTAGTTATTTAATTCTTTCATTCTTTTTCTGATGCCCACTGAACTGATCAGAGAATGATTAAGGTGATGAATTTGAATGATGAATGAAAGATGAATCTAGGAAGAGTAATCTACTCATTAAATGTATTTTAAGATAATTTATTTACAGATTTGCATTTTGTTTAAAAAATAAGATCCCTATCATTTGAGATAACTACTCTTGAAACCAGGCAGGAACACCAGCCTTATGTTTTCTGAACAATTTAAATATCATGAATATACCATCAATTTTTATTTTCACCATGTTCAGCACTTTTTTTACATATATTTTAAACCCTGACACTGGAGCAGGGAAAGAATAGAGAAGTATTATCAAAAAACATCTCAGATTTCATTCCAAAACTGCTGCAGAAATTAACCTCTCTTGGGAATTTAAACAAAATAAGTCAAGCAACATGTCTAACTTTTCACTTTACCAAACTAAAGGAAGGTTGACCTAACACTTCCATTCAGTAACTTCTAGCTAAATTATCTATAAAACCACCCACTATGTGCACATCTACCACTCTGAGAGTGCCATTTATTTCGTACTAAAACCGGTATTTCATATTTTAATATTTCCGTTATTTTAATATGCCTGTTCTTGGCCCTTTGTGAAGCACAACTGCACCTAGTAAAAACAACATGGACATCAAAGAGACATGAGACATTTTTGAGTGCAAGTCACTGATGTGTACCTTGTTCCATCCACTGGCATGAGCAGCTGCCTCGTGCGTGCGCTCCCGATATTCCTGATACGTCACCGGCCTGCAGAAGTTAAACCAACACTGAAAGTTATAAAAGGAAACAAAAGAACGTGAATAAAATAAAGTTCTCAGTTTCCAGAGGACAAAGTATTTTCACATGTGTTACAGCAAATAGTTTTCAAGAGCTAACAAGTTTCATGTTTCAAGATATAAAACATCAGCAGCGGACAAGGCATCGCCTTCTCCCACTTGCACACTTCCATGTAACTGGTTAAGTGAATTTTGTAGTAATCTGATAGCCTACAACTTAAAAGTTTGATAAGATTAGATAAGTAGGTTCTCTGATGTGCTAGAAAATTCCTAAGCTCTTGCATGTTTTTTTTAATAATCTAAGATTTAAAAGACAGAAAATTCCGCTAAGAAATTCATACCTGAGCTAGGGATCAATACAGAGAAGGATTTTATAAATAATACAGGCTGTGGATCAACACAGGCATGAACATTATGGTAGAGTTGAAGCCTTTATTTACAAGAAACAGCACTTTTGATCACAAAACCCCTTCATATTTCAGTAGATACTTTCTATTCCAGATTTATCACATCTCTCCTTGCCTGAATTGGGATGATGAAAATCTTCTCTTCCATACTCTTTCCTCCAAGATCATTTGGCATCTAAGAGGCAATAACAGCAAAGGCTTTCTGCCAAGTGCCAGCAGAAGATGCACTGCTCCAAAAGCACCTGTCCTCAGCCACATCATTACAAAAGGCAAGTTCAGACTTCAGTTTAATGGAAGTAGAGGTAACTGGACAGAAAACTGCTTGTTGAACTTCAGGAACCTGTCATGATCTAACAGCCTTCTGTACCCTAACACTTGTTTATATGCATGTAAGAGGGCAGGGAAGTGTAAGCCAAATTAATAAGTATTGCATCGAATAGCACTGCTCTAGCAACAGGGGGAAAAGAACTGAGTCAAAGCACAGTGGGGAAAACATAATTTGGGTTTGTCATTTTAAGGGCACTCTCTTGACTTCCTTGGCACATTAATTCTTTGAAACCAAATCCAAATCAATCAGTGGGATGAGAAGAGCAGGAACAGCTGCAGGAAGGATATTATCAAGAGATTAAGCAGTAACTCCGGTTTGCCTTAGAAAAAGGCAACAGGGTTTCCCAGGCATTTCAGACTTGACATATGTACATACATAAACAAAAAAATTACTTGGAATGCAAATATTTTCCTATGGAAAACATAGGAAGCCTAGAACATCAGGGTATCAACAAGGCAGAACCATTTAAATGCATGGCTGCATTTATGCAACTCTTCCTAAAGCAGCACCTTCCAACTCCAGCTCTCTACCAACACGTTTTGGAGGTCACTCAGAAAAGCCTCAAGTAGTTCATGTGAATCCATTACATTTCAGGATGGTAATTGGTAACAGAAAACCAAGCAACCACAACAACTGCACCAATTTGCAAAGACATTAATTAAGATACCAGCGTGCCAATTGCAATGTGCTGTTTAAACAATAAGCTTAAACTGGCAGGACAGCTGTTAAGGCACCAAGGCTAGCCCACATCTGCTCCAGATGTGTACCTGAAGGGTGGTCACAAGGTTTCTAACTACCATACTGCCCCACTCATCATGGGCCAGACCACAAACACACCTTCAGCTCCACTCTTGGCTGTAAGACTGAAGAAGTTAATGTGGCTACAGCCCAGCATTCATGAAACTGGTATTTGCCAGTTTCAGCAGCAGCTCAAACTGCTTGAAGCAGCCTCAGAAATTCAGTAACAAAAAAGCTTAGAAAAATTTTAGAACTTACACTGCTGCAAAGGCCAAATACCACAAAGAAGTATTTGCACATTATATCACAAAAAAAACCCCAAAAAAACCAAAACCAGCCAGATAAAGGAACATTGAAAAAGAAAGAAATGCAATACAAGATGCAGTCCCAACTTCAGCATTTCAGCAGCAGTCACAGTGCAAAAGGAAACACCTTCCCTTTGAAAAAGCAAATGGAAACTCACTTGCTAAGCAAGCTCTGCAGTGCTTTGTGCAGGTGTTCCTTCAGCTCCTGGGACACTTTCTCCCCCAGATGAGCCAGGCAGTCTTCTATTGAGCTCTCAGGATTGGCAGGGCTGAACACTGGGGAAGTGTGGCAGTCAAACCCTGTAGTGGTAAACGCTGAGAGAAGAAGGGACACAAAATAAAACAGATTCACAGAAGAACATCAACAGTCTCAGATTTCTTATCCCAGCAGTTAACACAATTTACATGAGAGATGAAAAAAATCACAGCTCTGGAGTCAAAGCATCCAATGATAGTAAAAAATGTCCAAATACATTCTGCAAGTGCTACTTACAAGGCAGAGATGACTTTAATCTACATTTCCCCACCAACTCTTGTTTCACAATTGCATCCTAACCAGCAAGTTTGCTGAATGTGCAGCTCTTCTCCCATTTTTAACCCCGATGGAGCAGCAGAAGAGCCTCTTTTCATGGTAAATTTGCCCACACATGGACATCTCTGCAGCAGTACTAGAATATCTTTTTTTAAATATTATTTTGTTCATATAACCTTTTCCTTCTCAGTTTAAAACTTTTAAGAAAGCTCCATATGAATGAACTTAAACAGTTCTAGAGCGTTTTCATTTCAGATTTCCAATTTGCAACACACATGCAAAGCAAAGATGGGTTTGAAACCAGGCCTTGCTGGGAGTCCTATGAAAGCCACATCTACAGGTCAAAGCACATCACAAAAATAAACCTGGCAGAAGGGAGAAATCTGATGGTTTAAGTCCACACTCCTCGAAATATTAGCTCCTGAGGACTTCTGCCATCAACTGCAGCAGCTTAAGGGCTGCTTACTTTTCATTATTAATAGTAGCCTATTAAATGTCATCCAGTTGTTTGCTTTGGCTGGGCTCCACCACTCCAAATGGTAACGTTTAACTATTTTACTCCATGTGACAATGTGTACAAATCTTGTGGGGGGAGGAGGATAAAGAGATTCAACGTATTCAAAAATCTCTTTAACTGGAGTACCTGTTACAAATTAACCACCATTACAGTGCATAGAGACTATGGATTGAAACGGGAAAACCTGAAGAGCACCTTCCAAGATTTCTTCATCAAGACGTTTTAGCTCCTCCTCGATTTCTATTTTAATCTTCTCCAAAGCCTCTTTCTCCAAAGCATGTTGTGCCATAAGCTGTTGTTGAGTCCCTGAAAGAAACCAGAGAAATCATTCAAATGTTTTAACTCCACGTTTCAAACAAGGTAGATAATGGAACATGATATTGAAATATTAAGCATGAAGGAATTTGAGGTGAAAGTTCTGTTTCAGACAGCAACAAGTATCATCCCTCAAGAGGACTTACTACAGAAGTTTTATTACATGAAGCAAGAAACAGATAAACTTCCAGGCCTATCCAAGGTAGAACTGGTGCTTTAAATATTTTTTTTAAAAGAACTGTAATGCTACAAACAGAATACACAGCAGCTTTAAAAACAACATCCTCAATTTAAGACCAAAATCAAACCAAGGCACATAACCAAGTAGCCATTATACCTAATACACTTATTATCAAACTACACCAAAACAATGCAGACTGGCATAAGCTTTATTAGTAGTAGCAAAATATGAAATTTATATTGATGCCTGTAAAATCTTCAGCATTCTAAGAGCAACTATGCTTTGACATCAGTGAAGAATACTGAAATCTGTGAACATTTCCCTGGTCATGCAGAGTCTATAGGCCACAATTAAAGAATTTAAGACTGGGTTCACAAATAAGACTATAGGCAAAGGACCCCACAGTTGTCAGTCAATTGTCAATTCTCCTCTCCTAACCAATAAATTTAGGAATTTGAAATGCCTACATATTCCCAGAAGTTCACATGCCATGGTTTGGGATCACAAATACATGTTCCATGTGCTGACTCTAGATATTGGTAACAAAAAGTAGTTTCAGCCATAGACTCCTAATCATCTTAATCATTATGCTG
Organism: Eopsaltria australis; assembly: GCA_034509425.1. NCBI lineage: Eukaryota > Metazoa > Chordata > Aves > Passeriformes > Petroicidae > Eopsaltria > Eopsaltria australis. The sequence continues at coordinate 119,906 of JAVTVJ010000013.1, read as the reverse complement.
AACCAAGAGACACAAAACTGTTTCTAAACAAACCAAGGTATTCAGGACATTGGAATTTCTAACCCTTTCTCCACCTACACCAATAACTACACTTCTACCTAGACATCCAGACAATGTTCTGCTCTACAGTCATTCTTCACTCAGCTGAAGGAAACAAAAAGGGAAAGGATTTCTATCTGTAATGTTGGCATCATCTGACACAATTTCCTCCTCCTGACTTTTATTTCTCATCCAGATCTTTGGGTAGGTCCTGTAGCAGCCAGTGGAGCTTTCTGGCACATCTTTCCTCATTCCTGTTTCGAAGGCACTAAACCATAATTTGGTTGTCTTGTGAATGACAACTTTGTGGGCTGTTTTCTTTGGTTTGTTTCTCTGCTGGAACTCACTTTAAGTGTTGTATTGCCTTCTCTTTTCTTCCACAATGAACACATATAATCACTAAATTTCATGTAAGGTGTGTGAAAACTATAAAAGCCCTTAACTTACACAGATGTGTAGTTAACTACACAATAGTGAAGTGCACTGTGCATTTTCTGTATTTTATTAGACAATAAGCTTTCAAGGTCTCCCACAACTGAAAAATAAGTTCAGAATGCACAGTACCAACCCACTGAATGTGTGTTAATGCTTAAAAACTCATCACAAAAATCCCTCTACACCAATGTATGCTTAAGTCAGTGTAAAATGTTTTAATGTATTTCTGTCTAAAAAGCAAATGACAGTCAGTTTAATTCCATTTTACTTAACCACACATGTTCAGAATTACACTTTACTTAGCTTCTTAAATCCCTTCCCAATCAGCCCCTCTTTGCCACTCTGAGTAACAAATTCCAGAGAGCAGCAAACCGTTCCTCCTTTTGGTCAATGCCCCGTCAGTCCCTGCCAGGTGTTTCTTTGAAGAAGTGAACCACAGCTTTAGTCAGGTGCAACAAGTGCGTGCAAGTGGCAAGCCCTGTGTGAGCCTGTGCTTCCCCCTGTGTGTGCAGGGCACCGAGGAGCCCCCGTTCTCACGGGCTGATGTGACGATGATCACCCGTGACAAGCTGTCATACTTGATAAGAAGCCACCCGGAAAATGGAAGGAACAGAAATTCCAGTGCTGCCAGCGTACAAAAGAGCTGTTTAGATAATCAGCACTGCACTCAATGGTTTCCATCTCGTAACACCCACAACTCTGCAGCAGCTGCTGATTCCCAGAGCACCTGACTGTTCAGTCATGCCAGAACATCAGAGCCCTACCCCTCCCAGAGCAGTGACTCTGCACTGTTTATTCCCCTAATAATGAATGGATTTCAGCTTTCTGCATCTCCTGGATATTGACTGTCATCAACAAACTGCACACAGCATTGGAGAACTGCAACAGCAAAGCTCCAAAGTGAGGGGTGTCTTTTTCTCAGTTAGCCAACTTCCAAGTCATAATCAAGTAGAAGAAAACAATAAAAGCAGTACAAGCTTATTACTGTAAAAACAGTAAAAGCTTATTTTAGATGAGAACATATTTTCATTATTAAGGATAATGGTCACACCAGAAATGGTGCTTGTAAGAGCCATAAGCATTGAATGCTTTCCCGTGCTCAAGAAATGGGTTTGGCTCTTCTGGGTTTGTGGTAAACCAACTTTGCAAGGCCTCTTCCCAACACAAAGGCACAACAAACTCCTGTTACGTGTTCTTACACAACCAAGTTAGTGCATTCTACTTTCTGTTTTAGGAAAAAAATGTTCCCTTTGGCACAACTACGTTCTCGCTAAGATTTTGGGTTTCAGGTATTTGGAAGTAACCTAAGAAAATGTGTTCTGAAAGTCCATCAAGCACCACATCAGGGACCATCAGAGTACTAAATAAATGTAATACTTCAATAAAACTCCAGAAGCTCAGACACAAGACAAGACTAACCCGTTTGCCAGGTTTGATCCCAGGAGGAGGAGGAGGGATGGGAAGTCAGCCTTCAGAGCTACAGTCTGCACATCTCATTCTACAGGGCTTGTGCCAAAACTTCAGCTAAGAAGGGACAACAGGAGTATAAGGAGAGACTGAAAAGATGCAATGCCTTTTTAGTTCAAGGGAATGCAGGATGATTGGAAAAGAAAGCCACTGATGTTACAGATTGCTCCTGATTTTTTTTCTTTCATGATTGCAATTTTAATTTACCAATTTCAAGTTCTCCTAGGTCTCTGTATTAACTTCTGTACAGCTGACTTAAAAATTTACTTTCAGCATGACTGTAATATTTCTTTAATATCTCAGACTTTTTAAAACCTTAGGACTCTAAAATCACTGTAAGCACTGAGAAGTGACAAAGATACACAAAATCTCTTTACAAATGTATTCATCTCCTTCCTTTAATGAAAAATACATCCATTACCCCAGCAAACTGCAGAGCAGGGACTGCCACACACAGATGTGCCCTCAATTCCAGAAATGTTTAAAACAAGCTCTTTTTTCTTAAAAGAAACTGAGAAAGTCTAAAATATTAAAAAGAGAAAAGATATTGCCAACTAGCAGTATTTTTTTGTGGGCAGAGAGAAGGCTTAATCAAGTGGGAATTCACACTCCAAAGAGTTCCCTTTCCTTGCCTCAGTTCAGTTCCCTTATTACCATAAACTGGACTGCTCTGACCTACAGTGTGAATTTTACAGCCCAGACAGGTATGTTTTCCCTAAGAGGAAAGTCTCTAACAAATAAATTCATCATCTAAGCTAAAACAACCTGAAAAACTCTTTTATTTCCTCCAGGCCAACAGTAGGTGCCATGTGTGTGGGAAACCAGGGAAATGGCTCGATCACTAACTACATACAGCACTTCATATGGGAATTCCAAAAAGATAATAAATGGTCAAAAAGACATTGTGCACAATAATTGGATTAAAGTACTGTGGATAGCATGCACCTCAGGGAAACTGTACAACTGTCAAAACCTTGCTCACCTCTTGATTAATATATGTCACCATGCAGTAGTGGCACTGACCATAAATCTTTCAGATGCTCTGTAAACTAAGGGGTTATTTATTATTTTTCATTCTGTCAAGGAAAAACACAGAAAAACTACTTTTCTTCACAATGTTCTTCAGAGCCACAAGCTCACGGGATGGTGGCAAGCAAGGGGGAAGTAGATTAAAAAAGAGAAATACATTAAAAGTCACTCCTTGATGAAATACAAAGAAACATTTATAATAGAAACATATTGAATCACAAAACCAAAATACTTTGACTCACTTGAAATGTTAGTAACACTAATAACTGCAGCAGAGTGGAAGCTTCTGTAATGAGGGTGACTTCAGGGGGAAAAGTGTAGAGATATTTTCCAATACTTGATAATTATTTTCTGTGTCTCAACCAGTCATTATGGGTATGACAGGAGTTCTAAAAAGATACAAAGCATCTCTCCACAACCTAATGAACAGACAACTGAGAGCTTCCACACATTTTAAATATACATACTCATCTGTTGCCTCAAACCAAATGGACTTACACAGGTGATGCTGCTCTATCATTTTATCAGAATTTGTTCACCTACGTGAAAAGCTACCAGAAAGTAATAGAATTTACTGCTAATGGATTTTGCTTTAAATAAACTGCAGCGACTGTTATTCTGGCAAAACTAATAGGAAAAAATCTCTCAAAGCACTGGCCAGCTAAATTTGCTGGATTTACCTCTGGAGACACTGAAATCCATTACAGAATACTACAGGGCTGTAATGTTAAAAGATTGGTTTGTCCAGTAAAACTCTTTTCTTCAAGAGTCTGGAATACTCTGGTGGATGGTTCTCTCTTAGGTCCCTGTGCTGAAGAAAAACAGCAAAATAAAAATTTCCAAGTGCTCATCAGCTGTTGATTTACATCAACCTTATTCGCTTGAAGGCAGAAGTGATTTCTGTGCTTGTAACTGAAGTCATCTTTCTTGCAACAAAACCAAGACCAACCAAGAGATACAAAAGGAAACAGAGTAAGGCAATTTTCTATGTAATTTCTCTGAATTTTCCATTTACTGAATAAAAACTCTCCACAAACCATCAGTCTTGCAAAGAATATAATGCCTGCAAAAAACGAGATGTTTTAACTGGAAACCTATCAACCTATCTTAAAGTTTTATTCTTATCTCAGTTTTTGAAACTGAAAGATGGAGACCAGAATAAAAAAGCCAGTACAAAATGCAGGAGAACAGCAGCAGATGATGGCAGGAGGAAAGGAAGGGGAACAAACAAAATAATTCCATCTCTCCTACAAGTTCTGGCAGAGATAATAATAGCACCACTTCAGGATCACTTTTTTGATTGGGTGGTTTTGACCCACTAGAAAGAGTATCTGGTGGGAATTGTGAGGTTTCTGGAGTGTTGAAACTTCACTGAAATCTGGGAGATTGCTGGAGAAGGAGACTCAAGGGAGATACAGAAATCCTAACAACACCTAGTGAGCCTTTCCTCCTCATCTCCCATGTTCTGTACACATGCAATGGAAAGGCAGAAGATCCTCCAGGGGGTGACACGAGGTGGCTGGAATTGGGATCCTGAGCTGAACTGCCCTCTAGAGGAGTCCCTCACTCTCCCACTCAGGCAGATGAGGAGGTTATCACCACCAGGGCAAGCCAAAACTTGTCTTCCTGGATACTCCCATTACACTGAATATGATTCAGAAAACAGACCAGGAGCACAGCCTCATTTGGATCCAAGAAAAATAAACTAAGGGGAAGTAAACCAGAGTCAGTGCCTCGTATGAATGAAACACAAAATACAGGAGGTGTTCTGCAGCTGGAAAGGAATCAGGCAATAGCCAAAATTGCTGCTTCATTGCTTCCCATGAAAGGTCTGTCAGCACAATAACCAAATCAAAGCAACATAAGATGAAGGAGAGGTGTTTTTGATTGGAATCCTCTCAATTCACAAATCAGTGGTATTCACCCACAGAGTAGTAGACTCATGACCAGTACTGTGAGGTGCCACAGAAATCCACAATGGAAGGAATTTAGGATCACTCAGTGTTGTATCAACAGCTGGTGACAGTGCTGGGCAAACACCCCGACAAGGAGGAAACAACACTGTGCTGTTGTGACCCCTCCTGTGTCTGTCACCAAACCCAGGAGTCTCCTCCTCTTGATGGGATTCCAGACAACAACTGCTCACTCCCATTTCCCGTCTCTCTTGTTCCAGCCAGGTTTCTCAGCCCACGCTTGGGACTGTAACACCCACAGCAACCTCCCAGCAGTGCATTAGGCAGGGCAGGAAATATCCATTATGGGCTGTGCTCCCCTCCTAGGGGATTGCAGATTACAGCAAGCAGGCATCAGCCACGTGCCAAACAACAAGGAGGTACAGACTGGGTACAAAAACTGCTCCAAAGTCAAAGGAAATCCACTCCAAAATAGCCACACATAGCCCTGGAGTGCAGCTAAAACACTGCTTAATTACAAGCAAGGAGAGAAAAAGTAGGAGAAAGGATTTCTAAAATGTAGCTAGCAGACAAAAGAAACCTCTCAGAAGCATGGAAAGCAGAAAACCACCACCAGGAAAAGTGAGTTAGGAAAGAATGAAACAAATCCTGAAGCAGAAGGATAAAGTGTTTGCTTAGTTCAATACAACCTGAAGTCCATTCAAAGCATTACAAAACAGAGTGAGAAACAAGCTGGCAAATTAGAAGTAAGGCAAAATCATTCAATCAAAAGGCTCTGATCAGAAAGCAGCAAGAACACTGAAAGAGAGGCCTAATAAAAGTGAAACGTGACCAGGAGATGTGGTCACTGTCTGGTTTGGGGAATGAGTGGGGAAAATGTAGGAAGATTTCCTGGTTAGAAGCTGTAAAGTATGAATGCTTTAGAATGCTTTAATAGCAAATCCAACTACAGCATGCTGTCACACAAGCTAACACATCTAAGCCATATCTGAGAAGTAAAGTCCTTTTAGCTGACTACAAAACTTTTATTTAAGCATTTGTAGCTTCCTTTTTAGAAAGTTTAAATATATTGTTGTAATTCAGATTAAAAGCTTATAGGTTTCAGTAATGAGAATCAGTTGAAAGGTTTCACCTCAATTTGCAAATACTTCAAAGGTAACTATAGCCAATTTATTTTTAAAAAGCTTGAAGACTAACATTTTCCTTTCTGAATCTTCTATTTATAGAACAAAGCAGACTCTTACAAATTGAACCTTTATGTGTACTCAATACATTTCCAGTTACAGCCCAGTTATAAATGGGTGGGATGTTCAGAGTGAGATGACATTGCTAAAATAAGCACATTTTTCAACAACGGGTTTTATGAAACAGCTAAGGTGCCTCTCCTTTCATGGATCACAGGTGCAGTCAAAGTGGAAGCAGCAGACATACCTTAAATATACTAAGATTAATTTTATGAATTAAATATACTGACATTAATTTAATGAATTATATATAATATAACCAGCATATGCTATATGATTTAATGCCAAACTGAAAAGCAGATCTGTCTTAACTTTCATGCAATCTTTTCTTTTCAGGAATTTCTCACTTCATGACAGGTAAGTTCAGTAAATGACAGCATATGCATTCTTAATGATTGTTCAAAGGGAAAATAAAAGATTCTGAAGACCATCTCTGTTTGGTTTGGCTTTTTTTTTAATTCTCCTTTCATCAGAATAAGTTGTGAATCACAGAACAAGTAGTGACTAAAACATCATTAAGAAGTGACAAGTCACCCAGGCAGTGCTGACAAACAGCATAGCTTGCGTGTTTGGCACCACAAAATAAAGTTTTACCCCCTAGGTTTACGTGAAACACAATCTACAAAACTTCTTTTATTCTGCCTTCTAGTTATGTATTTAATCTCTTTTATCCATAGATCTGTCCTAGAAGAAACATCTGGCTCTGTGCAGTCTTTGACTTCTAATAAATAAATAAATAAATAAACAGAGTAGCATAGCCACATCTCTGCACCAGCACTGACTGACAACAACAGGAGCCTCAATGTAATAAGGCAAAACTATTTAGCACAGGAGATTGCTCAAGCCACCACTCAGTTTATGCCAGTAAATACCACCTCACCCTTGCTTACTTCCACTTGTGTCCCAAAAAAATAGCAAGCATGGGCTGAAATTCTCATGATGGCTCAACAAAGCTAATATATATCCATCCCCCCTAGGTTCAGGACAGCAACTAAAACCACTTACTTGCTTCCTAATAACCAGACAGCCCTGGCATAGCTCGAATTAAAACAGTAATCTGCATACAAACAGCTTTGTTTCCATCAGCATCTCTCATGTCTCAACTGAAATTTATCCACTTTCCAATGAATAAACCAAGAGATTCATTACAGCGAACATCGAGCTCACACCCTGCATCCCTGCAGAAAGAACTAATTGCAAATACAGCTGTAAATGGCCAGAGATGAATATGCAAATGTTACCTTGAGTTGGAGGAGGAGGAGGAGGATGCTCCTGGGGCTTCTCCTGTGCTGAAAGGCCCAGGTAGCTGAGCACTACGTATTTGGTTTCATAGTGAAATCCTACAGGCACGGCAGTAGCGGACGCCATCGGGTTGGCTGTGCTGGCGTGGGGCACGGCGGCTGCGCTCTGGGGAGCCCAGCAAGGCTGTCAGGGAAGAGGAAAAGTGTTTTGTTTGTTGGTTTATAAGGCTGCAACAGGTCACGAACCCACACGTAACAAGGAATTATGTAACGATCCTGAAGCAATATCCAGGTTTTTGCCCTGATATCCTATGCATTCTTATTTTAATAAGAACCATGCAGAGTAAACCCAAGTGCGCCCCAGCCCAGCTCCTTGCCTGCTGCCAACAGTGCCATTTCTCACTCCTGCCTGGCACACTCACACTGCCATGGAAGCAAAATCAGCAGTGCTCCACCACGTGTCCTCCTCCCAACACCTCCCATCTCAACCCCACACAAAAATACACGTGCTTGTGCAAAGAGGTTTTGACAGATTCTGAAGACCACAACATGAGGGCATAAGACAGGTTCCCAGGAGCCTCTCTTTCCCTAAGCCTCCCATGAATGTTTTCCCAATTCTCTGCTTTCTCAGATTCACTCAAAAATTGTAATGCAGAGAAAGTGACCACAATTGCCTCAAATTAATTTTACTGTTCCGACAGCAATAGAAAACATATGGTCAACAGAGTAAATTCCACATTCATTGTAGGGACTGGAAGAACAGATGGTTGTTTGTCCTGGATTTCTCTCCCAGACATTATTAAGTATAAACCAGAAATCCACACCTAACAGCAACATCTGGCCAAAGAACTCCTCCCTGTTTCACTCTAATTGTTTTGTTACTTTTTTTTCAAACATCCAAATAAGATCAGCAGGAAAAACTAAGGTAGAGAGAAATTCAAAACAACAAGGTAAAAAGTAAAATCTCAAACAACAACATGGAAGTGGGGGAAAGGCATGCAACAGATTAAAAGGATGTTTGAGAATTATCAACATCTTTTAGCTCTTTTTGTTTGGCAAAGTGTGGATAACTACTTCCAACATAGTGATGATTGATTCCAACTTAATGAATCAAATAATACTACCCAGGGGTTTCTGACAAACTCTTCAAGTTGAGTTCTCCAGGACTTCAGAGTCATTCCCAAACAAGTAGTAGCCCATTCTTGGCCTTCAGAATGAATGTCTAGATGAAAGGCACACAAGAAAGTCTGTGCTACAGAACAGCTACTGAACAGGCATTCAAAGAGCCAGACAATTTAGTAATGGGAGACTGCAGTTACATTCAGAAGAAAATTTTGTATCAAGTTCTAAGTTTAAAGCAGTCAGAATGAGCAAAATGCTATATACAGGGAACAGAAATTGGACCATCTCAAGAGTTATGGATTACACTGAAAATGCCTTGAGATTAAAAGAAATAACCAGGTTCCAAAACTAAAGTAAAATCTGTAAAAGAAATCTCAAGATTAAAAAAAATAATAATAATAAACTAAGAAAGCAAAAGAAAAGCACTTGCCTGTGTAGCTATTCAAGACGTCTGGGCTAACTTCTAATCCCTCCTCCCTGAGAAGGAATTCATATTAATAGCAGTTGTACACTGGTTACTGTGGATAAGCAGAACTAGAACTGTGCTGTGGCATGGTTGCTGTGGGAGTAGATAGCTTGGCAAAGAAAAATTTACCACCAAACTAAAAGCTGCAGAAGGAAAAGAAACGGTGTAAAATTGGCTGACTGTTCTCTTTAGAATCTCTAGGTGCTGAAATTCATTCAGTATTGAAAACAGGAAAGGGCTCTCTCATGAAGACCACACTATGGCAGCCCTGCCTCTTGCTCCATGCATTTGAAAATGCCTGAAAGCCTTTACCAGAAAGGTTCTGTTGTATCTTTGCTAGTTGGAACCAAAATAGTGAATTACACACAAAGGAAACACGAAACTTGGAGTCAACACTTCATCCATGCTGCCTCTTCCATCCCAAAGTGCTCTACAGGCAACATATCCTGCTTCAGAAACCTAAGAAATCACAGCAGAGAAGAACCACAGCTTTTGCACAATACAGGTACCCTTGGGCCTCTTCCATAACTGAGATTTTCATAGAGCAAGGGGATCTGGAAAAAAATAACTGCTCTGAAGATGTTAGGATCTTTTAACAACAGATCTGCTCTTCAGAGCAGACTCCCACAGGCAATCACCTGTTCACATCACCAGGTGTGAAAGGTGCCATTCACCAAAAAGCAGAAGCTCCCCAGGACGTTTCAGTTCTGGTTTGTTCAGCAGAGATCCACAGCCCTGAAATCAAAATGCTTCTCACAATGCCTACAGTGAATGGGAGCCCTTCCAGACAACCTGAACTGATCTTTCCTGAAAAAATCCAGCCTGACAGATGGTCCAGAGACATCCAGAAACTGTGCTGTGGACCCAAGAACAAGTCTGGATATATAACAGAGATTATTCTTCAGAATATAATTCCAAATCAATGAAGAAAATGAAAGAAAAAGTGTTGATCAAAACAAGCATGACATCCAAAGCAGCACAATGCAACAGGGAGGCCTAATTCACAAAAATTTCAGTGTGCTTGGCTCAGCACTTCTGAGGGGAGGAGGGGAAAAAAAACAGAGAGAGAGAATCAGACCACTGCTTATTTAAATAGTGGCTACTGCTTCCCTGGGAAAAGAATAATAACAACAAAATACCTTTCTGAATATATTTTGAGAGGCAGTTTTATACTGAAATGAGAAGGGAGACTTAAGGACTTGAATGGAAGAAATCTTCAAATTCACATAAAAGAATGTCATGAGTAGAAGTGCACTTCAGAATCACTGGTCTTCCTTTGAGAGAAGCCCACAGCACAGCAACTGAATGACTCGTTTAGGATTGTGAATGACTGGTTTTGTTTACAAAGAAAAATACAGAAATATTGACTCAGATACTGTAAATATCTCAGAAAAGGCCATTTCTCAGGAATGAGTGGGATTGAAAAAGGACACACAGCTTGAGAGATCAGATCAGAGGAAAGAGGGCTCTCCACTAAAGGAGCAAAATGGAAGAGAGACCAGAAAGTGTTCAAGCTTGTACAGGAGATGCAATGAAGCAGAGGAAATTAGACACTACACAGACTCCCTAAATCTCAAAGCCAGGGCAAGAGGGTAGCTTCTGGTTTGACAGGTTCACTGCAGGAATACTGTCCTTAAAAAGCTACAGAGATCAACATTATTACCAATTACTCCCTATAAAAAGATTCAGCTTTCCCAGCTGCTGCACCCTTGGGGATGGAAGGCTATACCTGTTGAAGCTTTACTTAGCTTGTCACTCCTCCGGCCCTGCTGTCACTTGTTTCATGTGGGCTGAGCTGCTCAAGCGACCTGAGAGCAGGAGTTGCAGCAGGACTGACATTTCCCCATGCAATCTGTCACGTCCTAATCCACGGCAGAGTTATGCACTGGATAATGGGCAGCACAAGCCTACCAATGAATACAGCGAATATAATCCCCAGCAAGGAGGCCGGGCTGTGTGTTAGCCCCTGTCTGTAAAACCCTGCCGTGCACCGAGACGCGTTTGCCGTGCGTCATTCAAACCCCAAAATGCAACATCACTGCTCTGCTGCCCAGGGCAGCTCAGCTGGGTTTTATAAACAAAACAGCAGGCCATCAATGCCACCAGAAACATCAGCGCTGCCACAGCTTTTTCCAGACAGCAGCAGCACAGCCCTCAGCTTCCACTCCTAAAGAAGAGAATCACTCCAGAGCTGGATGCACTCCCCACCTGGAGCCAGGGTCACCAGGCCTCACTTACCAGCCACAAACCCAATCACCCCGAGAGCTGCTGGGGCAGAACACCTCCTGCTGCTGCTGAATTATTGCAACGCACGCACGGGCTCGGCCAGCGAGCGCTCAGGGCAGGCACAGAGGCAGCACAGCAGCAGCACCACGGCTCAAATCATTTTTATGGCCGCCTGACATCGATATGCTCACGGTTTGGGTTGTCTTCCTGACATCAATCTCTGCAACAGGCAGCCACTCTGAGTTCAGCTGCGTCTACAGCCCTGGGTTACATGGTGATCTTCACCAAAGCTACCAGATTTCAAGGAGTTGCAGGTCTATAAAACCACACCCCGTATCAACAAGATGGAAAATATTCAGGCACTCTGCAGAAGGCTTGTGTGGGGATTTCGGGTGAGACTTGCGTGTGTGGACTAGTTTAACCTTGCAGCAGTTCGTCTCTGAAAACACTTCCCATAACTGGCAGGACTATCCAAAGCACCCAGTTGTGATCAACTCGGGAGATAAATTCTCCAGAGTACTTTTCCAACTCTGTATGAGGGTATGACTAAGAGAGTGCTTATAATAAACTGAGAACTACTCAGTTCAAACATGTCAGCTCCTACTGGAAATGAATCAATACTGCAGCCACTACTGATCCTCTGGTGGCACTTAATGGATAGAAATACTGGAAAACATAATTATTCTTTATCTGGACAGGGGTTGTAGCTGACCTCTGAGAGAAATGCGATTAAGTGAGCATTCTAGGCAAACGGTGTGATTTGATTTCTCTTCTAGGAAGAAAAACAGAAGCTGCGTGACTTATCCACCACAAAGGTCCTCAATCCTTAGCAGCTTCAAACCACCTCACCACAACATTAAATTATCACAAACGCAGCTTTTATTAACGAGCTCCCATTCACCTCCTGTCCTATTTGGGTTCGAGAATCCTAAAAAAGGATTCCGTTTCGAAAACTCCAAGTTTCGGCGGCGCCGGCGAGAGGACAGCGTGAGCCCCTCAGTTACTACGGCGATGAATGAGATATTTATACCCGGGCGGGCGGGCACGGCGCCGGGATGAGTCACCGGCGGGGCCGTGAGGGACGCGCAGCCTGCGCGCTCCCGCGGCCCCTGCAGCGGGGGAGCCGCCGGCTCTCGGAGGAACCCGGCACAGCCCCTTCGCCACCGCTATCCCCGGGGGTGTCCCGGGGGTGTCCCGGGGGTGTCCCGGGGGTGCCCCGGGCGGAGCGGGGTCCGCGCGTCCTTCGGCCGCCGGCGGGGGCGGCAGCGGCACCGGCCGCCAGGGGGCGCGCCTGCCCCCCCCCGCCGCGCCCCCGCCGAAACGCGCGCGCCCGGCTCGCCCCCCCCACCCCTCAGCCCGCCCCTCACGGGAGGGGGGCGGGAGCGCGCGCGGAGCCGCCGGTACCCGCGCTCCCACCCACCCTTAAATTAATAAGAGAATGCAGGCAGACAAGGACGTAAATAAATAAATAAATAGCCCGCCCGCTCCCACGCCCCTTCCTCACCTGCGGGCGCCGCGGGGAGGAACCGGAGGAGGCGGAGGAGCGGCCGCAGCTCCCGGGTCGCTCCTGCCGGGGGCGGTGTGGGGTGGGGGAGGGGAGGGGGGAATGTGGCGGGGGCGCGCGCGCGCGCTCCCGCGCTCGGCCGGTGCGCGGGCTCTGCCCTAATTTGCCGCCGCCGCCGCCGCCATGATGGAGGGGGGCGGGGGCAGGGGCGGGAGCGCGCGGGGGGCGGGGCCGCGGCGCGTGCCGCGCGTCACGGCTCGCGCCGGGGGGAGGGGGCGGGGCCCGGCGGAGGCTCCGCCCACGGCGCGTGACCGGCGGTGGCCGCGGAACGAACGCGCGGCGGGAGCGCGCCTGCCGAGCCCTGCCCTTCTCCTCACGGAGCCGGAGCTACGGCACCCCTCGGCCGCTGTTTGCCCGCCCTGGCCTCCAGGACACGCGGCTGCAGCCGTGGGTTGGGCGGGTCAGAGTCCCCCCGCAAGGCAGGGGACACGGAAAAGAAAGTCTGGATAGACTTCCGACTACGTTTCCTATTTTATTAGCCATATTTATTTTATAATAATATGAATTATCATCGTTTATCATGATGTATTACTCCTTTATTAAAGGTTGGTTTTAATATTATTAGGATGGTGTCTGAAGTGACAGTAAAGCGTTCTCAAGACCCGAAATACAAGTTGATTTCCTGCATTGCAGCTGCAATATGAAAAGACATCAAAGTCACAGGCATAGGTTTAGAATGAGCTTTTTCACATAGAAAAAAAACACAGAAAAAATAAAGGAAATGGAAATAAATCAGGAAGAAGCACGGATGTGACAAACACCGCAGTTGACACTGATTTGTAAAGGAATGGTTCTGTCTTTTCCACCAAATGTTCCTGCAGAATTGAAATGAAGCCTCTTGCCGATTAGAACAAAAAAAATCCTATTATAGATTCTGAAATTTTCTTAAATTTTGCCATGAAGAATGGCAGCAGTAACACAACTCCCACAAGGCTGTCCTTCCCCTCCCCTTGTTCAGCTGCTTCTGGCATCCTCCTGCTGCCATGGGGAGCCCGGGGCACTGCCAGCACAACCTCAGGGCCTTCCAAGCGAGTTCTTCCTCGTGTTTCACTTGTTAGCTGCAGATTCCGCTCACTGCGGTGTGACAGCGACAGCGACAGTGACAGCGACAGTGACAGCGCCACCCGCCCGCCATGCCATATATGGCTACATGACGTCACACGTTGGGCGCGTTCCTATTGGTCAGAAGGCGCGGTGGGCGGGGCGCGCGGCGGCCCCGCCCCGGCCGTGACCCGCACCGGATCTGATTCCGCTCGCGGGCACCGACGGCACCGGGCGCGTCCCCTCGGGCCTGCGGCTGCCACCGCCACCGCCACCGCCACCGTCACTGCTGCTGTCACCACCGCCACCGTCACCATGGCGCTCAGCGATGCCGACGTGCAGAAGCAGGTAGGGCCGCGGGCCCCGGCCCGAGCGGAGCCGCCGCGGGCAGCGGGGCTGAGCGCGCCCGGCCCGCAGGGCAGCGCTTGGCCGCGCTCTGCTGCTCTGCCCGGGGCGCTCCCCTGGGAAAAGAGCATCGGGATCCTGCCTGGGGAAGAGGAGTGAGTCTCCGGACAAAGCGATTTTTCCCGTGTCGGGGTGGATGGGCCCCACCGGGGGACTTCCGTGAGGCGTTGCGCCACACTGGTGAGGGTATGAGGGTTCGTGAGCAGGCCGTGTGCTGTCTGCAGTGTTTAATTGCACCTCAAGGCACGAAAATGCACGAATACTTCAATGAATACTGTGTTTTTGCACGTTACTGTGGTAGGTGTGTAGAGCTGAGGGCCAGTCTCTTCTTCCGTGCCTGCAGTGGGAGTACGGGAGAGAGTGGCCTTGAGCTGAGATGGGGGAGATTCACATCAGATATTATAGAAAAAATGTCACTGTGAGGGTGGTCAGGCACTGGAATGGGTTACCCGGGGAGGTGGTGGAGTCACCATCCCTGGAGGTGTTGAGGAGGTGTCTGGATCCGGTGTGGTTTGGTGGTTTCAAGGTTGCAGTGGTGCGTTCATGGTTGGGCTGGGTGATCCCGAAGGTCTCTTCCAACCTTAATGATTCTGTGCTTCCCTGAGGATTTCCCCTCTCTTTTTTGCTTGTAGCTGTGCTACCTGCAGTTAGCTGTACCTCAGCATTCGGGTGGGCTGCCTGCTGTTCCTGAATGCCCTTTTCAGGTCTCCTTCCTCAGCAGAGTGCTGCAGCCTGGGGTTGGCTCGCAGTGGAAACTTCCAGCCCTGAAGTGTGGACACTCCTCCAGAGGCAGGACACCCTGTCCCTGTTGACAGTAAACACTGCCCTCACCTAAAAAACCTGCTTTCAGCTGGGTTGGAGATGGTGTGTGGTGTTAAAGGCTGCAGGGATCCAGTCAGCACTGGCCTGGGCTGTTCCCTGCAGGTGATGAGCAGATCAGGCAAGTTCCCTGTGTCCTCTGCATCACAAGTGCTTGTGTCTCACGTTCTCATTCAGTAAACATTGTCTCTTGGCAAGGAAGCATCACAATGAAAGTAAAATCGGTAGGTTGCCTTTCTCCAGAAGGAGAATTGTAGCATTACAGTGTATTCATTCATCTGCAAAACTCGGGAGTTTTTTCCTGCCTCTCCCATGAAGAAAACAAAAATAAAGCTGACATTAGGGTGGTCTTGCTCAGCCAGAATGGACCTGAACTTCAAAGGTTACTTCAGGCTGTGGTGATGTATTTAACATGTAATACTAATAGCATTTCACATCTGCAGCATTCCTGTCAGTGCTTTACACTGTTCCTTAGCCCAGGATGATCCTGGTAACTGGGAAGGGGAGTGCTGATGGCTGACAGTCCTGCATGTGCATGAATCTGGCATAACTTGCCAGCTGGTCCTCTAAACTACTTGCCACCACACTTTCAAGAATTTTCACTTTGAAAATCGTCTCTGATGGATACTTTTTCCCGTTGGCAGAATTGCTTTGTTATTCTGTTAGAAGTGTTTAATATATTATTCCATCTGGTCACTTCTAAAGCCTGTCTAACATCTAGAACTTCCCTTGGAAAGGATAATCACATTGCTCCTGATGGGAAAACCCCCTCTTCCTCTCTGTAGGGAATACTGCTTTAAAATTAATCTCTCATTTCAAAATACATTTTTATCAGTGTTATTAAAACTAAGCCTATTTATAGATGTGAAAACCTCACTTTGGATCTCTCTTCATTTCTATAAAAAGCTACAGGGGATTTCAGTACAGCAGCTTTTGAAGGAAGCAACACTGTTCAGTCTTATCAGTCCAGGAGAAGTGGATTCCTTATTAGCTTGCTTCCATCTCATTCCTTTTCTTTTTGCTGAGGATGTTTCCTGAGCACCCAGAACTGTTAAAAGTGCTTTTCCAAAATTCAGAAACCAGACCACCCTGGAGGGAAGTGACTCAGTAACGTAAAGGCTGCTGATAAGTTCTCAGATTTCTTCAACAATAGGCTGACCAGCAAAATAATATCCTTATTTTAAATGCCTCTCTTGTCCTTTCTCAAATGCAGGGTAGGAAACTGATGCTGTAGCACTTGAGAGGCTTGGCAGACAGGAATTCAAAGGAAACCTGCTGATTTGATTTTGAGGATGTAGATCTTACTGTTCACTTCTTCCACTGCATGTGGTTAAAATCTTCCACTTGTCTCTCTCTTCTCTTTTTTATCTCTATGGGCTTAGTGCTGTTTTGCACATTGGCTCAGTTTTCACCTTGGCACCTTTCTAATCTCTTTAAAACATTTAATTTTAATATGAGTTTCTATAAATAGAGTCTTTTGTGTGAGTTTATTCAGAGTGATTTTTTTGCAAAACGCGTCTCATCACTAAGTGCAAGGAGGTTTTTATGGTCTGCTCCATCTGGCCTTGGGAGTGTTTGTTCCTCATCCCAGGTGCAGTTTGGTTGGGAATGAATCCTTCAGTCTGCCCCAAATGGGAACCTGAACTGAGCTCTGGTCACAGGCATGGGATGGATGAAGAGAACTTTCCTGATTGCTTTCCTGTCTTTAAGCTGCTGGATCTGGGCTTTGCAGGGCTTTGAGGTGGCTTCAGAACTGTTTTTCAAGTAGAACTTAGTGGTCCATGTGGGGCTCTGAAGCAGCATGTGACATTCTTGATGTGGTCTGGGTCACAGAGTGTTGCTGCTGTCTCCTTCCCCAGCCCCTCCACACTGACCTTACAAATCTTTACAGAATTTATTACAGTTTTTCAAGGTGTCTCTGGTGTTCTGAGGAACTTCTGGCTGTACAGATCTGACCAGAGTGGTCAGTAGCCCTTTGCTTTGCTTCACCCTTCACCTGTGGGAGGCCCAGGTTCATTCAGATGCCATCTGTGTTTATGTTTAATGTAAATATCATAACAAACAGACTCATTTTGCTGTGTGAGGGTTTTTGAAGTCTGGGTGGTTTTTTTTAATAATCCCAGGAGTGGAAAAAGTTGGTGTCATTAATGAAGAATGAAAATACCCAGCCTCACATTTATACAAATTTACTTTTGGGTTGGTTGCTTTGTTTGGGTTTTTTTTTTTTTATAGTTGCACACCTGAAGTGCTTTCTTCTAATGGCAGCCAGTGAAACAGCATTATACAGAATTCTTGGGGAAAACAGTTTCCTTGTAATATATGTCAAGATGCACTGACTCTTTGGTGTGTGTGCTCAATTAAATTTCCTTGCAAAACAATATTATGTGAGTTAGTAAATGAATATAGAGGATGTGCAAATGAGGATTTATGTACACCTACTTCCTCTAGTCAATGTCTTTTCCTACAGAAAATATTTTCTTTCCTCTCTCTTGTTACAGATCAAGCACATGATGGCTTTCATTGAGCAGGAAGCCAATGAAAAGGCTGAAGAAATAGATGCAAAGGTAAAAATGGAAGTTCACTGTCAGTAAGTGCAAAAGGAAAACTGCATCCCACATCCTGTTTTGGAAGTTGCAGTCAGAGCAGAACTAAAGCATCTTTGTAAGCTACAGCTGATTTCTGTTTAGTTATTACACAGCAGAAAATGTTGTACCAAATAAAGTTAGCATTTCTTAGCTTTTGACAAATGAAAATGACTCAGAGCTGGTTTTGGTCAAAGTTTTTGGTCAAATTTTCAATATAAATTTATTCGTATCAAAGTTCACTCCTTTTTTAAGCAATCAGGGGAGCTGAGTGGTAACGAGACTCAATTGGATTAAGTAGAACACCTTCCCCCACTAAATGAGTATTTAAGGCATGAGTTGAATTACTTGCAGAATTCTTCACTTAGGTTAAGCCACAAGAGACTGGGTTTAACATTAACCTGGTGATAGAGTATAGATGTTTACTGAAGAAGGGTTAATGGTGCCTTTCAGCCCCAACAATCTGCATTATTCCACTGCTGAAACGCCTTATTGGTATTAGACTCAGCATGTGTTGTTGATAATATTTAATCTCCCTTAAAGATTTAGATTTACACAAATATTTAATCAGTGCTAAAGCAGGTATTCCTGAAGATCTGCAACCAGAATTCAGAAGTTGAGATTGGATTCTCAGGTGTAAGTAGGAGAATTGTCCATGTGTTTTTACATTCTGTCTGGTGAGGCTTTACAAAAAAAAGTAACAGCTGTGCTGTCACTCTCCTTATGTAGGAATTACTTAAAGAGGTGAAGGGTTTTTATATGGAACCATAAATTGTATCATCCTGTCTTGTCTGTGAATGTGCTCTGTTACATTTTGGTTCTGTTTTTTTCAGCCCAAGGAATCAATTTCCACCTCAGTTATTTAATTTTTACTGTAGGCAGAAGAAGAATTCAACATTGAGAAGGGTCGCCTTGTTCAGACACAGAGGCTGAAAATCATGGAGTATTATGAAAAGAAGGAGAAGCAAATTGAACAGCAAAAGAAAATGTAAGTTGCTTGGGTTAGATGAGCCTGAGTTCACATTTTGTTGCTAGTTTGTACAAAATTCTTCCTCCCTTGCAAACGGGCAAATTGTAGATGAGATTTAGTTCTAATTATGAGTTTCTATTTTTTTCTGGGAAGAAATTATCAAAGCTGCAATGAGAACTTAGTGTGATGAAAGAATCCTTCATATTTCTTTATGTAGTTAATACCTAGAACTCTACCTGGGACAAATGATCATGTCAGGTTTAGTTTGGCTGGGTCTTCACTGAAGAAAGGAGTTCTGCAGTTTAAACTTTTGTGCAAGTTCAAAACCAGATCCAAACAGGTGAACAGAGCTCATTATTAAGTGTTGTAGGATTGTTGTCTTTAAATGCAAAGGGTGCAGTTAAATGTTACAGTTCTTCTGTCAAAGGCTGATGGATTGATTCAGCTTTATCATGCAACTTGCAGTCAGATGTCCAACCTGATGAATCAAGCAAGGCTGAAGGTCCTCAAGGCAAGGGATGACCTTATTGCAGTGAGTATCTCTCAAGTAAACACACAGAGTCTCTGTTTCTGCCATCTGTCAAGAGATGGAACCATTCTCTAAAGAAAATACGATTTTTGATTGAGTGACATTTGCTTCAACACGCAAAAATGGCTTTCCAGGCTGCTCTGCAAAGGCCTTGAGGATTTAGTCTAGCTTTGCTAATCTCCTTATTTTCACAGTTTGCATTACCTGCTGTTTTAGGGAAATACATTGTTCTGCCAGGAACATTGCAGGCAGTGTTGCATCTTGTTTCTTTAGAGAGCAGGAGCTTTCTCTTGCACAGTTGGTAGAACTTAAATATTCTCCTTGCCTGAAGCAACATTTATGTGAAAAACCCAGCGTGGCATAAGGAAGGAGGCTTAAAACACCACTGACTGGGATTTTTGGTGTCCTTCAGTGGCCCATAGTACATGGAAAGTTTTGTTTCTTGTTCTGGAAGGTGACCAGTGTGTGTGACCATGTTTTGCTAGATGGGGCTGTTGAGCTGTTGGAGAAGCTTGAGAGACCCGAGGAAGTCAAAAATAAAAGATGGGATAAATGTACAGGTCGATGCTACCATGAGAAAGAGGAGTTAGCAGAAGAAAATCACCAGTTTATTGACTCTTTAAACTGAGTTTCAAACTTTAGATTGTATTCCCAGAGAGAAGGAAGGTGGATTGCTCAAGGGCTAACTCTGTTGTGATAATCTCTGCTGGGTAATCTCTTCCTCATTTATCTGCTGACTCAACCCCATGCTTCTGAGTAATTCTAAACACTCTTCCTCATTTTAAGACGTTTAAAGTCACATGCTGCTCACTCTTTCTTCCCTTATCAGATCTTTGGCTTCTTTCATGAAGAGAGATGAGCAGTTCCAGAAATGCAGTGTTACTCTAGGGAGGACAGAATAACTAGGTTTGACCATGACAGTAAATTGTGATAGTTTTATGTCCTCATACTGATTGTGTTGCTGTGCACTTCTTTTAAACACTGTGAGGTAGGACAGGAAAGAAAGGTTTATACCAAACCATAGAATTTCTTCATCTGAAGCATTTCTGATGGTTCAGTTTTAGGAGCTTTGAGTTGACTCTTTAAAAATTTCTTAAAAATTCAATCCCATCCAATACTGATTTGCTGAGCAAAGATAATTCAAATTAAAAATAAGCTCTCTCTTTTAAATTTTGACTTGCATTTAGTTTTAATTAAAGAATACCTAACCTGAATGTTATTTGATGGAGAAATAGATTGAATTTCTTTCAACCATAAAGCTGAAAAAAATTATTTGGACAACTGTATTATTTTACATTAAGCAATTATTTATTAATATTTAGTTTATCTAAGTTAACATTCTAAATACCATATTTTTATTCCTGAGCTCTCCCTTTTTCACACAAAAAGAATTATTGTCAGGTTCTGAGGAGGTCAGGCCAGGGCAGGAAGAAGGGAAGTGTTGGGCAGGGATAGTGTGCCTTGCACAGAGATGGAGGTCTAGCTTGGATGAACACCAGCTGGAGTGTACATTTACGTGTTGGCAGGGTGTGAGAGCTAGAATAGAAGTACAGAAAGTTGGTAGGCATGAAACCAAATGCCAAACAGATGGGCTCTGCTGATCTGATTCCTTCTGAATGTAGGATTTGCTGAATGAGGCCAAGCAGAGACTTGCCAAGGTGGTGAAGGATACTGCCAGGTACCAGACACTGCTGGATGGACTAGTTCTACAGGTAAATATTTAAATTGTAAAAAATGGATCATTGCTGCCCTAGCCCCTTAAGTTTCTTTAGTCAGAAATAGCCCACTGGAGGTTACAGTTGAATTGGAGTCTGGACCAAATGATGCTGGGTGATCCTTGAGTTTTAAACATCACTTCAGTATCTTTGAGTCCTGGATTCTGAACAGAAGAGGTTGTGGTTTATTTTGAGGTGTAGCACCAGGTATACCAGCAGCAGTTCCATTGTAAAAATAACTGCAGATGTGCACACAGACATTTTAGGGTGCACAGATTAACTGTGTAGTGATCAGTTGGATCAAATGTTTCTCCACAGGTCACTCGATACCCGCTTCGAAAATCTTTTCAGCATTTGAGATTTAATAAGCCCTGACAGATTTGACAGATTTACTCTAGTATGGAATGTGCCTGTGACAGAAGCAGGTACAGAAAGCAGAAACCAGAGCTCTGCTTGCCTAGAACATCCTGAAGCCCCAGCAATGAACAGCTGAAAGTCCAGTAAGGGCTGGCTAGGTCAGTCCTGCGAGCTCTGGTGCCTCCCTCTGGCACAGCCTGGTCCTGTTGCTGTGAACTCCCAGGAGCCACCCACGAGCTCTCCTGTCTCACTTGAATGGCAGAGTTTTCTCAGTAGTGTCTCCAGCTGGGTGTTGTTTCTTTGTCACACTCAGGTCTGGTGTTGCTGTACATCAAACAAACCTTTCTTGTTCTTGCAAATTGGCCACGCTTGTCTTGGCTCATTGTGTTCGATCCAGTGAGGGATCTGTGCTCACAGCTGGACTAGATGATCATTGTAGGTCCCTTCAAACTGGAACTAAACTTATTTTACTCTGTTCCAGTCTCAGGTATTACTGCAGGAAGTGCAAGGCAGGAGTTATTGGAACAGACATCTGAAACTGCTGCATATCTTCAGGGGCTTGGTTCCATGCAATGTCTGCTTAGACAGCAGTGGTCCTTATGTGTACATGAACATTTACTGGCCAACATAATCCTGACACTCCACATGTTTAATTGCATTTGAATTCCAAACACATAATCCATATTTGGGCTCTTCCCCAAATTTTGGTGCTGTCCTCTCAGAATGTCTGCGTGAGGTGAACTTGTGAGCAAAGAACTAAATAAGAGAGGCTGATGCTGTTGGGGCTTGGGTTTCAAATTGATCAGCTTCTTTCCTTTCTTGGGGTTAAATAATTGTGACAATGAAAGTGTTGACTTCCTGAAACTGAAATGGTTGTTCCTTGCAGGGATTCTACCAGCTGCTCGAGCCCAGATTAGTTGTTCGGTGCAGGAAGCAGGATCTCCCCATGGTTAAGGTAAGACACCTGGAATAATTTGAAGTGCTCTGCTCAGAGAGGCTGAGACCTGACTGCAGATATTTGCTGCTCAGATTCCTCTCTCTGTGTGATATGAAAACAAGATTTGCTTGCTGCACTTCTGTTGCAGTTACAGTGTGCTCCCATAGTTGGGGATCACATCCCTGCTTGGATATTAACTTGGAAACTTTAGTCATTGTTACTGTATTAAGAATAATAACTGAGTTTGGCTGAAGAGCCAAGCTGAAATGCATTTGCTTAATTAAAAAAAAAAAGAGGCCTCAATCCCTTCATTTCATTGGTACAAGTGAGTGAGTGATCAAACCTGAGTGCTGCAGTAGCATTTGTCAGTGCTAACTGGAGGTTTATCTTGTGTCCTAGAATGCCGTACAGAAGAGCATTCCCATCTACAAAAATGCCATAAAAAGGGATGTGGATGTTCATATTGACCAAGACAGCTTCCTGCCAGAAGATATGTAAGGAAAATGGGGTTGTTTTGTACAGGGGCACTAACTTAATGCAAGTTTTCAAGCCACAGCTCATATTAGAACAATGTCAGAAAATTAAGTATGGAATCTCCTCAAAGTACCTGCTGCTGTTCTTGTGGAAGTGGCACTTCTTAGTGTTCATCAGACACAGACTCTGCAGCTTTCTCCAGACAGGCATTGTCTCCATCAAAAACGTCAGGAAAAGTTTTGTGCAATCTCCAGCCAGATTCTCAACACTGGAGTAGGGAACAGCTGTGCATAGGAGCTGAACCAGTGGTCTTTTAAGGAGAGAGAGTAAGGATGCAGCCATGCTGTCTGTCTCAAGACAAAGCAAATTCAAGGTGCTGCAGGATAATCTTGATGGGGTTTGTGTCTGTTCTGTCTGCAAGGCTCTATCTCCACATGGTACCATAGAGATTCCACAGACAAAGCTGTGTATTCTGTCATCTTTATGTATGGGCCAACAAACAATACTTGTAGCACTTCTCCTCACTTTCCAAAATGTGGCAGCTGTCTCAATGACACAGAGTCTGAAGCTGTTTTGAAGGGACAAATTGCAGAGCTCCACTTACATTTAAAATGTGCTAATGAGGACCCTTGCACATGGCCGTGGTCTCTCATAACTCCAAAGATGCTTTGCACTGCTGCTTCACTGGATCTCTTTGTGCTGATTCCTATTAAGGCATGATCAAAAAGGTTGTTTTTTAATAAAAGAGAAGTCTTACTCGTGTATCTGACTGGCCTATAAATGCTGATTTGGAGTATCTTTGCCACATTCTGACTCTGAGCCGTGGATTTCACTGAATTATTTCTTTTTTTTGTTGTCCATCTTTAGTGCTGGAGGTGTTGAAATCTACAACAGTGATGGTAAAATTAAAGTTTCCAATACCCTGGAAAGTCGGCTGGACCTTGTAGCCCAGCAGGTGAGTTTCTCCAACAACCAACATAAACAAAATACAATTAAGCAGTTTGTTCTTGTAATGAAATCCTTGTGTTTCCAAAGTGTCACAGGAGTGCATGGGATCAGATTTCAATGGGAATGACAAGTAGGAAGTCATTTTTGAATGGGAAGAAGCAGATTACCCACTGTTTGTGCAGAAAAACTCTGGCTTTCCCCAGAATGATCCATCTTGAATTAAGCTTAAGCATAAAACTCTATAAATTATGATAAAGACTTGGTTATGACTGCACTGCAGTGAGGATACTGAAATGCTGAGGCTAACCTGAATTAATGAAGCTAGCTTGAGTACAAACTTTGGCTGAGACCTATTACACCCAAGTGCAAAAATTCCCCAGCTCTGGCATCTCTCTTACGCTGCAGCACAGGCAGTGCTTTCAGTCTAGAGAGTAGCAGGCAATGTGTGAGCAGAGAGAGGCTTCAGAAGGCTCAGATGAACTGAGCTGTTCATTTTGAAGCCAACCTAACTATCCCACAGTGCCTGCAGGAAGAACATTTCATTGCCCATTTCACACAACTGATGTGCTCTTTCTCCACAGATGATGCCAGAAATCAGAGTGGCTCTCTTTGGTGCTAATGCCAACAGGAAGTTTTTGGACTAAACCTCTATGAGAGAAGGTGGGATCTGTTCCACTGCCATACTGAAGGGGATGCAAAAGCATCTGCTAATTTAAAATCTTGAAATTTAACATTACTGTGTCATCCAGTATCTGTTCTTCAATCGAATAATTTTGCATACCTGCTGTGCTTAGCCTCTCTTCTTGTGGTTAGAATGCATTGCTCAAAGGATGTGAAGACATACATATTCATCCAGAAATGACACTAGAGAATGGAGGCACTTGGGCTCTTGGCTTTCCTCTCACTGTTGTGACTCTGTAAAGACAAGGGGTCCTTTTAGGGTCACTCTCTTTGCTTTGGCCACGTCTCTCTCAAGTTGTCTGATCTGTGAAGTAAATTACTGTGCTGCTGAATGGCAAATCCCCTTTCAGTTATGGTCTTCAGTGTTCTAGAGGGCATGTATTCCTTCCCAAGGTTAGTAGTTCAATTCATGTTACTTGGTCAGGCATTTCCTGCTCTGTATATGTGATTTAAAAAAAAAAAAAGAAAGAAAGCCTGAGCCTGTAAAACTCTATTTATTAAAATAAAAATGCGTGTGTGTATGGAGTTCCTTGTCACTCCTCTCTGGGGCATTGGCAGCAGCCTTTGGAAAGTGGGATTGTTTGTGTAAGGGCTTCCTACCTGAGCAGTGTGTATGAGGTGTTGTTGAAGCTGGAATTCAAGTTGTTTGCAGGAATAATGTTGGATTGTAGGCAAGGCTTTTGAACAGGAATCCAGGATTCTGGAGCATCAGTCTCCCTGAAAAATGGGTCAGTAGTTTTGCTCCCTCAGTCTTCTGTCACAGAAGAGAACAACTGTGCTACTCAGCTAAAACAAACACAGTCCATTTCCCAGTCCCAACTTCGTTGCTTCTGTGCAGGAGATCCAAACCATACCCTGGCTCTTCCTGATGCTCAATTCTGAGATTTCTTTCATGGAAAATAGGAGCTGATGAATTACTACTTAAATTTGTTTTGAAATCATCTTCTCTAAGTGTTGCAGTGAATCTGGAAGGGTAGGAATTTTACACTGCCATGAAGAGCACTTGCCAAGCTGCAGCAGCACTGCTTTATGTAGTTTTTTTAACCTGAGGCCTTTATGAGTGTTCCCTCATGTAAAGTAGACTCTAAATGCTAGATAAGCCTTTTACTGCCTCATTTCTCTCAAATGGGGATTGACTGCTAAGAAAATCCTGATTCCAAGCTTATTTAATCTGTGTCTGGAAGAAATGCTTTAAATTTGCTGTTAGGAAATAAGATGATTTAGCAAGGTTGGGTTTTTTGGTTTTACTGCTCTTTGCTGTTGCATTTAGCTCTTGTTTTCCACATAGATGGTTATGGTATTTTATTCCTTCAGTGCTTTGCTTTTCAGCACATGTTTCTGTGAGTGGGCAGTAAGTGTGTCTGGATTAAAGTCCCCCTCTTTCTAGATTTTGGATACCTGTTACAGCTTCTGTTTTTGCAGCAGTCACTGATGCAGCTTCCTGACTAAGCACTGGGCTCTGGTTTGTGGCACACATCTAGTGAAGGATGAGCCTTTGCATGTGTGTGCTTAGCTGTGCTGTTCCTTGGATCAAACAGTGCTTTTTGAAGCAGATTTGTTTTGGTCCCTTCTGATGGTTTCATCCAGCTCATCACTGAGCTGTCTGCAGATGTTTGTTTGTGACAGAATGAGATTCTCTGTACAGGATCTGATGGTCTGTTTCTTTCATGAAGGTAGAAAGACCCTCACAAATCCAGGTCTTGCATACTTCTGAAAAGCAAAATAATAACTAATAGCTAAGTGTTTGACTGTGATTCTCATACTGGCAGATGTTGGAGTTCTTTGCCATTTACTTTTCTCTGCTAGTTTTGTGCCTTCCTGCTCTGGAAAGAGGAAGAAACTTGTTACACTTGCATTCAAGAATTAGTGTCCTGCAGATTGTGTTCAGTGTTAGTCAGTGACAGCAGGGATTCAGAGCAGGTCATTAAAAAGGGTCAGGTTTATGTATGTCACAGCTGAAGTGCAGGACTGACTGAGGCATTATCTGGAACATCCTGGTCCTTTATTCCAGGTAACAGGAACTGTTACAAAGTTTTTTTACCTTGGAGATGCAGAGACAAATGGGATCTCCCATCCAGCTGTACCTGCTTAGCAACCCTGCTACGTTTTCATCCAGACTTCCTTCGGTGTTTGTACACTGATTTTTGCATGTCAAACGTGAAACAAAAGCAACATTTCAGGAGGATTTCAGAGCTCCTGCTGGAGCATTGTTGCAGCACAGTTTTATGAGTTGAACTGCACTGCTGAAGGCAGCCTGATGACCTAGGGCAAATCAATGAGAATATTGATCTTTATTCATCTTTATATAAGCATGAATAATATTCCAGTTGGGCACAGTAAACAAGCCCTAGGCCAGATCAGCACATTAAGAACCAGGATAAATACAGGGAACAAAGGAAGCATTAAATCAGGGAAAAAATTCTCTGTGAAGTTGTGAGAGGAGAGGCAGGCACTGCAGATTAACAGTGAGATGGTTCAGTCTGATAGAAAAAGAATCAGGGCAGTGGATAATATTGCAAGTTCTGCAGAGTTGGCAATGGAAAATTTAAGAGCAGGCTTGGCACTAAGTGGTCACCAGAGGAGTTGAAATGTTCCTGCACATCTGAATCACAACCCTGTTTTAGAAGGTAATTTTCACACCTAGGAGTATGAACATTAATCAGGGATATCCCTGTGTGAATGATCCCTGGAAATGCATGCAATGTCAAGAAGAGAGAGAGGCTGGAAGAAAACACCCAGAATCTGGCAGAAGGAGAGAGCTTTGCTTGTTGCATGGCCCTGTCCTGGCCTGCTGATGTCAGCAAGCAGAATGTGCATCTCCTAGAAAATAGAAAATAGAAAAGTGTAGGATCATACCTCATACCAATAGCACACACAGAGCAGCCAGGCTGGGGCCACTTCCATGGACACACAGCTTGTGCCTGAGGTAGTTGGGGAGGTTAAGAGAGGATTGCCCATTTATTCATTTCCTAAGAAATTGTAGTGAAGGAGGAACAGAAAAATTTAGAAATAAAACTGAACCACCCCAGGGGAAAATTCGAAAAAATTTTCTTTAGTGAACTCTGAGCTGTTATTCTGGGGAGCAGAGGCTTGATAAGTGCAGTGAAGCAGCTTGGCAAAAGGTGTTTAGCCCTAAGCAAGAGCCCAGACAGATTTCAGCGTGGTTTGGCTGGGTGTGCTGTTTGATAGAGGCAGCTCAGAGAGGCAGGTGGGGGCCCCATCCTGCCTCTCAAACATGTTTGCAGGGAACAGGCCGTGACAAGAAGGCCCTTCCAGGGCTGGGAAGTTCCTGCTGCTCTCAGCCAAAGTAGAGCTGGCTGGGAAACCCCAAATCTGTCTTCCTAGGCATCTCTTTCAGAGCATCCCATACTGTTTCTTTGGCTTTGCTTTAGAGAAAGTGAGAAAAACATCTGTACAGGAGCATTCTCGGGTTAAAATCATGCTGACAATGTGCCAAAAATGTCATTTCCCAGCCCTTGTTACATGCTGGAAATCAAAAGCTGTGGAAATCAAGGCTACCACATTATTTTAGGTAGTTCAAGGCTGATCTGTTGGGAGAGACTGCAAAGAAACGATCAAGGGTGGCCCCCCAGCATTTCTGGAGCTCACAATCAGCAGCAAAATGCCAGAAAATCCCAAAGCAGCGCTTGGGTGGCAGCACAAGAAAATCATTAATATCTAAAACATTAAATTGTGACTGTTTTTCTCACATGCACAGGAAATCAAGCAGTTCAAGCACAGCCAGTTGTTCCATGCTGCTGCTCTCACCTCCAAATACTTTAAAGGAAGATGGGAGCATCAGCAGGCAGGGCTGGGACAGCAGGAATTGGGAGCTCCTTTCACCTGCTGCCTTGGGCTCTGTGGGGTAGGACTGCTGAGTTTTGGGAATGGGCACATGAGGATTTTAACACATCCACACCCCACCTCAGTGTGGCAGGAAGTGCTGCTGTTCTGTGCCAGGGAAAACCATTCTTGGCTAAGGACAGGAGCATCACTCGTGCTCTAAAATCCTGGCATTTGAAGCGTTAGTCCCAGCCTAACAGTGGCTACAGCTGCAGTGCAGGCTAGAGGTGATAACCCATAAAAAAACCTTTAAAAGTGTTCCTCCTCCAGCTCTGTCAGTGCTGTTCTGCCTGGACATTGCTGGTTCTCTGCCTTACGTTGGCAGGCACGAGCTGTTTGCTTTCATCCAAGCTGAAGCATTTGCCTTTCAGTTTCACCAAGTGACCTCTTGTGAAGTCATCTGGAGTTGGAAAGTAAATTGGATCAACCATCTGGCTTTTTTTTTTCTGTTCCCCGTTTAATATATTGCTACCATATCTCCCTGCATCTGAATGGTTTTACTGCTCTGTGCTAACCATTCCTTTCTCATCCTGTGGTTCCCTTTTTCATGGAGCACCAGCCACACTGGAAGGTCTCTGGCTGTGTTGTGCTGGGGGGAAAAAGGGGAGAGAGGCAAACCCTTGGAGCTCCCCAAAGCTTGGCTGCTTTATCTCCATGAAGAGGTGTTCATGCTGCTGAGTGAGTTTCTGGCATTCAGGTATCACCCTCTGCTTTGATTTTAACCTTTTGGCTGGTAATTTAGGCCAGCCCTTTTGGTTCTACACCCATATTGGTAAAAGTAAAAAAACATATACTAGGGGCATACGCCCCAAATTAATACATTGATTTATAAATTACATGCAGGTACTACTGTACTAGCTATATTATAACACAAAACAAAAGTAGAAATTAAAAAAGGATAATATAAATGTGAAATGAATATTTTTATTAATAGTTCAAACTGCACTCTCTTCCTGCACCCCAAGAGTGTTTTCTTCTGCTTGCACCTTGCTTTGGAGAGCTCTGATGTGCCAAAGAGGCTTTCCATGCTGGTGAGTAGCAGTAACCTCTGTGTTAGTGCATCCACAGGGGTCTCAGGACTTCAGCAGAGGCTGAAAAACGCCCCCAGGACTGTGAGGGTATAAGGGGGTGCAGGAATTTGCAGGGGGCAAAGGCAGAGGTCTCCAGGGGGGTTCCTGGTCACTGTGGGGAGCTGTGACACCCCTCAGCTCCTCCCAGCCATGGAGGGGGGGAGGTTCAGGGGTGCTGCAGAGGGTGACAGGTCCCTGTGCCTCCCACCCGAGGAGCACCAAATTCCAGAGGCAGGGAAACAAGGTGGAAAAGCTGCGAGGCATTCCAGGCTCACCCCCTGATGGATGTGGTTAGTGGGAGCAAAGGGGGCCTTTCCCTGCTGGCACAGCCCAAAGATGAAATGGGGGTTTGGAAAGCAAACAAAGGAAGGGAAGGGAAATATCTTGGAGAGAAGACAGAGAGCATTACGAGTCTTCTGGGAGGCACAGGGGGGTGTGAGCACACGGAGGATGCAGGAGCAGCCACTTTGATCTCCCGGAACATCTGGGCCGTGGGCATCCCCCCATGGGGCAGCCCCAGAGCCAGGCACAGGGGATGCACACCCAGAGCCTGGCGCTGTTTCCCAAGCTCCACAGCCCCTCTCCTTCAGAGCACTCGGGCAGCAGCAGCCCTGCAGAGCAGGCAGGCCCTTGGCCCGGGCTCTGAGCTGTTCCCACGCCCTCCAGTGCCCAGGGTGATGCTTTGGTGCCCAGGGTGAGCCTTTTGGTGCCCAGGGTAATGCTTTGGTGCTCAGTCTCAGCCCCCCAAAGCTCTCTGAGCCATGGCATGGAGGAGTGTCTGGGCTGCAGGGAGAGCAGCTAAAGCAGGGTCCAGGGAAAGGAGAGCGGCCTTTGGAGCTTTAATCTCAGTGAGAATGGGTGCTCTGAGCCCAGACAGCATGAGAAGCCCCCCAGGATGGTCACAGGGTGACAAGCAGGGCTGTGCTTGGTGTTTTGGTGGTGGCAGATGCTGAATGCACCAGGCTTGGGGTCAACACCCAGTGTACAAAGTCTCTGCAGGTTGATCAGGGTGTGGGGGGATCTCAAACACCTCAAACCCCAGCAGTGCTGGCTCAATGGCACACAGACAGAGAGAGGTTTGGGTTTGGGGTGAGTCAGGCAAACAAAGCAATTGGCACGGGAGCAGAGGATCATTCCTACAAAGAGTTTGCCTTCTCCAGGCTTTCTGGGGGACTCGTGTGCCTCCCAGTCCAAGGAGCTCCCTCACACAGCGTAAGGGTCTCAGTTTGAGGTGTAAAAGGTCCTTCCCTTCTCTTCTCCCCGAGCTCCACAGATCCTCATCAAACAAGGAAAGGAGCAGCACATTTCTCCATATCATGGTCTGCTGTGCCTGGAAATGAGCACACAGCTGCTTCCCAGGGAAAAAACCACCCTGACTGCCATGCAAGGGATCGGGCTGGAAAGGAAGGTCTGGGTGTTCCAAAAGTGAAACATTGCAACCCTCCCTTCTGACCCCAAAACCTAGGGGCTCTTCAAGAGCCTGATCAAGGGATACCTGACAGAGGAACTTCCCAAGGGAATCTGTGTTTAACAGCGGGAAGTGTGGTAGGATGCATTTCCCTGGGGAAGCGGAGATCACAGGGAGGGGAGGCAGGGGCAGGCAGCCAAGGGAAGCAGAGCAGACTGGAATGCACAGGCTGCATTTCCTCGGGGGAGATGTGGTTCATATGCAGGTATGTCTTCAAAGGGGACACCGGGGTGCAGGGGAGCTGCTCCAGGGATGAGCTGCCCCCCTGGGAGCCGGAGTGGGAGGCAGGTGGCTGTGGGAGCCATTTCCCAGGGGGGAGTTCCAGTCTGCCGCTGATTTTCCTAACAAAACACAGTTCTATAGGATCTTCCAAAAACCCATGTGGCCTGGAAAAGCCAGGGACCAATAGGGGCTGGGATTTGGGACGTTGTAAATCTACTGGCATCTCCCAATGTGTCCAAGCCCCTGTTGGAATTATGGAGCTGATGCAGCCGGGGATCTGCAGGGCTGGCTCCGGGCACAAGCTCTGCACCACATCTTCCCCCGCTCTACTGATTCACCAAACTGTAACCCAGTGTCCCTCTAGGGAAAGAAAATGACAGCAAACTCTCCAATCTCTCTTGTGGCCCACACAGTGAAGTTTCCCTCACTGAATCCCACATTTAAAGCTGGAGTTTGCAGCTGAGGCAGCAGCGAGGCCTCCCCACGCAACCTGAGGGGCAAAGCCGTGTCCTTGTGCCCCCTGCCCCTCCCAAAGGCTCCCCCTTCTCCTCTCAGCCCTCTCCCCAGGCCAGGCCAGGCTTTGATGGATTGCAATCCTCCTCTGCCACGGTCAAAACAAAGGTCACGGCCCGAGGAAATTGCTAACAACTTCTGCCCAGCGGCCCCGGAAGAACGGGAGCGTTGGTGACAAGGGGGGTGAGCCTTTTATGATCCCTCCAGCCCGGCAGCCTCTTTGGGAAAGGAATTTTAAAAAGTGGCCAGGGAAGGTGAGGCTTCCGGGAGCTGACAGAGGAGGAGGGGGCAGCCCATGGAAAGCCCCTTGCCACCTCCTCCCTCTCCTCCAGCAAAACCTCTCTGTCCCTTTGCTGCCAGGAAAAGCTCGAGTCCCCATTTGGGGGCTCTTGTTTTGGTCCAGAACGAGTTTGCTTTTATTTTGACGCTTGGGAGACCCTAATATTCATTTTGTGAGGCACCAACCTTGCACCTCAGAGCAAGCTGATGGCTGGGAAAGGGGGGTTCAGGTGCACTCAGCAGGCAGGGATGTGAAGTGCCCCGCCAGGACAGTGGCTCTGCTTTGCCCTCTGTGCTTCTGGCTGCTCCACCAAGCAAAAATTGCAGCTCTGAGGGCTGGAGGAGATGCAGCAGGGTCCCAGCCTTCAAGAGATCCCTGTCTGCTTGGGAGAAGTTGCAATTTATATCTCAATGTAGGGAAAAAAAAAATCAAGATTTTGAACTTAGGAGTGCATTTATTATTCATAATACCTGTGATTGAACATTTCTGCGATTAGAAATAATTTGTTTTAGCCCAGAACTGAGTCTTCCTGAACTATCTCAAATGCCCTAGTCCTGCATTTCTGTGTCAGGTAGTCTCTCCCATTCTAAAGTGTGGTGACTAACAGGGAAAATTCAAGATGGGAACTTTACCTGCAAGATGCTTTTTTTTATTTAGAGAAATACACAAAACCAACCAACACCCCCCTCAAAAAAAACCCCCAAAAAAACCAAAAAACAAAATCCAAACCCAAAAAACCACTGATAGTGCCAAACACACTAGTTTTTCCCTCACCATCAGGCATTTCTGAAAAATGCATCATCCTCCAGCTGTAGCAAAGCCTGCCTGGAGTCAGAGCTTTCTCCAGGATCTGCCCCATCATGGGGGTGAGTGGCTGCCATTCATTTCCACACCCAAACTGGGCACTAATCTGGTCCCTATTGAAACTGATTCATCAAACCCATCCCCAAGTCAAGCCTACATGAACAAGTAAATTCTTTTGAAATGCCTTTTTTTTTTTTTTTTAAAGCTGGGTTTGGGAAGCATCCCTGTTCTCAGGGAGGAGGAGGCTAGAGAGAGAGTTTAAAGCCTAAGAGCTCAGGAAAGCTCCTTTTGTACAAGGGGGTGGGAGTAGCTTTGCCAACCCATGGAGGTAAGGAAAGAGGAGAAGAATCAAGAATTGTGGATTGTAGTAGAAAGAAAGGTAGAAAAAAATAAGGGGACACGTGGCTTGGTCTGACAGCGCCTGTTCCACTCGCGACAGCATCCTGTCAAGATTAGGACATGGCATTTCCTATAGCACAGATAAGCTTTGTCTTTGCCTGGGCTGCAAGGCAGCTCTGAAAGGAGCGGCCACCCCTTCCCCAGGACTGGTTCCAATTAGTGCCGACTCCACCCTGTGCAGGCTTAGCCCCAGGATTAAAAATCTCCCCGTGCCAATCCCCTCTGACCCAAACACTTCCGGGGACTGATAGGGCTGAGCTGGACAGCTTGCTCTTGTCACCCCAAACTCTGGCCCCTGTGGAGAGGAGAGGGGAACGAGGACTCATGACAGGGAACAGCCCTTGATCCTCCCCAGGAACAAGGAGCAAGGTCCTCAGCAACCTTTGCAGGGCCTGGAGCTGCAGCCCTGCTGGGAAAAGCCCTGCTGGGATGTTTGACTTCATCTGCCCTGGGCAGCAGGGGCAGCTCTGGCACCTGGGGTGGCTTTGGGGTACTCAGGATGTCAGGGTGCAGCAGATCACACCTCAGGCTGCTCCAAAGGTGTGGCATGGGAAGCTGCCCACGTCAGTTCCTGTGAGCTTCTTTGGCCAGAAATGATGCTGGCCCCTGGCTTGGCCAGCATGTACAGAGTCCTGCACCATGGGCAAATATTTCCTGGGCATCTCTTTGCAGAGGCAGCTCTGGTGCTGAGAGCCAGGAGAGCGTGCTCAGCTTGGGAGCAGCCCCAGTGAGGATCCCACAGGAGGGGCAGATGGAGCAAGCAGCCTCTGCTGCAGGGCTCTTTTGGCAGGAGATGTGAGCGTCTGTTACCAGCCCTGGAGGAAACAGAGGGAGATTTCACTGGATGGAGCTGGGGAGGAGAGGGAAAGGGCTTGCAGCATGCACCTGGGAGCCTCTGTGCCCCCAGCCTGCTGCTGTTCACCCCCACGTGCCTCTGTTGGCTGGCACCAGCTTTTAAGGGAAACCACCTTAATTTTGTCCTGATGCAAAGCTGCAGAATCAGCAGAACTGAGGAGGTTATTTATTCAGGGAGCAGCTGAGCAGTGGCTGAGTGCAAGCTGCCCCCATGCACCTACAGCAGGCACCTTCCAGCATGAGACAGGATGATGTGAGAAAGAGCTAAGCTGCCTTTAAACTCCTCCCTGTTGGGAGGGCTGCAACCCTCACCCCATCTCACATGGGAGATTATTGAATAAACAGCAAACAGCAGGTGCCCTTTTGGGCCCAATGTGGATTTGGACCACCCCACACGGGCTCGAGAAAGGCTTTCCATCCCTCTAACAGCCCCTGAGGGCCATCACTGAATCAGCACAAAGGGGACTCACAGAGGCTGCATCAGCTCCTCCTTCGTAGCAGCATCACTCCATGGCTTTACTCAGAGCAGTCACCAATTTTAAAGCTGAGAGGTTTCAGGTGGGTGTGGAGGCATAGGGTACCTGTTCCCCAAAAGCACAGGGTGTTTTGGGGAGAGAGGCAGCCTCCCCAGCACACCTGGGCTGCAGGAAAACCCACGGCCCACCAGGGACTTTGGGGGGAAAGCAGTGACAGCATCTCCTTTCCACAGCTGGGCTGTTCATGGGCTGACAGCTGTGCTTCTGAACAGGAAATGATCCCCATTAGCTTTCCAAGTGCTCTCTTGTAAATGGATTACAGGTGGTACAACGGTGTCTGACTGCAGTCCAGGGCTTTGTCTCTGAAAAAAAAGCTCTCTGTGTTATCCTCCCACCCCCATCCGCTTCCCCTTGCAAAGGAAGAGGGAGACCATCCAGGAGACAAGAAAACACACACACAGCAAGGGTGGTTGCTATTTTAAGAATGTACTTTATACAAAATAACCAATTCATATGGAAATAAAATCTACAGACCTCCAAGGATCAAGATTTTAAAAAAGTTCTTTAAAAAAATTACCCAACACACAGTATTAAACTAACTATTGAGGTAACTGTCGCTCTTGGGGAACAAAGGTAATCAGCAGACCAAGACAAAATATACACAATATAAAAATAAATAGCATTCCCCTTTCCAGTATTGACCAGGAAAGTTCACACAACTTTGCAGCAGCAGGAGAGAGAAGAGGATCCCTGACACTGTGCTCTACAGGATGGGGAGGGAGGCGGGGGCTCGGGGGCAGCAGGTGATGGAGAAGTGCAGCCCCTGAGGCCCTGCTGGGGACAGAAGTGCTGGGACCAGCAGCTCCAGCATCAACTCCTCCTTGAGCTGATAAGCTGAGCTCATCCAGTCCAACCTTCCCTGAACAGCACGGGCAGCTGTTCAGCCCAGTTTCCAACTGAGCCGAGGACAAGCAAGGCCAGGCCTGGAGTGTTAATCCCAGCACCCAGCAGAACAGGCCCAGTGCAGAGCCCCGCTGCAGAGGGACACAGGCAGAGGCATTTTCACAGCTTGGTGTGGGAGGTCTCTGCTGCAGCCTCAGCTCACCCTCCTGTCACCCTGGGACAGCTGACAAGGGCCAGGCTTTTGCCCCCATGGCCACTAGACCCCTCCCTGCCCAACAACAAAAAGCACAGCAACATAAGAACAGCCTCACCCCAAAAGAGAAAGGCCCCCGTTTTCTCCTTGTGCCCCCGACAGACAGATTACATTCTTTACAAACTTACAATAATACAAAAACAACCCCAATGTTACCCAACTTCAGGAAAATGAATGGATGTAGTGGCAAAGGCTCCCCCACTCCCTGCCCAGCAATGCCAAGTGAAGCAGCACTGGGTCACTCTCCTCCCCCAGAGGCATTAATTAAATCCATAGGGGTTTAATTACTCCTCTTTAATCACTACTCTTCCATGTGCTCTGCTCTGTGGATGAGGCTCAACTTCACCCAATTGCTCTCTTCCCTCTCTGCCTTCCCAAACACAGAAGCAGCACCCAGCTCTCTCGTGGCCACCTAAATCAACCTAGCAGTCTCTGGGAAAGCAGGAACGTGGCATGACAAAATGCAGGGCCATAGAGAGCACCTTGCTTCCCACTGAGACTGTGAAGGCCCCCTCAGTGTGTTCCATCTTAGCCCTAGAACAGTACAGGAAGGTGAAAGCTGCACTGCTGCACGTTATTATTGCTCAGAAAAAGATCAGGCAGCAGCATTCATTGATCCACCAAGGAGGAGAGAGAAGAGATTTCACAGCTGTACACAGCACAGGCATTTTGAACCTAAACCCTCCTGGAGGTAGACATGCCAGGATCATGAGTGGGAGCAGGAGCAAATCCTGGTGCTGGCAGATGGACAGACACCCCTGTGCCTGGGTGCCAAACCCACAAGAGAACTTGTGAGCCACTGAGGGCACCTTAACTTCATGAGGAGAGTAAAGGTGCCCTCCCCAGCTGCTGTCTGAGTGTGTGCAGAGGAGGAGCTGGCAATGCCAACCCTCTGCCCTTGTGCTGGCGTGGGCAGTGAGCTTTTACAGCCACTGACCACAGCCAGGCCAGCAGAGGGAAAGGGACTTGGAAGCTGGCAAGCAAGGAGAGGGGAAGTGTTGGCATCTGATACAGAAGGGGATCAGAGGACTTTCCAGGCTAAGAGTTGAGGCCTGAGCTCCTGTAGCTGCCTGGCTGGTTTCAGAAAGGGAGATTGCTGCCCTGCTGCGCTCCAGTGTTTGAGTTTCTGTGGGGCTCTCACTCCCAAAGGAATCACTCATCACTCCCAAAGGAGTCCCCAGAGGCTCTCTGGTCTAACTTAAGTTCACAGCAAGGGAACTGTGCTCACAGAGTCAGTTCTGCTTTTATTTAGAAGATATTCCACTCACTGCCCTTCTGCTAAGTGAGCCAAGCGTTTCCAAATAAAGGGGCAAAGGACAGAGGGACTTAGGCTAGAGTTGGTGAAAATCCCAATTAAGCCTCAGTCCTAATTAATCCTTTGTCCCCTCTTTCCCTGGTGGATGTAGCTCTTGCTCTCTCCTGGATGCACTGTTCACTTTGATATCAACATTTCAAAGAGAGGAAGACCTTTGCCAAAAGAAATCTAGGCCACTGCTGCAAATGAAGGAAAAAAGCCCTCAGTCAATGCAAGACCAGCAATGTTAGATCCACAAAATGCTCCCTGGTCTCTCAAATCCTGCATGGGAGCCAAGGCAAGACAGTGACCAAAAAGGGAAGAGCACAACACAGCTCTCTTCAGAAGTACACTTGGATGTTATTATCCAGCTTCAAATCCATTAAACCCTGTCCTGAACTTCCCTGCCTAGGGAGCCTTGCCCTGGTTGTCCCCAGGAGCTCCTATTGCATGGCTGCTCTGCAGCAAGGAGAACCAGGATCAACTACACCATCACAGATTCCACTGCTGGTCTTCTCCAAGCCACCCTCTGGGATTACACTTCCCTGTCACTCATTTCAGCACCTTCTCTGAAATTCCACAGAGCATACAGCAACACAGTCTACTCAGAAAAGGAAAGCAGAACGAAGCCATCAAGAACAAAGAAACAACCCTGGCTGAACAGAGAGAGGAACAAAAGCCTGACAGGTATCAGTGGAGAAAATAAAGAAAGGTTGTTTTCTAATTATACTTTCATTTTAAATGGAGAAGTGCTGGGGTGAGAACCTGCAGGGGAGCTGCCTCAGTCAGCAGAATGAGACAGCCTCTGTGACTTGCTTTCAGATAAGACATCATAAAGCTGATAGCTCTCCAAGACCCTGAGAAACCACACTTACAAAAATATACACAGGCGACTTGCTTGGGAAAGTCTGCATGGGAAAGGCATTTGGCAGACAAGAAAGAACCAGAAACTTCCAAGAAAAGTGTCCCTGTGTACTTTAAAGTCACAAATCAAACCAGCTGGGCCTTGGAGCTTTAAATTTGCTTTCCTCTTTTGTCCTCCTCATTGCAGGCTGGTGCCTTGGATTGCTACAGAGTGGTTGGGTGGGTCACACCATGGAATTTATAGACTGCAAACTTCTTCTGAACACAGCTAAAAGTCACTGTGAAGCCTCAGTGACTGACTGCCCTTTCCAGTTGAATTGCCAGGGCCTGTACTAACTGAGGTGCCCAAAGATTCAGAGTCTCAGGGGGAGTTTATACAATGGCCTTTGCAAAGGTAACTTGACTTCTTGGGAGCTTGGGAACACCACACACCACTGGGAAAGGAGCAAGTGGTGGGGAGAGCAAGAGGCTGAAAAGGCAGAGTAGCATCCAGAGCTCTTCCGAGAATATTGGAAGTTTTTGTCATGCTGGAGCATGGTCAACATCATAATTGTTCTATGTATTACATAATCTGCTTCAACATGAAATCCATAATTATAGCAAAACACATCCTCCATATGGGGAGAAGTAATAGCTACAGGAAATTTTGTGAAATCACTGGCTCAGGATGCTTTCTGAAAAAGGACCACCTGGTAATATATTGTACTACAACAATGCTGAGGGATGTGCTAGAATTTCTCTGTATTGTGTTAAAAATTTAAGATAGTGGCACAAGTATGGCACTCAAAGGCCATGTTATTTAAAATGCAGCTACACTCCTCCTGCACTGCAAGCCAACCCACGGCACAAAACACCATGCTGTGATGTTACCCTTCTAAATCAAACCCCTCTTCCACAATATCTACACAGCAGCATGGTTTAGAAATCATAAAATTCACATTATCTGCTCCTCCTTAAGTTTCCAGGGATATTCCAGCCCAGCAATCCTCTCCCAGGGCTGTGCCCTCTGAGTTTCCTGTGATTTGCTCAGATTGTACCTAGTGAGATTGAGCTCTGATTTTGAGAGGATCCCTAGATATTGTAAGAGAGAGAGAAAAAAAAACCAAACAAACCCAACCCTCACTTATGAACAAAGCATTTGAAAGTCTGGAAACTCTGATCTAAGACTCCACCAGCATCTCTTCACCTCTGTGGCCTCAGAAAAGTCCAGCCATAGTTCCCTGTATTCTACAGGAGTACTTTTCTAACAGAAACCATCTGTCCTCCCAACAGCAGCTTGTTAGCAACTTGAATAAAAATTACTGACTACATCAAAACCATTTACCTGGAAACCCTTCCAGGAGGAGGCAGCTTCACTGCTTGGTTTTGTCTGCAAAGTCAAAGCCTTCTCCCAGGTTTGTCCCACGTCAGGTGAGGGTCTCTATCACTGTCTAACACTCCACAACGCTCTCCAGGCAGACCACCAGCAATTCTTGCCCTCCTCAGCTGTCTCCAGGTTTGATTGGTACTCACCCAGAGGCCATGACCACTAGAACCATGTTTTCAGTGCCAGTTCCAGCTGAAGTGTGCTTCAGCTTGCTTGGAGAGTTTTTAGAGCTTCTGAAAACCTCCTGTTCCACAATGTTCACAACGAGCTGAGTGAAAGGCACTTCAAGTACTCAGCTGTCTGTGGCACAGAACACAGGCTGAAGCATGGCAGGGCTTCTTTGGACAATTGATATTCACATTTCCAGAGTTTTCAATGCTTTGCTACAAGTTATACTTTCCAGTTCCTCTGTTTTTAAATCTGTTGTTTCCAATTATTTTTATATCTACAGTGAACTAAAGACTGCTTTACAAGGAGAAGCAACTGTGTTGTCCCAGGTTTGTAGCTTTAAAGAGGAGTTATATTTGCACAATTTTTCATTGCTTCTGTAGCTCTGTTCAGTGAAGGATCTAGCCCTGCCTTTTGGGGCACCTCTGAAAACCACTGCCAGCTGATGAGGCAGATTTGGGACGAATTTGGAAGAGACATAAAAATGTTCTTGGCTGTGGAAAG
Source organism: Eopsaltria australis (assembly GCA_034509425.1). Taxonomy (NCBI): domain Eukaryota; kingdom Metazoa; phylum Chordata; class Aves; order Passeriformes; family Petroicidae; genus Eopsaltria; species Eopsaltria australis. Next base: position 80,420 of record JAVTVJ010000013.1, on the reverse strand, counting down.
CAGTTACCCATTTCTCACTCAAAGATCAACCTTCAGGATCATCTCTTCCAGTTTAGATCAATCCACCAGTCACAATTGCTCCCTGACAGATGAATACAAATAAAAATAAACACCCCAAAAACCCCACCTTCCCTTTCCTAATGTAATGGCATCTGTAGATAGATCTTGGAAGTAATTCACATTACATTTACAGATATCCCAGACAACTGACTGGCCTAAGCAGGCAGCAGCTACAGTTCACAGGGTGGCTGCAGCTGTGGGTAAGAACTGCATCTGGAAGAACACTTGTGCAATTGCATGAAGAATTTTAACTCCTGTTAGGCTTGGAAAACGCCTTGACCCTACATAGCTCATCAGAGGCAGAAGTACTGTAGCAACAGAGAGGTGAGGCTCATTGGGCACTTACATGGCAGTCCTTCCTTTTCCCAACTATTTCAGGAAAGACTACTTCTCATCTTTTAGGCTTTTTGTTCTTCCAAAAGCTTAGGACAGAAGGAGTAATGGCTCAGTCAGGTGCTACCTCCCATTTGCTTGAAGAGCTCTGCCAGCTTGTGGTAGATCTACACAGCAGGACAGAGGCAGTACAGTCACACATCCTGGTGCAATCCAGCTAAAGATGTGGGTGATGGCACTAGCCAAGACAAGAAAGCAGCCAGGAAAATTCCAGAAACTGGAGATACTATCCCTCCTCTAGCTGGTAGCACAGACATGCTGCTCTGTCCTTCTCCTGCTGCCATACTCTGTCTGACTCCTTGGTAAATCCATTTTCTAACCACTGTCCTCTCCCAGTGCAACCAGCAGCCTGCCCACAAGGGCTACACTCCCTGCAGCTCTTGCTGCCCAGCCTCATAGCTGGTGCTTTACTCCAGCTTCCCCAGGAATAATCAGCTGCTTGTTAGCTCTAAGATGTGAATAAATGCAGATGGAATTCCTATGGAACTCCCTTGACCAGCAGCAGCTGTCCAAGCACTGGCACACAGAGTATTCCAGTGCAGCACTGCCACTGTGCTCAGGGAAGCTGCCACTGGCCCTGCAGGATCTGCTGCATGACAACAAAGTCAAACCAACTCTTGTCCCTCAGCTTCTGAGCCAATTGACCTCAACATCTAACTCTGAATGAGTTCCTGAGTGCTTTCCAATTCACCTGCAACTTCCAAATGCCACATCCAACAAACAGCTCACGCTGCAGTAATGCTTCCACTCCCCCAAGGCAGCCTCGTGCTCTTCCTCCTCAGCGAGTGCTCAGGAAGCCTGTGACACTTTCTGCTTCACTGCTGCTAAGAAGTGAATACAGCCCAGGGTCAGAGAAAGAGGTGGGGACTTGGCTCCTCTCCTTGGGCAGCAGTGCAGTACAGATTTGCACAAAATTCTGCTGCACTGGTTTCACCAACACAAGTCTTAAGCTGACCAGTTATGCCATTTTCTCCTTTCTAGAGCACACATTTCCTCTATCAGAAAGGCAGGGAGAAGGGTACTGTGCTAGCAGAAGGGACAATGCCATGGGTGTCCTGCCCTGGTTTCAATTCCTGGTTCTGGTTTCCTTGTTCCCCCATGATGACAGGAGCTGGAAGTGCACTCAGGCCCTGGATCCAGAGGGGAGGAGGTGGGGGTGAGAGGGGAAGAAGGAAGAAGGCAAGAGAAAGAGGAGGACATGTTATGCTCCTGAGCAATTCCTGCTATTAAGTCAACCAAAGTGGGGTTGTGTCTTGGTTGCAGAGGACAGGAAGGAGGACAGAGTCATCCATCACACATTTCCTCACCTCTCCCCAGTCCCCCCAAACCCTCACCCTATCCTGAAAGAGTTCAGTGTGACATGATTGTAAACAGTTAACGATTCCTCCAGTGCTAAGCCCACTACAAGCTGGGCCCACCCCCTCCCCCATTATGTACAATACATTCACCAACAACAGAAATTTATTTAGAAAGGCAACAGGTTAAATTCTGTAAACTGGATCCAGCTCCAAAACACACACGTTAATACTACAAGTAAAATTCCATCATCGTCCTCTTCCACCCTGAAAAATATACCTGAGTTTAGCAGTCGATGAAAGTTTCCACCCCCACCCCCGCCCTCCCCACCCAAAAAAAACCCTCAAACCCTGAATGAGACGCAGTCTCCGGTCACAGAAAGCCACAAGTTTGGGGTGCCCTGGCATGGGGGCTGGGCTGGCTGGGGCCCGGCACCGCTGCGGGTTTCCAACGCCAAAGCCGGCACGGCACCGTGTTCCACACACCCAGGGAGATCCATGCTGCTCAGGCCAGGGGAGCAAGGCCTGCCCCTCCTCTCCCTTGTCCAAATCACGTGTGGCTTTCGTCTTCGTGGAGTCCATCCTTTCATGGACTAGCTCTGGAAGGGGAAGAACAAGAGTTGGCAGCTTTAGGAAGGAACAATCTCGTGATTGCATGCAACTGGTTCAAAGCTAACAGTATGGATCTGCCCAAGTTCACAGCTTCCTCCAGTCCTTCCCACCCTCATCAAACACCTCAATCCTTTAACCATTGGGAAGAGAAACACTTGCATTTCAGCTCTGCTCTCTCTAGCAGCCCTTACTTGATCCAGAGGCAACGCTGATGGTTTTTGTGACGTCAAATCTTCCCGGGACATGGTTGCTGTAGGCATCTTCGGGAAAGGAACTTGAGCCTGATGCATTTGCATTCTGGAGTCAGGTTGAATGGAGAGAGTTTTAGCACATGAATGTCAGGAGCAAATCCCCAATCTTGGTTAAAACTATTTCACTGGAGGCATACATACAACATTAGCATACCAGCATTTGTCTTGTATATTCTGTCTGGCTTCCCCCCAAAACACAGCCCTCAACCCGTGCCACTCCCCCAAAGGTTTAGCTGTAAGCCAAGTTCCCTGAATATTAGAAGAATGAAGGATTGTCATGCTGTGATGATGACAAAACAGTAACAGTTGAAGCCCATTCATAAAAACTGAACAGGGAATTTTTGGAGTAGCAGGATTTTCCACTTGGGAATAAAATGTGATCTGCAGTCTCAGGGAGAAGTAACTTTCTGTGATAGAAATTTGACACAGAGAGAAGGGGCAAAGCAAGAGGGGGGAAAAAAGAGGGCAACATTAAAGGTGTTCATAAGAAGAGGCAAAATTCCATTTTAGTCAGTGACTCTGCCCCACTACAAGCAAGACAAAATAAAACACTTGCAAAGAAAATGGCAAGATTAAGAGATGCTCAGCCCTGGGTGCCACATTAACAGAACTCTGCCAGGTGAAACACAGCACTGGTGTGGGGATGCACGGGGCAGGCTAAAGGTTCTCCATGACAGTGAGTGCTCCTTGTTTTAAGGAGATGCAATGTGACTCTCTCTCCTTCTTAGCAGACCTCTTACTCCAAGAGTCTAAGAGCCACCTGTTAGCCTTTCAGCTTCATTTGCCACCTCCTGTGACTTGAAGCCACATCCCTTCAGGGTATCCAACACTGATGGTCACCCAGGCATCACCCCCCTCCCACCCTGCCTTCTTGCAGAAAGCACGATCTTACCCCGAGGGTCTATACAAGTCCTGGGGTGGCCCTGCCATGCCACCTCCACTGCCTCTCTGCTCCATCAGCAAGGCCTGAAAGTGACCCACGTTCTCCTCTCGGCAGCGGTACAGGGGGCCCTCCTGAGAGAGGCCATTGGCCTGGCTGGAGGCTGGGTGATGAGACAGGTGAGCATTCATGGGCGATCCATACGTCCTGGGCTGGAAGTGGCTGGCAGGATGTCGGGATCCATAAGGAGAGCCAGTCTGTAGCATCACCCCGTGGGGAGGGAAAGCCGAGGGGCCGAATCCCATCCCCGCACCTAGGTGTGGCGGGGGTGCTCCGTAGAGGAACTCCCCCGCTGCCACCGAGCTCTGCCTCTTGGTGGCTGCGTTGTGGTTGTCCAAATCAAGAAACTCTTTGGGACTCTCCGCTCTTTCCTGGGACTCCTCGGACTTCTCATCTTCAGGCCCCAGCTCCTGCCCTTGGTCGCTCGGAGAAACCTCTTTGGCACTTGCTACGTCCATGCGGTTGGGAGAGGCCAGGGCGGCGCCCAGTGCCTCGCAGCCCTGCAGGCTGCCCGAGCCCCGCTCCGCGAAAGGGGGCCTGGCCAGGGCCGGGTGGTGCCCGCTGGGGCTGGCCTGGGGGTGCAGAGGTCTCTGCCAGTCCGAGTAGCCCTGTGGGCAGCCGTAGTAGGGCGGTCGCTGGTAGTGGTGGTAGGAGGGCTGAGGCTGCGGCTGGTACGGGTACGGCATTCCCTGGGGCGGCCGGTACCGCGGGAAGACACCAGGGTGGGCATTGCCCGGCTGGAAACCCCGTGGGGGAAAATGCTGGGGATGGGAGGCAGGAGGAGGCGGCTTCGCCCCCATCACGGGGCTGAACCCCTGCAGGCCTGGGTTGATGTGGTAGCGCCCGGCTGAATTCGGGTATTCCAGACCGGACATGTAGAGAGGATGGAACTGGTTGGGGGTGGCCCCCATGGAGGTGGCGTCCACGCCAGGGAGGCCGGTGCCCTGCCCCATGCAAGGCACGGCTGCTTCGGGCAGAGCCTTTCCCCCACTGCAGAGGGGCTTCTCCAGCAGGTTGGCTGCCAGCCCCTTCCCCTCGGGGCCGGCTGCCGGCCCCTCGCCCGCTGCCCCGTTCTGAGGCAGGGGCCCCCCTCTCTCAGAGGCAGGCACCAGGTCCCTGACGCAGCCCGGGTCGCCAGCATAGCCGCTCTCTGCCGACCAGGCGCCCTTGCCCTGCCCTGCCTTCAGATCAGCCTTCACACCAGGGCCATCCCCCTCCCCATCCGGGGGCAGGGCACGCCTCGAGCACTCCATGGCCAGCGGGGGCTTGGGATGAGGTAGGAGTTTGGCGTAGGCCCCGTCGGGAATGCTGATGCACTGAGCCTTCTCGTCCATGCCCGCCGGTGTCTCCACTGAAAGAGAGGGAAGAAAGTCAAACACATGTCTCATTTTTGCAAATCTGGGTGACCTTTAATAGCTGCTTCTTTTAGAAACTGCTTGTGAAGTTGCATCTCTCTCTGAAAGATGGCACAGGTGGACACTGCAGTCTGCAAGTCACTACAAAGCCACAGCCCCTATGGAGTAACATGGCACACGTGTTTGGTCTGACATAGGGGTGTGCAGAGGCTGCCTAAAGGACAGGCAGAGTTGGGATCCACATGACAGCAATGTAAGATGTTGGTGTAGTGGCAGCTTGATTTCAGGCTGCCTTGTCCCTTCTGGTCATGGAATTATAGAATAGTTTGGGTTGGAGGAGACCTTGAAGATCATGCAGTTCCAATGCCCCTGCCACAGAGAGAGACACTTTCCACTAGACCAGATTGTTCAAAGTCCCATCCAGCCTGGCCTTAAACACTTCCAGGGATGGGGCATCCACAGCTTCTCTGGGCAATCTGTGGCAGTGCCTCACCACCCACACAGTGAAGAATTTCTTCCCAACATTGAATTTAAGCCCACCCTCCACAAACCCCATTTGCCCCCAGGTTGGGCAGATATACCACCATGCCCTGAGATGCTGCAGAGCTGATCATGGCCATATTTTAACCAACTGTGGTTTGGAGATGCGACTGCTCTGTCCTGCAATCACTCAACCATTCTCCATTCTCCCCTGTCTCTGTTCTATATCCAGCAAGCTAAATTATGATGGTAACTTTTAAGCAATGCCACACAAGGAAAGAGTTTCCTCTTAGTGCAAGGCACACAAGGGATTGATAAAAGATACAAGGGTTTTGATCTCTAGTTTACCAGCTAGAATTAATGAAAAAATTTTTTTTTGATCTCTGATTTTTTTTGATCTCTACCTAAAGTTTTATTTTTAAGGTTCTTCTTTTTTTTATTATCTGTAGTTTACCAGATAGAACAAATGAAATTCAACCAGAAAGAAACCGGTGAGGGCACGCATGACATGCTGCCATCCCACCTGAACCGATACAGCTGCTCAGGGCCTTTTGGGCAGCCCTGGTGTGTGAAGATTTTAAGATGTTGAGAGCTCATAAGGCAGATGTGCATTTCAGAGGAGAAGTCATACTGACACACACTCAAAGGAGTATATTTAAGACATTTTTTTCACATAACATCTCCTCTCCTTACCTAACTCTCTGCAGATCCAAGTTTTATATTAACTCCAGGTGAGCTCTAGAAGCATCACAGCCTATGCTTTGCATTTGCACCCTGTGGCAAACTGATAACTCAAGCTAAAGCTGGGACAGAGGGGACCTCTGAAACAAAACAGCCCTAGAAAAAACTCAGCAATGGCCGGAGTAGAAAACACATTTCAATTTAGATAAAAAAAATAAAACTATGTAAAAACAGACACAGGCAGGGAAGGTCAAGCGCTACCAGTGGGCACTCGGGGCGTTACCTTGGTTGCTGTCCATGTCCATGGTGTGGCCAGCGGGATCCTGCGCGCTCCCGTTGCCCACGAGGGGTTTTGGGGGCTGCCCGGCGGCGTGGGCCAGCTGAGGGAAGGGCCCGGGCAGGTGTGGCGGCGGCGGCTGCCGAGGGTGGTAAGGCACACCCGGCGGGCACACGCGGGACGACAGCTGCTGCATGGCGATCATCTCCGGGCTGTCCAGCATGGAGTCCCCGCCCTGGCAGCCCCTCTGAGCTTGAGGTGGTCCCCCAAAGAGAGCGGCCGGCGGCTGCGGCATCCTCTGCCCGGCGGCTTTCCCGGGCGCGCGGATGTACCCTGAGGGAGGCACCCCGTGAGGTAGGAAATTGGACTGCTCGCTCCACTGGCCGGGAGGCAGCGGCGGCCTCATGGCCCGGGGGTCCATCATGGGACCCAGAACACGGGGCTGGAGCGAGGGTCCCGGCCCCATGGGCGCCTTCTCCTCCGGCCCCATGGCAGCCTGGCTGGCGGGACCGTGGCTGCCGTTCCACAGGGCCGGGTGGGCGCGGTTCAGGTACTTGTAGGGCCGGTACATGTGTGCTGGGGGCACCTCGGAGCCCTCCGGCGGCTTCCCGGGGGGCCCGCTGTGGCGCGGCGGGAGGAAGCCCTGCTGGAACGGGGCCGGGGGGTACACGGCGTCGGGCGGGGGGCCGCCCACGCGGCCCAGCTGCAGGGAGCCCGGCCGGGGGCCCAGCCCAGCCACGTGGGCTGGCGCTGCACAGGCCTGCTTCTCCGGGGTGCCCAGCCGGTGCCCGCGGTGCTCGCTCAGTCCCACGGCCGGCTGTGGAGAGACAGGGGGGTGTCAGTGAGGGCCAGCACGGCCGCGGGGCTGCGGTGCCGCAGCCCTTGGGGAGAGGGGCTCACCTGCATGGCAAAGTGCTGGTGCTGCTGCACCGGCTCTCCGGGATGGGGCTCAGGCACTCGCGGAGAGCCGTACAGCTTGGTGGGATCGGAGCCACGCAAAGGGCCAAACGTTCCTGGCACCACCGGTCTCTGAGAGATGCAGGGGGAGAAATAAAATAATTGGTGAAGCGCATAAAAGCAGCAGGAATGCCAAGGCTGGAGTAAAGCACATGGATGAGCAGCTGGACTCTTTTGGAGGTACCATGGAAAAGCTGTACACTCTCCTATGAGGTGACACAGCCTTGTCAAAGCCACTCTGTCACACCTCAGCCACTCACCCCTGCACTTAAGGCTCCAATACAGCCACTTGCCACCCAAATACTGGGGAGCAAGGAGAAGGACTGGAGGGGGCAGGTGTTTGCTTCAGAAAGGGGAATGGACCACAAGAGTATGGAAGCAGGAAGACAACAGGGAATGTGCTGGATTTCCTTCAAAATACTCAATGCCTCCAGCTCTCCTACCTCCTCCCACTGTCTGCAGGACGAGAATCATTCTAAAATATTTGTTTGATCTCTAGCTAAAAGGGCAAGGGATAGTCTAGATCTTAGGGGAACAGAAGATACATCACACCACAAGCCATCACTGGTTAAAATGGAAAAGGCAGTGAAAGATGGGTGAGGAACAGCCCAGAAGGGAGGCAGAATAAGTGGCATTCAGAGCTAAAGACAGGTCACTGCCGCAGTCCAGGGTGGCCTTTGTTTGATTTAGTTTACTGCTTTTATAAATACTCAAGGCACAAAATGCAGCAGTACACAGATGGCACAAAGTAACCAGGCATCTGTAAACAATTGAGACAAAAGAAGACCAGCTTGCTCAGCTTCATAAACTGGGGGGTAAGGGAAGAAATGTTACAGATTTCCATGCACAATGGGGTAATTCTCCAAGGAGAGAAGAGAACTGGGGGTATCAGCTTGTGCAAGCCTACACTGGGACATGCCAGCCATGGGAAACATTAGGAGATTGCCCCCACCTAGTGTGGCAAAGACTTAAATTGTACCAGTTTAAATCTAAGGGCTGAAAAGTTTCACTTGGAGGAACCACAGCTCTGAGCCTTCATCTCTGGGAAAAGGTTCCTGACATGAACCAAGGATTTCACAGCAGGAAGTTTCTTTCCCCATTACCTCCCTCCCTCCCTCCCTCGGCCTGACTGGCAAAGGACAGCAGGAACTGCTCCTTACCATCTGTCCAGGATGTGGCACAGGGCTGGGCATGCCCCCGTACTGCAGGGAGCGGGGGAAGCCTCGCCCGTTGGAAGGGCCCACTTCTCGAGCACTCTGCATTGGGTTGCCACTTGGGTCATCTACAGAGGATGATGAGAAGGAGGAGGAAGAGGAAGAGGAGGAAGAAGCAGGAGCCCTGGAAGCAGCTCGATATGGTGGAGGTTTTCCTCCGTTTTCCAGGCGCTGCTGTCTCTTGCCAGGCCCATCTGGGTCTCGTGAGCGAGTCCAGACGCTGCCTGTGCCGGAGCGGCCGCTCCGCCGGCTCCTCTTCTCTCGTCTCCCGTCCTCTCTGATCCAAAACTCCTCATCTGTGTCTCCATCTTCCCCAGGGAAGTGCTTCATCATTGCTCGGTGGAAACACCTCTCCAAGTTGTAAGCCATCTTTGTATATTCTGCAGTCAAAAACCGCCAAGAACATCAGAGCCTCGTAGAGAGAAACAATTACACAACATCTGATAAATCATCTCCCTGCTGCCAAGTTTGTCCGAGGAAGACTTTTGTTTCTAACTAGTTGGCTTTGGTTCCTAAACTCCATAAGCAGCACAGCATCAGTTCTGTTCACTAACCCCACCAGAGGACAGGCACACAGGCAAGACAAAGTACCACTGGCAGCAGGGCCTGCAGAGTCAGCATTAACTCAGTGTTCCAGCCTAGTGCCAAGAATTACATTAGGAGGAGCACCACCTCTGCTCACAGAGATGTGTGACCTGCACAGTTAGCCAGCAAGAGTGCTGAGAGAAGAAATGTGAACTTCCAGCAATGCTATTTGATTACATTCAGAGGCTTTTCTTGGACTCGTTCAAATCTCTGCTGTGGGCCACAGGACAGAGGAAAATCAGCAAACACATTTATCCGTGTGGTTTCCAAAGCACTGCTGACCCTGACACAAAAGCTATTGCCAGCACCAGTGTCCCCACTGCATCATTTTCACTGGACAGTTCTGCTGAGATGAGCTTTTACTTTTTGTTGAGTGAATAGGAAGGAAAAGACATGCGAGAGGTGTTGGTGACAAGGCCTTGAAGCAAGTGACTTTCCAGTTGTTTCCACTAAAGTAACCCTGAAGTTCCTTGGGGAGCAGAGCTCTCCCAGTGGCAGTGCAGGTATGCTTTTACTTGCAGCCAACAGCAACAAGCTGATCTGTTATTAATGTTGTTCTCACTTTCTCACCAGGTGTTGCTGGTGAGACAGTGTGCAGTGATGCCCCACCATATGGGAACTGATTTCTTACCTAAGCAACACATAGAGTTTTAATTGACATGGCAAACCCAGGATTTCCCATTTGCACAGTGACGCTGTTCCTTCAATAGCCAAGGAACCTAAAAACTGCATTTTTCATCCAAGGACAGCCCTGGTTCACTCCTCACTTTCCTGTGGTAAAACTTGTTAAACTGTGGTAAAACTCAACAAACACTGGGAGTTCACCAGACTCCAATGCTTTTTAAATGAGAAAAAGGGGCACTCAGGCACCACATAGGCACGTGAAGGGATGAGCTCAGAAAGAAACAGACTCTCCTCTCTTTGTATGTTCTGCCTTCACCATCTACCAACAAGGCAGTCCTTAGTGTACCATACCCCAATTCAGCATGACCAAACTGTGCTAAAAGCCTCACTAAAACCCAGTGCAGGTCTCAGGAGCTACTACCCTTTCTTCTGGTCTCCCAAAAATATTCTGCAAGAGAAGAAGCACAAATCAAGCACTGATGAGGAGGAAGAATGCACTGCTTGCTTTGGCTGAGCACTGCCAATAGACAAATTTAGCATCTGACTGCTCTTACCACTGCCTTCACCGTTGTACTTAAGACAGTTCCTGAACATGGTCTTCATATCACCCACAAATTCTTCCTTGGTGCAGTACTGACCTCCATTCAATTTCTTCTCCATGCTAGAGATATCCATGGGGGCCTGGAATACAACCAAACTTCCCTTCAGCTACAGCAAGCATAGTGGGGCTTACAAAGTCAGAGCTCAGAGAGGTCATGGGCAGCAGAGGATGCTCTCCCAGAGGCAGCCATCCATCGTTGGTTTTCTTGACTTGTAAGGCTAGAAGGGACTGCCAGAACCATGGAGTCTGACTGTGAGAGTAATACAGCCCACAAAACTTCAAAACACTTCCAAAAAACTGCATCCCAGTCAAGAAAGTGCATCAGTCAAGATGCCTGGGCCACTTTCCGTACCTTAATGATCTGGTAGTAGTTGGGAGCATACGATTCATCAACGGGCTCCAAGAAGGGCCAAGAGTCCTTGTGAGCCTTCACCACATCTAGAACTGGCAGTAGCAAGAGAAAGGTGAATGGTTACACACACACAGAGAAGTATTTCACTTTGAGGAAGTCACCCAAGGGGGAAAGCTGGGCTGGGACTGACCTTTGTACATGGCTGTGAACTCATCGTCCAGTTCAAAGCTGTAAGGGGAAGCACCAGAGTGAATGCACAGACTGAGCACAGGTAAGACATGCTCTGTACTTCATCTTCTCCTCCACCCATGCAGTGCCACAATGCTGGCAAATAGGCCTCAAACACTCCTCTCATATGGACCAAACACAGATTTTTCTCAGCTTACTCCTCTCACTGTTCTCCAACCTCACTTCTCGCTCTGCATTCCTGTGAATGCTCACACTCCTCTCCCTGCCATACTTACAGCTTCAATGCACTTGTGTGCTGCAATGCCCCACTGTGTACTCACATATCCTTGGTCCTTCGCTCTTCCCTGGTGGGGGAACTGGGATCCAGGTGGGAAAGCTCAGGGGGGAGCTCCTTTCCCTGTGCCAGCAGCCAGGCCCGCTCTTCACGAAGTTTCCTCCTCCTGGCCCGTTCTGCAGTGGGAAGAGATGAAAAACCGTTCAGCACACCTTGCCCACATCTTGCAGGGAAACAGAAGGTGATCCTGCAGCTCCCAGGAACTCCAGTGAGATGGTCTTGTTCTTTCAGCAAAGGCAGCAACAGCACAGGAGCAGCTGAGGTGAGAACACGGTGCACTATCAACACAGCTCACCATCGTCCCTTGGTTACAATCACTGATTTTGAAGCCCCACTGTGACACAGACGCTTCCTTAGGCAGCTTCCAGAAGTGGTGTGGTACAAAGAGGGGAGTTCAACACCCAGCCCTAGGCACAGATCAGCACACTATGGAAAGAGCTGGCTAGTTGTTATTTTCCTTTAGGGGCTTCACCTCAGGCAGGTGAACTTGAGGCAGATGGCTTTGCACTGAATGGGATGAAGAGCAGTGCTGAGGGAAGTTCTACCAGCTGAGTGGCAATCAGTAAGTGGCTCATTATCATCCTCCATGGCTGGCTTTGGGAGGGTGGCTCAGGTAGGTCTTCATGGCCAGCAGCCAGGGTGAGCAAGTTGCCACACACGAGGGCCACTGGGACAGCTTTTGTTTAAAGAGGTGAGACACAGGAAGAAGCAATGCTGGTAACAGAACCTGTGGTTTGCAACCAGACAGCTGGCTAACAGATTGCTTCATAATAGAAAGTTTATGGGCTCTTATGAACCTCATTTCCTTTTTCTTACAGGAAATCTGAATTCATTCGACTTGCAAAACACCTGTGTTTGGACCAACCTTCTGTAGGAGCAGAATTCTGTGAAAGTAATGTTCAGGGAGAGATGTCCACATCAGGGAAGGAAGATGAGGGAGACTTGGCTAACAACCTCTAGGAGAGGCTCTGCCTTTGGAAAATGCCAACTATTCCAGAAGTACCAGCTCTGGTGGAAAAGTATTGATTTAATGTCCTACTCTGCCAGTCAAAAACAAATTTAGGATGGGGATTGAGAGCACAAGAAGAGTAGGAATAGCTACAAGGTGTTTGTAGGGACATCCATGGCCAGATATATCAAAGACTGGTAAAAAAAAGCCCAAATTTCCTGTTAGAAGACTCAGGGTAGCACTGGAGTTGGGAATACAGGATTTCCTACAGAGTCCTACAGAATCTAACAGCATTGCACGACCAGAACTCCAACACCCAATTGCAGGTAACAGAGATGATCTGAGTCTGTCCAAGCACTGCTCAGAATCCACACTTCTTTCATTGGATGAGCAATCCTTAGCTGGCATTGCAGTGGATGCCTAAGTGAGAAAGCTGAGGAGAACATGAAGTGATTATTTGGGCAGCACATGGAAAATCTCATGACAACAGCAGCCAAGAGGTAAAGATTGTGTAGATTTTAGAAATCCACCAACATCTGCCAAGGATCTGACCTGGTAAACTGACAGGAATCAAGGAGTGCTACCCTGGCACCAGACTGGATCTCAGTTAGGATTAATAGCAGGAGCCTCTACCACAGCCAGTGATTAACACAGCATGTTCAAGATCACTGGCAGAGCTCATTCTTGCACTGTTGGCTTCTGGGAGTCCTACCCAGCAGCTTTCAAAATCTAAATAATGCCCTAAAAAGTACCTCAACCAGCTAGAAAGTCATATATGTGAGAGATTGTGTTGAAGCAGCATGTGGAAAGAGAACTGGGAAACTCTAACCTGCTGTTGTGGTAGAAATCTAGAAAGTTGCCTTAACTTATAAATTCAGGAGTGTACAGATGGACCCAACTGGAAACTTGCTACCTGGGGGGAGTGTTGGAGTTGGGGGAAGTGTAATCTCAGGCTGGAAACAGGAGTGTGATATAAAAACAGGAATACCATCCAAAACTGAGAAGAAGGTGAAATTTATCAGAAAGAAGATATTTCACATCCCTCCTCTACAGAATACCATATAAAATTAATATTATATTCCAAACAGACTGAAAATTAGAAGAAAATCTCTCTTACCCTAAAATTTCTGTTGACAGATGTCCAGTTTTAACAAGTCTGAACCAAGTAAAACTAATTACATCATTTTCAAATCACTTCCTCTCCATCACAAGAACTTTCATGACAGCAAATGCTAGTGGTGGGTGTGCTTGGCACTAAGAAAAGATCATTAAGAAGCCACTTTTACCTGGACAGCTGCTGGTTCTAAGGACAAAAAAACCCGTAGTGATTTAACTGAACAAGTCAACATAACCTTTGCAACCAGCTTTTGCACCAGCTTAAAAGGAGACTTCTCCTGACTAAGCCTAAATGGACTAGGGAAGAGTTTAAACTAACTGAAAGAAACTGTACAAAACAAAGTAAAAGCATTTCTGCCAATAAAAGCATGAATGTATGCTAACTTGGCTTAAAAGAGCCTTCTGCTCAATCTCATACCAGTTTCTTTGCATGGCTCTGCTGCCTTTGAATCCAATGATGTAATGACTGCATTTACCCAGAAAAGGAAGTGGCTTATACCAAAACAAAACTATTTTACAGGAACATTTATCTTTGCAGCTCTTGTGGAACTTGAAGACTAATTTTGTCTATGGAGATGAAGCATTAAACCACAGAGGATATGCAATTTGCCAAGGGGAACAGATACCTGTGGCAGATATGGAAGCTGGATGAATCTCAATTTAAAGCACCTGATTAGGTAGGACTAGCAACCAGGAATACATGAAGGGCACGGAAGTAATTGGATTTTCTAAAGGTTAGAAAGGTAAGCAGGTAAAAGAAGCTATTCTTAGATAACATCTGGCCTCCTACCAAACATCTGGTAGCAAACTGTTTCATTTTGGAAAGTTTACAAGGTTTGCATGAGCTTAATCTTTTCTTTCCTTTTCTGATTCTTTATCCACTTTGGGACTCATGATATTGATACTGCCCCACATTTTCAGTTTTCTGAGGATGTTCAGCCTTTCCCCAGAACTACAACAGCCCAGCCAGTCACTGTGGCTAAAGCAGCAGCTGAAGGAATCCCCCCATAAGGGAGGCCAACAGAGAGAAGGTGATCAGAAATGAGTTTGACATCCCCACCTTCATGTAGTGGCTGACTGCCTGCTGTCTGTGCCTTGATCTGTGCATTAACACAACAGAACAGCTGAAATCAGCATTTAATTCATAACCACAAACATTTTAGAACCACACCTGAAATTGCCACCTCTGATGCTCGGTGTAGCCTAGTCCCTTCATCTTTAGTTCTCCAATTGATAAGGCCAGTAGCAATATAAAAATATATAATTTAGCAATATAACCTCTTGCTACTCCCATATTATCCCATTCCCTTTCTCCTCAAAGGGAATTCTTCTTTCATCATGAATTGGGCCAAAAGAACCAAATGCTATCCAGTGACAGCAAAGCCAGCTGATCCTGCACACAGGGAAATCATGAGGAGGCAAGTGGGGAGACAGAACCAAGAAAGAACATGAATAGCAGGAGAACAGCCACCAACACTGAGAGGACAGACAAAGGAAAAGAAGCTACAGTCAAACCAATTTAACAGAAGTAAGTGCAAGAAAATATTCTCATTAGCAAGTCTGGCAGGGGAGGAATGCAAATGGCAGATTTCAATTCAAGATCTCAGTCTTGGCTTTGGAAGCTTTCACTCCTGCTCCACGTTACCTTCCACTGCTTTGACCTTCTCCTCCATCTCCCTCTTCCTCTCCTCCTTCAGCAGCTGCTCCTGCTCCCTCTTCTGCACTGCTATGAGGATCTGGCGCTCCTCCTCTTCCTCTCTGCGCCTCTGCTTCTCCACTGAGCTCAGCACATTGGGGTTTACCTGCAACAGAATGATGCACCAAACTCTGTAATGCACTGTAATGCTTACTGAAAGCTGAGCAGAGGCAGGTTTACTCTGAGGAAGTATGAAAGCACACCTACAATGAATGACTGGGAGGAAAAAAAAGGGGAAAAAAAGGATTTGAATGTATGATTTCCTAGATGAAAAGCAACATGGAAAGGGAAGTTATTTGTCAAGCAATGAAATCCTACTGACACAAGGACAATGGAAGGAGAAGCGATGGGTTAGACAAGCTGCCATTCTGCCAGGGATGCACTGTGTGCATTTCTCTTCCCTTCTGGGCAAAGGATCCAGGCTGTTGACACCCTTACACAACACCTCTACCTCTTCCAGCTAGCAGAGCTCTGAGTGCAAGTGTGAGAAGAAAGGACTACTCTGCCAAACCTGTCTCTGCTGCAAAACACAGAATACTTCAATAGGAAAAGCGTCTGGTACATCCTTGCACCAAGGTATCATTAGGAATGTTTTCCTTTCCTCTTCAAAATTTCTGTGTGCTAATCCCCCCTGAACTGGCTCTCGTTTGTTTGTTTGGACAGTTTTCCTGCTGGGTCCCAAAGCCAGTTCTCTCATTCAGGGACACCTGGCTCTTTATTGCCCCATGTCTCACCTCCCCACTGCCAGCAGGCTGCAAGGCTGTGTTTGATCCTACTTAAGACTGCAGGCTTCCCAGACCAGGGACTGCCTGCTCCTATTTCTCCAATAAAGTATGAGGTACATCTATGGAAGTGTGGAGTTATCTTTATTACCTTAATTTAATTATAAGACAAATGTATCAGTCATCCACCAGCCACTCCTATCCTTGTGACCAAGATATGTGTGCCTTATCAGCAGGGAATATCAACCAGAAAAGAACAATGCACATACAGTTTGCTCCAACTTCATTTTCAGGGAATAACCAGCAACCACCACTTAGGCAGAAGGCATTTCCTGAGGATTAGTGATCAGCTGGAGTCCACTGGCTGCTGCTCAGACCATCAACTTCTCCAGGCCCATTATTAATCCCCAGAAAAAAAAAAAAAAATTCTGGCACCACAGTTACTATTTTATCCTTGTTTCACTGCCCAGGAATGGAACCTGGGGGTGTTTTGATGAATGCTAGAAATGTTGTCTGGTTTCACTGCACATTCATTCCCTCTCTGCCTCCCCTTCCCCTACACAGCCCTGTGCTGCCCTACAAACTCCCACTCCAGTTCTCTCTGGATGAGCACCATGCATCATCTCCCTGCCTCCAACAATACATTAAGAGAATTATGCTTGAACCACCAACAGCCACAGAGAAATGTCCAAGAGAGAGTGATGGGACTCTTGACAAAATTAGGACCATACCCTGCATTTAGGGACAGACTGGGCAACAAAAGCCTTTCAGGTGAAACCCAGAGCTTCATCTCATCATGAGGGAACTCTGCCTGTCTTCTTTGTCATTTTATATCTTTGTCAAAATGTTATCACTTTATTCTTCTATCTCTTTCCTAGGAAAATCATTCTGTGAGTTCAGGTGCCTTGAGATTAGCCAGCTTCTCCTCACAATCAGTCTAAAGCTTGTTTCTCAACCCCTCATTCCATCCAATTATTCCCAATTATTACTCTCTCCTGGGTGGACAATAATTCTCCTCTTCTTCAGTCACATTCCAGCCTTTATCTTATGGTCTTCCTCAGACACACACACAACACTCCCACGTTTCTACAGTTAGGTTAAATGTTTTCTTATAAAGCAATCCTTTCAGCTCCCTGGAAGTGGAATTATTCCCCTTGTCTCTCAAACCTTTCATCCCTAATCAATATCCAAACACCAGGATGCCCTGGATTGTACTATGACAAGGACAAGAAATCAAGAACCTAGAGAACTGGGTTCTACGTTTCCACTTTTGATTCACTTTCTATCCCTTTCTCAAAAGCTCTACCATCTGATTTGCTGCAAACAACTTCCTTTGAGACCTGATCCTGACACTGTCAAACAGTTTTCCTCTAACCTTCTTGATAAATCTTTAAATTGCAACAGGAATCAAAAGAGTCAGGTTCTGCAGTTTGAGAAAGAGGTGAGCAGGAACCAGCCACCAAACTTGGTACGCCAAGATATTTAATGAGGATGTGACCATCAGCCTTTACATTCTCCAACCAGTAGATCTAAGCCAGCCTGGCTTAGACACATCAATGACACATTGATTTCTTTGATTGTTGGTACACAGGTGAGACCCTCCCCTTCCCTGGATTAATACAAAATTCACCATTCATGTCCTATGGAAGCAGGAACACAACATCCAAGCTGCAGTGCTCACACCAGGACCTCTCCAGGCCTGCAGGGCACATTCAGCACTTTAATGGCATAACACAGGATCCACAGTATGCTCATGAACAACCCACCACAAACATGGCATCAACAAAGCAAGGTGACACTTTTAAACAAAGGAGAGGGTGTCATCCTACCAGGTCTAGAAAGCAAAGAAAAGGGAAAAGCAGAAACCACACAGTGTAGTGAGCCCCAAGGATTGCAGTAGACACCTGTAGCTGCACTTGCTCCCTGCAGCAACAATACTGCATGGACTCTTTGAGACACTTCAGACACAGAAACAACCTGATTTTCAGAGGGACCCTCTGCCTGGTGTCCCACTAAACCCACTGGGGACGAGGGTGCTCAATTCAGGGTTAAAAAAATACACAAACATGAACCAGTAAATTCCTACTGGATTGGTGGAAGCAGATGCTTATAGGAATGACAAAAGCAAGAACCAAACACAAGTTAAACTTCCTTCCTGACCACAGAGGTGGCAAAAGGACGCTTCTCCAGCTTCCTCCCCATGGTGGATAAAAACCACGGCGACCAAGGCATCACCACCTCCTTCCCTCCGGCAGAGAGCACTCCAGGACTCAACATCGCTGACCTGGGACTGTGAAAGGGCCAAACTTCTGCCTTTAGCTTTGCTCTCCAGACACTGGGTATCAGACTTCAGGGGCAGAAGGGCAGAAGGCACAGGTGCCCTGAGTGCCCTGGCCCCTCGTCCGCCAAACCTTCCCCAAGCTCAGGTTTCCGCAGCGCTCTCCTAATGAGGGTGCTGCTCGGGCTGCTCCTAATGAGGAGCTAATCTGAACCACCTGTTGAGAAATCCCCCACAGGATCAGGAGCCCATGGAGCAGTTACATCTCCAACTCAAGCAGCAGCCAGGAGAAAGGGGTCACCTGCACTGGGCTGAGGTTTCCTCCCCCAGGCTCTCCTGCTGCCCACCCTCTCTTGAAGAACAAACCAAAAGACACGCTGGCACCTTCCCTGGCTCCCCCAGGCAGGGATGACTGCCACATCCTGCTGGGGAGCAGTGTGAGCATCACCACTCTGGCTCTGGCTGGCTCCCTGGTGCCAGGAGGGCCCCCTGCTCGCTGGAAACGTTTCACTGGCCCACAGGCGGCAATTAACAGCCCTCTGCCGCGCAGACCTGGAGCACCTGCGCTACTGATTAGCATCATTCAGGCTCCATGTGTTTCCCACTCCCCTCCTCCTCCTCTGGGATTTCTGCTGCCTGTGAACAAACATGTGTCCCCGTGCTTCCTGCACGGTGGGCTTTGCAGAGAGCAATTCTGGCCCCAAACTGACCATCGCTGGGGTCTTATTTTCCTCTCAGCAGGCTTTTATCTGCAGCACGATGAGAGGTTCTTCCTTCCTCTTATTTATCTGTTCTAAGTAATTACATTTATTGCAGAGGGAGCTGTACTTTCTCCGTTGTTTTGGGGGAACCTCTGACTCTGGCTCACACAGCATATTCCCTGCAGCTTAATTTCCCATGGTTTGACAAAACACCAGGTAACTACGTTTCCATTACATCTACAGTGAGAGATTATGCCACAACCTGATAGAATCGAGACAATTTTTTCCCCTGGAGCTAATCCTGTGTTGTCTGACCGATTGCTTTGGGTAGCAGTTGCCAGTTCAAAGACCCCCCATCTCCACAGCCCCGTGTCCCTGGCGTGACTGTTAGGGGCTGTGTGGTGAACTGGATCGGAAAACTGATCTATGTTAAAAATAACCCCGACCAAAGAAAAAGGTTATATTTAACTCCAGTCATTTTCCTGGGTCTGGTTCACTGCACAGACCCTCAAGCAGCAGCAGTGCTGTTGCACTGATGGGGTGGAGAGGAGATGAGGGTGAGGAGGCACGGAAAGCGCCGTTTGAGCCCACAAGGCTGCAGTTTGATCAGCATTTCTTTAAGCAGCCTAAATTGTGACTTCCATTTCCAGCTGACCCCCTCCTAGCTCAGCTCCATACTGCATCAGTCATTCTCTCCCTCGGCGCTATCTACACCCTCATGTGTTTGCAGCCTCACGTTTTCCCCTTGGCTGAATTTCTGTCATTTCCCTTTGTAAGCCGGTTCCTCTAGCCCTCTCATCCTTCTTCAACTTTTCTTTGAACTGCCTCGAATGTGCCAGCACTTTCATTGAAGTGGAATTCCCCAGACTGAGCGCAGATTTCCATATGCAGCTGCAGCAGGGTCTGGGGCGAGGCCGGTTACCTCTGCCATGCAGAGGGCAGCACCTCCCTGCTCACCATAGAAACCCCGGGTGTCAGCCTGCCTTTGACGGGCATTACCACCCATCTCTCTTTCAGCACAAGCACTTGAATAGCGATGCTGCGGTTTATTCCTTCCCCCAGGAGGCATCTGCTCTCCGTCCTCCTCCCCCTCGCACCCCCCCTCACCTCCTGCTTGATTGGTTTGATGGGCTGATGGTCAGACATCCACCTGGGAGAAAACTCTGTCCGCTGCAGACGCTTCTCCTGAAACAGGGTTGAGAAGTGAGGGAAGGAAAAAGAGAGTGGAGGAAATTAGGGCACATCGGTGACACTGGCAGGAGAAACTCTGAGGGCTAGAAGTGACCATGAAATCCCTATTAGCTTTACAAGGGTGGCAAACAAGCAAACTGAACTCAATCCAAGAACATCACGCTGACTGCAGAGCCTGTTTTCCAAAGCCATCTAGCCGAAGGATCCCTTTCTGGATCTGTCCCACCTGAAAACGTTCAGCTGATGGACAACACCCTTCACAGTTCTGGGGCTCTGACGTACCAGCTCCAAGCAGACTTAGCTAGGACAGCAAAGCAGCCAGTGCCCTTTCAGCAGAGCCAGCAGAGAGACAGCAGTAAAAGTGGAATCCCGGGCAGCTTGCACAGAAAAGCCAGGCTGTAAATCGCAGCAGTTCAAAAGCACAGAGATCCCCTGCTAGCGGGAAAGGGACACAGAGCATGGCTGAAGACAGTAACCCCTTCAGCCATCCTACCTACACTGCTGAGCAATCACCAGCCAGATCCTCCAGCATCGACTCCAGCCCTGCCACAGCACGGGGGAGAGTGTTCCCCCCATCCAGGAGCCCAGCAGCCCTCACATCCATGACACTTGCAGGCTGTAGGTGCAGGGAGCACAGTGGGGTGACAGAAGAGGCTGCTTGGGTTTAGCTCTCCTTCACTCAGCGAGCGTCCATGCTCTTGGAAGCGGTCAAAGAGAGGTAAACAGGATGTCATGTCTCCTCACCTTCTGTGCAATCATGTTGCAGATCTCCGGCAGGAAGTCTTCACTCAGGAGTTTGTAGAGCTGCCTCTCTCTAAGGGAAGTCCTCTCTCTGAAGCTCTCTGTGACCTGCCTCCACTCCTCTTCCGTCTGGCACAGCAACCACCATGTCCCACGGCCAGGCCCTTGGGACCCTTCAAAAACATGAAAGGATGTTATCTCCACAGCAGTCATGACTAACAGCTCTTCTCAATCCCTTCTCTTCTCTCCTCAGGGCTCGGGAAGAGCAAAAGACACTGGCAATGGCCACTGTTATGGAAAATATTCCCTTTGCTATAGACCCAAAGCTCTCTCCATGCACCAGAAGCGCTGCCACCTCCCCTAGTGACAACAGAGTGATGCCAAGAAAGGGAGGAAGCACACAGGTGAAGAAATAACAGTAGCACATGGCAACACACAGGTAGCGTGACATCCCTGCAGCAAGCCCACATTCCAGTTATGGCAGACTGGAGAAAAGAATTTAATTTGTTTCTTGTAATGGTGGCTGTCAACCAGAGCAGGACATAGGGAAATGCAAAAGTCTGATTTCGTCTGGCAGCAGAATAAAGCCATCAAAAAAATAATGTAATTTGAAATAAGCCTCTTTTTTTTTTTTTTTTTTAAAGCACTGCAAACCATTTCTGCAGTGAAAGAAAATCCTCCTGTTCCCCACAAATGAAACATTTTGTTTGCAGGCACTTGAAAGAGCAGAAGAGGAAGCGAAGGACAGGGTTCATCGGGCTGCCAGATGAGGGGGAAGTTCCAAAAGTTCACATCCCATCCCTGCTCCGTGCAGGGTGGGATTGAAGCAGATCACCCACCGCTCTGCAGCATGTCCCAACCACCAAGACACTTTGAGAGCTGTTCCACCTTCTGTGAAACATTTGAATATTAATTGCGAAGGAAAGGCTCTCTTGCATTGTGGTTGGAACACCCACCTGGAGATGGGGAATGTGGTTCCTGCTCCACAAATGTTTACACAGAGCAGGGAAGCCTCATGGGTTGCAACTTGTATGCTTTTGCCCCAGGATGCTCTCTAAGCAAAAAAGGTTGTGGCCTTTTTCAGTTTTTTGGGGTTTTTTTTGAGTGGGGAAAGTCTTGGATCAAACACCTTCAGGCTGAGGGCTTCTCAGCTCCCTCTAGACTTTTCTAGGGCTAACCACTGGCTCTTGGAAAGAAAGCAATGGTCATCAGCACCACTGGCAGGTGTCATGCACCTTCTGAGCACATTTTCAAGCAAACTAACAATGAAAAATATGAAGAAGTAAAAAACCTGAGCCTGACTCTGGGTGCTTTGTGGATCTGAGCTGCGAGTGGCTCCGACGTGGAAGCTGTCAGGTTGTCCTAGGAAGACTGGAAAGCTGCAGGCTCCCTCCAGCACCTGCCCTCTGTCAGCTGCAGACGGTGGCAGTGGCACAGAGTTTCAGCTCTGTGGATGCACTGGGGACTGGTAACTGAGCCAGCAGAGGTCCAGCCATGTGCTGGTTCTGCTGCTCTGACTACACAAAGCCATCCCTCGCCCACCTGCAGCGGGGAGCTTACCTGCATCCTTGCTTCTCCTTCCCCTGCCAGCTGCCTACACACAACTCATTTCAATAGCAAACAGGACTAAGGCACTGCTTTGTGCCAGCAGATTACTCTGCAGCTGAAGTGACACAATTTGCTGGGAGACAATGATCTGATAAAAGCCTCACGAGCATCGCTCAGGCTCTGCCGCCCGGCTCCGGCTCCGGAGCAGCCGCAGGAGCCGCCAGGAAATCTGAACACAAAGGGCAAAGGGAAGGAGGCATGGGAAAGACAATGCCACCCTTGCCTTTTATTGTGAGGCAACAGGCAGGCTGAGTCCCTGGGTTTTGTGGGAGCCAGTGGATACACATGTATGACAAATGAGTCCCAGATCCCTTGAACTCACTTTCACATCATGCTGCTAACTCGCTTTTTGCCTCATTAACCCTTAGGTGGGTGCCCCCAAGACATCATTTACCACTCTCAGCTACCCAATGGCCACGAGGAAGGTAAAGTGAGGAGGATCAAAAAGGTTCTTCCTTCCCTATCTCAGTATCAGTGACTCCACTCTTCCCCACCAAAAAAACACACCTGCTAACAGGAGGGGTGTGTTCTTACCATTCTGAGGACCATTCACAGCCTGCATTTTTAGGTGAGCCCTAACATTCTAGTGTATCCCAGTAGGTTAGGTTTCTTCATCCCAAACTCAGCCATGCCCAGGCTCCCAGCTGCCAGGCAGTCTGTAACACAAACCCCTCCTTCCAAACTTGGCCCCAACTACCAGCAGAAAGACTCTCTTTCCTGAGAAAGGCTGGGCTGTCTCTCAAGCATCTCTCTGGGTTTTGATAATTTAAGAGCCTTATTAGCTGGTGGTATCAACCCGGACACTGCAAAATCTCTTTACCATTTCTTATCTGAGTCTCGTGGATAAGCAAGTTTTCTTCTGCCTTCTCCCTACCAAAAAAGAGAAGGAGTGATACAATAAGTACATTATTTCACATCACCAAAATGCAGCTATTTCTGAGAAGAAAATGGAACACAATTATTCAATGCAGAGCAAAACCATGAAAAGAACACTGCAGAACACACGTTTGATATATATTTTCACATATATATTTACCATAGCTTTCTAAAGTTTTTACAAATGAAGGGTGCAGGCCGAAGTTTGGCAAGCACAGTATCTCAGTTCTTATGGGAAGCATCCCAAAGTCTATAAGGACTCAAGTGGCCAGGATTTCTGGCTTCAAGCCACACAATGAAAGTATTCTTTATCAGGAGCAAATTCGCTAGCACTGCGTGGTTGGAACTGCATTTGAAGTGAGGTGGTTGGAAGAGTGATGCCCACTGTTTCACCAAACTTCCAGCTCAGTCAGAATTTGCTTTGGAGAGTGATCAAAGCATCCACCAAGTCTGAGCTTGCTTCACTTCTGAGTTGCATTGAAATTATGGCTGCATGGTATACACATACTTACTGGGGGAACCCCAGAAATACATTATACTTCCCTCTGGGAATGTATGTATTTTATGTCTGTTGCAGGAAGAACCCTTCCATACCTCAGCAAATTTTCCTCCAGTAGTTTTTTCCTCTTTGGAGGTCGCCCTCGTCTCTTGCCTGTTTTTCCAGGAACATTTGGGGTGTTTGTCTGCCCCCCACATCCCCTGAAAAATGGCAAAACCACCATGAAATATGTGCCGAGCAAGGGAACAGAGGCTGGCAGGATGGGAGAAGGGCACGGAAATCAGAACAGCTGCTAGGAACCCAACCAAAGGAGGGATTAAATCAGAGCAGCAACAGGACAGGGAGGGGAGAGGAGGGATTCCCACTGGCTGGGAGCCTGGTCTGGGAGCCGCCGGCACGGCACGGAGGCACAGAACGGTGCGGGGCAGACAGGCAGGAATGCAGTGGGGCAGGCAGCATCGCTCCCACAGCAGGCTCTGCCGGTGCCACAAAGGCTGCAGGCTGCCTGCGACACAATGCAAGGCTCGGGGCAGCTCCCAGTCTGCTTGGCAACTCCGGTCCCGCCCGCGCTGCCCCTCTCCAGGCCCCCCCTGCAACAACAGCAGTCAGGCGGAGCCCCCTCCAGCCGGGCTGGCTGGGCCGTGCCCCCCTCTGCCCTGCACCCAGACGCGGGAGGAGGGATGTGCGTGGGCTGTTACCTGTCTGGAGCCAGCTCTCCGTTGGTTTTGCCCTGCACCGGGTCCTCCTTGTACATCCTGGTGCCGTAGAAGTACCAGTACAGGGCGCCGCTGCTGTCCTCGCCCAGCGGCTCCACGCGGAGGCTGTCGGCGTCCAAGCCCTGTGCCCACCGGGAGCCCCCCGCCAGACGGTGACAAGTTGAAAAGCGGCCACATTGTCACACAAAACATGATGACACCCCTCCCTCCGTAAACACCTCCCTCCCTCCTTCCCTCCCACCATGCCACAGCAGCAGTACAGCTGCTCCTCCCGGCCGAGCTGGGAAAATGTTACTCCAGGGGGAAGACGACTGATCGCTCTCTGTCCAGGGAGGGATTTAGATTGGCATCTCTAATTTGAATGGCCTCTCTCGTTTTAACATTTCATCTCTGGTGCTCCTGACAGGGAAGGTCTAATTAGTGCTGGCGACAGTCACGCACAGCCCTGAGAAGCTCCCTCCCCCCGTCCCCTCCTCTACCCTCCCCCAGCTCCCCCAGTACACTTCATCCCCATCCTTTCATCTCACAGCATCCCTCAGCAAGGCAGCAGTCTCAGCTCTCACAGCCCTGCCATTAGCATTAAAGCATCTCCAAATTCACTCTTTGCAGAAAGAGTAGCCAATGAAGCCAATTTCCTTAGCGACTCCTGTGTTATGAACACATCCACACAGGACAAGAGTCCTGAGCAAGCCAGTGCAAGGCAGAGAAGGAGACAGGGAACTGCTGACCCACTGTGACCCCTTCTCATCTCAGGAAGATTCTGATCCGGCCCAGCTCCTGTGGCCACAGAGCTTCCCCCATCCCTGCTGCCCAAAGCACCTTGAGGAGGTCGAAGACATCGTCGGCATCGAGGCGGTAGTCGCAGAGGCGGTGCAGGATCTCCACCCGCGTGCGCAGCGGCAGCTCCTGGAAAGTGCACTCCCGCAGGGGGTTGGGTTTCCCTTCCTCCAGCTCCCAGCGGTAGTTGATGATGTCCTCCAGGTAGCTGTGAAACGTCTGGGATCTAACCAAGGAAGATAAAAGTCACACACACGTGCTGTAGTTTGCCGTGTCCAGAAACACCTGATACACCAAGCAACTCCAACAAAGACAACAAAGAGACAGAGAGCACCTGAAAACTGTCAGCTATGGTTGGGTGCTGCTCCATCATTCACATTCCCAAAACACAGCAATCTCATTGCAGCACCACGGGATCTCATGTTATGCACAGACAGCTTTTTATACACAGGCTGTTATTTCTTTCAAAGCTGAAGGAAAGAGCCAAACACGGCAGCAACTCATCCCCCTTCTATCCCAATGGGCAGTGCCTTGTGCTAGCACCAACAGCCACCCTTTATTACACAGGATTCAACAAGATTTATGAGTCTGGTCCCCTTCCAACTCTTCCCATTTGATGTGGAGACCATTTTCTTCAGATTTCCCTTTGCCCCTCACAACTGACACTGCCAAGCCCTGCTCCTCTCTGCTTCTAAAGAAGTTTTCCATGCCCTGGTTCAGTGCTTTGGGACTGATCATTTCCTCCCCACTTTGCTGCTGTATCCTGGTCTCCTGTTGTGGTCTCTATTCTCCTCTCCCTCCATCCCCAAGGGTGCTGCCACTTCCTGCCTGTCCCTCCACTGGTGGCTCTGGCAGGACATCAGCACTGCCCATCTCACACACATGGCTTGGACCCTGCCACGCAAGAAGGCTCAGCCCCAATGTGAGTGCACCTCCCAAAAAGGAGTCAGAACAGAGGACTCTCCCCTCTGCACTCTCCCAGATGAGCAAGCTGAGCACTCGAGCTCTTCATAAACATTACTATTAAAATGATCTTTCTCATTCTCTAGCTGGCTCACATTAAGTCCTACTTTCACTGCCAGCAGTTCATCATAGAACCCAAGGAAGCAGATATTTCTTACCCTCATCTAGCACTGTGAGAGTGAATGTCCCCACCTGACACGTGTAAGACCAATGATGGAGCTTAAGGCTAAAAGAACTCCTGTCCATATTTCAATGAGACTTAAACCTTTATTCTGAATGCTCAAAATTTCAGGGGAGAGAATAAAAAAGGGCTGGGGTGTGTCCTCTCTGAAACTTTCTGAAGATCTGTCCGTATGACTTTGAGTCCTGAGAGTTGCCAGGCTCGCCCAGCCTGCTCGAGCTGTGTACCCTGAGCACAGCAAAAGGGGACCCCCCCATGCCCCAGCCATTCTTGCACACACGGGAAGTCCATATGCCAGCAAGAACACCACTGGGTACACATTCCCACCAGCTCTCAAAAAGGCAGCTCCACTTGATAGGTTTTTGGCACAAGCAGATTACTCTATATGATTAATGGAACGACGCCAGCGCTACAGAATTGCATTTCCCTGAGAAATTGCTAACTTCTACAAAAGCTATTATATTTTAACAAAGAGGTGGAGGAGTGTGATCCAGCTGAAGAAAGAGCATTAAAAGTCAACAAGAAGTTAGCTATTAGCCAGGGGTCTTCACACATTTGGTAAAGACCAGACTTCTTTGCAAGGATCATGACTGGACAGTGACTGTGAGAATGAAGGAACAGATGCCTCAAGCCATGTCCACCTGGCAGCATTTCCCTTCCTCCTCAAGTAGAGAGGAGTTGATGCTCCCACCCTGCAGATCACCCCTCACCAGTCTGCTTCTTTCTGACGTCAAATGCAGGCTGACCTCCCAGAGATATCTCCTCTCACCACATGACTGTTACCAGCTCTCTGGTTGTATTTAACAACAGGTGCTTGAGTGTACCTGGACCCAGTGCCCTCTGCAACCTGCAGTTTGCTCCATCTGCATGACACAAGCAAAGCATCAATGTTCTCAAGTATTGCTGTTCCACTAATATCAGCAATCAGACAAATGTAACGTGAAACAAACCCCTAAGCTGACAAAGTTCAGTTAAAAAAGGAAGATTGACATTTTATGAAACGCCTCAGAACTGCCTGAAATAGTAATTTTGGGGGAAAAAATTGCAGCAAATATCCTTTCTTATATTCACTGTAGAGTTCACCTACCTGAAGTAGCTGTGCATTCCTGCAGTGTCTTTCTCAAATACCTCAAGACCTAACTTCCAGCAAGGACTTCAATTTGAGAAAGAGGGCCATAATATATTCTCTTTACAGACTTTTTAAGAATGCTATTTGATCACACACCTTAAATGTCAGGTACTTATAGAAGCCATTAGATTAAAAGAAAAAAAAAAGTAAGAAAGGCAGCTTTGATTGTCTTCCAGAACAGAAATAATGACAAGAAGATCTTTTCCTGAAAGCAGGAAAGCATCACTTGTATTTGGATGCTTAGTTTTTTCCCTTCTGCTTCTGAGCTAAGTTCTCAGAGAGCATTTGAGTTTCAGCCCTGCAAGTTCAGTTCTTCAACTCTGTCAGAGCTCAAGACAGAAGATTATTTCATCCAATCTGGTACAGTGGTTCTGGCTATTTCCAATAAAATTGACTGAAAAAGCAGTTTCCCTAGGATCCCAAATAACTAATAGGTGAAAAGGATTGCCAGGAAGAAACCACAAAAGAAAAAGGGTTTTATCTGCTCTTTTTTTTTTCTCTACCTAAAAAAAGAGGAAGGCATAGATCAGACAGATACTTCTACCACTTGCATGAGTTCACTTATCTTGCTCTATCATTTTGGCTGCTCTCAAAGAAAACTGATCCAGGAAGCCATTTAATTCCAGAAGATCATTTGAAATCCTTGCCTGTGTAACTCTCCTTCCCCCTAGGGATTGGCTCTGTTGATTTAACCAATTTGGTTTTAGTTTGACTTTCACATAAGTGGCTAACACTAGAAATTTCCGCCATCCACCCGGTTCTCAATGCATTACAAGCTCTGTTCTTAAGGGTACTTTTGAGTTCCTACCCCATCAATTTTCAAAGACAGCTACTGTGCATTTGTCGCTTTGAATAAGGATAGAAATGAGAACCAGAGATGGGAAACAGATGTCTCAAGGCATTCCCAATCACTCTCAATCTTACCCAATTTATATTTCTCCTCTTAATGGGAACCGACCTCTTTTCTCCAGACAAATGTAGGGTGCTCGTCTTCACCCTGTCTGCCACACCTACCCTTAGTTTCACTGATCTCATCACTATTATATTTCCCTTTGAAAAAAGTTTCTGAGACAGCTCCCTTGGTTTGGAGAAGAAAATCTGCAGGGAGCACAGCAATCTATGAGAACCCTGCCCTTGGGGTTCTTCCCTGTGCAAAGCAGAAATGCCCAGGAATAAGAGTTCAGAATTACCTGTAAAATTCAAACCCAAGAATCAGAGAGACTGGATCCAGGAATGGGATGACCTGGATACAGTCTGTTAAATATCCTTTTTTCAAGCTCAGTAGTAGGACAGCAATACACTCGAAAGTCCTACGGAGTCTCTGCTGCAGCTGAGAACCTTCAAAAACTCTTTTGTAAGTGGGAAAGAGACAGGAAGGAAATCAGTGAGCTGAGGAGACAGAGGAATCTCTTCTCCAGAGGTTCTCAGCATCACTGAGACCTGTAAAAACACTCGACCAGTGGAGGCAGTGCTAGGTCAGTCATGTCCTCTTCTCTACAAACTGGAGCATTCCCAAGGAGGTTGAACTGGTACACTGGCACATTCTGTCTCAGGGCATGTACGAAAAGGAAAACCAACCCTCTTCTGAAAGTAAATCAGGAGTCCTAGAAACAATTTACCAAAAAAGTGTGAGACCATGGGCCATGACTCTCACCACATCTCAACCACTTCCTGATGTACAGCACAAGCAGCTTCCATACAGCTCATTAACCAAGGAAAAGTACTACAGAAATCAACTACAACAGATCACAAAAGGTACCTCAAAGAACTCTGCAACTGTAAAACTTCTCCCATGCCAACTTGACTAGCACCATTAATATTTCATAAAACTGAGATAAAGTTTCCCTCACTTGTCAAAACAGCCCTTGCTTTGCAGTTGCCCCCTGATGTGCAAAGCAGTTTGGATAGCTGTAGTGGGGTGGTGGTGGAATGGGTATCTATGCATGGATATCTATACATTTCTGTGTGCTACATCCCACACGGATGCAGATGATTTTTCAAGAGCCCAGTGCAATTCTTTGTCTTATCCCTGGCTGCGCTCTGAAACCACAGGGCTGTTGTAAGAGGTCCCTATCTTTTTTTGCAAAGATTAGAAAGGAGGTCAAAGCTGAATTGCAACTGTGGTTGGAAGTTTTAATCGTATGTTGCATATACAAAAGGAAATCTGGGGCACAGGGAAGGACACGACCCAGCACATCCGTGTCAAAGGGGAGGACCAGCGTCAGACAATCCACAAGAGTACCACTGGGGCTGCAGCTCAAGTTGCCTGTGATCTTTAGTAGCAGCTGCAAAAAAATCAGGGCATAAAGAAGATGGAGCAAGTTGAGGGAGGGGCTCCTCTCCACCATGGGTATCATGGAGAAATGATCCAGCCCTGACAGCTCCGCGCCGCAGCCCAGCCATCTGCTGCCCGGCTGCCTCCCAAAGAGGGAGGATTCCCTGTGCTCCAGGAGAGGGGAGCTGAGGACTCCTCCCCCTGCCTGGCGATCCCAGTGTTTTCCCCTGCTCAAAGGAGAGGCACCCTTCCCATCACTCGGGCTTTCAATGCGTGGGGTCATGATCTGCTGTCAGAAAAAGAAGCTTGGCCACTGCGCTCATCACCGTGCCCGGCTTCCTAGAGAGATCCTTTGGAGACCTAAGACAGAGAGGGTGAGAATTTCACAGAGCTGACAGGATATATGGAAAAATTTGGTCTGAGCTTCTGGTGTGCACGCTTGGCAGGGAACAGCTGCACCTAGAGACCCCAGCCCCACAGGGACCCTGTAGGAGCAAACTCAACGTGAAATTCCTTCTGAGCAAATTGGGGCTGCAATTATGTGCACAGACACGCATGCTTATTTTTTTTTATCCTCATGGCCAAAGGAAGTGGAGTCACTTGTGCTTTTAGTTTTAAAGACTCCAAAGTAAATCAAATCTTGGCTGGAAAACTGTAAACAAAATCAAGCCAAACAAACAAAAGCTAAACCAAACAGTGATTCAGTAAGAGAGTCCCTGTGTCAATCTGTGCTTCCCGCAGGCAGCTTGCCATGGCCCAAGTGTGGAATTACTGTCACAGCACATTGCCCTAGCTGGTCTACTGCTGCCAATTTTTTTTACAAGCCCTCCCCCTACACACATCTCTGAAAAAAAAAACTAAAACCCACCCCTCACAAAATCTCGGGTCCTATGGGAGTAAATATTGGATTAAAGAAAACATTGGGGTAAGGAGTTGAATTATCAGAGACAGAAATTTACCAACGATGCTTGGACACTGCTGGCACACATGAATAAACCTTCTGAAAGTTTAGATGCCAAATAATTGCCTGGACCCACTAGCTAGAATATCTATCATGTTGACAGTGTTTTAAGTCTCTTGTTTCATTTAATTTACAAAATGCAATGGAAGAGTAAATACTGGCATGCTCTTGAGCTAAAACTGCTGGGAAAGAGGCAAGCCTGACCTGCATCTAATCCCAGACAGTATATTGTTCTTGAGATTAAAACCAAGAACCCTGACAAAACCAGAGGATGACAGAGAGCAGGAACAACAGACCTCTCCCAACTCCTGCCCAAGAGTTCTATGTGGGAGGAACATGGAAAACAAGACTGGGAGAGCTCAGTCTTTCTACCAAAGACCATTTAAACATAAATGTAATTACCCTTTAAGTTCCTATTACAGAATTAGCCAGTAAGGGAAATAATAGAGGTGATACTTCTGTCCAGCAAAGGCTTTAAAAGCTGAAAAAGACACAGATACATTCAGCCACCCAGCACAAGTGTTGCTTTTAGGAGGTTCTCAGTACTAAATGAAAAAAGACTTCTTGGGCACATAATTCACAGCACACAAGAGAACTGGCTTTGCCTCTATGATCTCTCTAGGTAAAAGAAACAACAACAAAAATCTAGGTCTCATCAGAACAGACATTTTATAATGGAATTAATTTTATGGACTGAAGATATTTCACCTTATGGGCTGGCACCTTTTAAGTTCTGAATTGGCAAAAAGGCACCAGCTTGGTGTTGGGAGTCACTCAGGTGTTAATGAGAGCATTAACTGACAGATGGCATTCAAGATATTTCTCGCCTCTCCAATGAAGACAGCTCCTTTGCTGCAGCAGAGATCAGGAAAGCTTAATTCCTAACAAGCATACAATGCTCTGGCACAAAGGCAAGCCCTCTGGAAGGTAATGGGAAGGATTCAGGGTTTGCTGGGATGACCTCAGTCAAACATCATTAACAGGGTCAGGAGAAGCAAAGCCTATTTCAGAAGAAAAAAAATAATGTAAGGGCCCCATGATCAATCTATCGTGGCTTGTCAGAAAGAGAAAGCTTAGGCTGACCTTAGAAGCAATATGAGTTACTACTACCAGCCTGACCTTGAGCTCTCATGTAACAATGGAGACCTTTTTTTTACTGTATTAATGAGCTTTCTTATCTGAGGTGGGGGAGGAAGCTTTATGGACCAGCTTGTACTTCACCTTCAACTTACCCTACTGAGAAACTGAGTCAAGTATGATGAAGGGGGAAAAGCTACAAGCCCATCCTTCAGGGGGAGAAGAGGCTTGGAGAGGAATCCTTCTGAACCCTGTGTGTGCAGCTGGCTCAGAAGGTGTGCAAGCCAACAGGGAGCACAAATTCCTCAGACCACAGGCCAGCTGGTCATCAGGGTGACCAAACTGCCAAAGGCCCAAGGAACACGAGCACCCTGAGGGGTCTCTCCACAAAACACATCACTGCAGCACCAGAAAAATGACCAAGAAGCTGGAGATCCAGGGATCATCACCTTAGGCTTTAACAGCCACATTTAGCAGTGCCACTAGCTGCACCACTGATGGGGAGAGACTTCAAAAATTCCAGCCAAGGACAGCCCAGAGGGAGCAGTAACTCCACAGCACATTTGTGACAGACCTCAGCAAGGTCCAGTCCCAGCAGAGCTCTTGTGATGAAGGAAACAAACACCCAGGTACATCCTGCTTTTCAGGGCCTGTTTTGGATTGTGCCTGGAGAATATCTGCTGGCCTGCAAGTGGCTGTGAACAGAAGGACAGCTGACATTAATGGACCCTGAATGAGATCACAAAATGGGGGGGGAGGCAAAAATCAAATTACACTGATCAGAGCTCGAGTGAAGTTTCTCCTGTCAGAGTTGTAAAGATGGCAGAGATTGCTGGAGCACAAGACCATCACAAGGCATGTACAGGTCTGCCTTTTGTCCTCTATGGCGAGCTAGAACTAGTTTTTTGAATGCAGACATTGCCCAAACCTCAGTAATTCTGTGGCTTACCTGTGTGGCCATCAGGAGCACTGGCAGCGAAGGGGAAAAGAAAGGCTCTGAAGAGTTAAGCAGATGGATGGCACTGGGCTCTACACACAAGAACATTTGTGTTCACCATTGCTGAACAAGGGAATACAGTCTTTCTCTATTAGAACCATAGTTTTGTTTCAAAACAGAAGGACAAAATATTATCAGGCTAGCAAATGTTAAGTAGCAGCAGCTCTTCCCTAAAATAGTCTGGCCTAACTCCTGGATTTGGCAGACTGAAATGTGAGCAAGTGGAGGTTCCCACATCCATGAAAGATACACCCATGTCTCCCACAAAAATAAAGGACAGCAGGGTAATTTCAGCACCCTAGCAATTCCTGTTTCCTGCTCCCCATTTGTCCATCCCATAACTCACTTCCAGAACTCAAATGTGGCAGAGACCAGAGACCACCCCAAGAATATGCTGAAGCATTGCTTAGAGAAGACACCAGGATTCTGCACCTTTTCCCCAACACAGTAACACCAAGCTAGGACAGGAGGTTCACCAGCAGAATGGTGGCACAATCCTGCTAAAGAGATCTGATTTACAAGGTTGGATCTCATTTACATGGTTGGATTTACATGGTGGACTTCCCACCTGAACTCCGAAAGCATCCATCTTTAGGAGAGGGGAAAAAATCATCCACGAAAACCCATGGCTGACAGCAGCTAAAACCACTGCTACTCCTTGTCTTCCTCCACCTTCCCCTGAGCAATGTTCCACGCAATGCAAGCTGGGGAGGCTGCGAGGGGAGCTGGCAGACATGCTGCATCCCACAGAGAAGCAGAATAGGAACAGCTCTGGAGCGAGGCAGCATCTCCGGGGAGGCAGGGAGAATGGAGAGCTGATGTGGGCTGTCTGCTCTAATAAGGGATCACACCACAGGAGCATGTGTTGGCTTGACAGAAGCAAGTGCAGCCACTTAACCTGGCTATGACAGCTGAAGTGGGAGCGTTGCTTTGCTACCCCCCAAAAAAAGGGGGGTACGAGGTCACCACAGCTGCCCACCCCTCAGGAACATTCCAGGTCTGCTTGTCCAAATTTCTCACCCCAGCCACGGCCTGAGCAACTGTGGCTTGGGCTTCTTAGCATTACTAGACCACGCTCAGCAAGTCTTGAACTAGATGGAGGTGCCCTTTTACCTGCCCTGAGCTGGTATGTGCTGCCTCCCACCCCTTTTCCCTCACATGAAGGACAGGAGGCAGCAAGCCCACTCCTCCTGAGGAGGAGCTGGAGCCATCTCACACACCAGTGTGGCAAAAGGGCACGCTCTGATCTTCCCCAGCTGCCTCTGGCCCACGCTTCTCCAGTGATTTGGCTCTTATCTAGCAACAACCCTACGAATGACACAGCTGTTGGGGGCTCCTTGTTT
Organism: Eopsaltria australis; assembly: GCA_034509425.1. NCBI lineage: Eukaryota > Metazoa > Chordata > Aves > Passeriformes > Petroicidae > Eopsaltria > Eopsaltria australis. The sequence goes on along the minus strand of JAVTVJ010000013.1, from coordinate 46,424 downwards.
GTTATTTTGCTGAGAAAAGGCAGAAAAGCAGCAGAGATATCAGCAGAGATACAGCACCCTCCTGCATTGCTCTCTTCTGGAAAGGCTCTTTCCTTAGGCTGGCAAATGCCAGGGACAGGCAGGAGTGCTGAGATAAGTGTCTATTTGATCTTTTTTCCCCCATTCACCCTGGATTTTTCACTGCTTTATGTTCACAAAACGCCAAGGCAGCTAATCAGTGCTCTGTGACCCCTGTTAATTGGGCTGTGTGAGAGAAAGGCAGCATTGGCAGGAGAAATCACACATACCTGTTACTTTGAACTGTCCTGTCATATTCTGTCTCCCTGCTTGCAGAGCTCCCAGCACCCTTCTGTGAGCCAGGGCTGCTCTATTTTCATCAAGTGTTTGGTGCTGTGGCCCTGCCTCCAACACCTCAAAGTACAGGGAGGCAACAAAGAGGCATATTGTTGTTTCTCCTCCCGTGTGAGAAGGTGAAAGTAATTTTAGGTGAAGGAAACACAACCTGAAGGCACTGATGGCCCTTCTTTCACCTATGCCCAGCTGCTCCTCACTGCCCTTATCTGCCTTGCTGTTTTCTCCCTCACCCTCCCCAGCACAAGATGAGGAAGGAGTGAGCAGATGCCCAGCATCCATCTCCCCATCCCAAGAGACCAGCAGCCTCCATGGCCAAGTGAGCCAGGCAAAGAAAGAGATTGGTGTGAAGATGTGAAACATTGGAGGAAAAAGGGGTTGGATTTGCCAAGCCTGGTGGATTATGCAGCTCTTGGAGGATGAGGAAGACACATATGGTTAACTAGATGCATGCTGGGTGCAGGGGCCTGCATATGTTTTTTAGGTAGGAGCAAGGGCTGCTTGTGTGGTTTTGTTGCTTGATTAAGGAAAGGAAGAAATAGGAATATGAGTATCAATGAAACCAGAGCAGCCAGAAGTATCCCAAACAACCCCTGAAGGTACATGGTACCACAGGAAGAGAAAATCCTAAGGGCAAAGGGGATGAGCAGGAGGATACATACACTGCACAGACAGATTCAGGGAATATGAATGGGATTAAAATAAAATTTATTTGTCTTTCAATGCTAGCTCAAACCCTTCTTTAAACTCAGTAGGTCCCTGCACAATCTCCATCAGGGGATGACTTGTGCTCTCAATATATGCAGGGTTTTGGACAGAGAAGCAGGAACTCCATCCCCCACTACTGATGCTGCAGTTTGAGTGAAAACCAATCATGACAAATCAATGAGTTGGATAACTGGATTAAAATGGGGGGAACAGAATTCTGCTGAAAGATCCTGAAACATCACTATGTTGAGCAAACAATATTGCAATATATATTTGTGAAAACATGAATTTATGTAGCATTAGATGAACAGAAAGGATTATTTACCTTGAATGAATAGAAAGAAGAGACAATTTGAGACAGTTCAAAAAACTGTGTTGTCCCTTAATTGCACCTGGATAAATACAACAAATTAAGAGTGATGATGCTGTTTTCTGTGGGCATTGTTGTTTCTGACTGAGGGTGACCATGTTCACACCAAAGGTGTGTTTAAACACACCTGCCTGGCTTTGCTGACACACCAACCCCACAGATACTCTGTACTCCACAGTTTATTCCATTTCACCTTTAGGGTGCTACCCTGAAACCATTAGTCAAAGGGTGCAGTTACAAATCAGTTGCATTCAATGTGATATACAGCCCATGAAAGCAGCAAGGGTAGCTTTAAACTCCAAGAGGAAAACAGCTCTGTAATCGCTCACTGATGTGAATTTTCAACCATCATGTTGAAACTTGCACTACAGCTCCAGGATGGAGGAAGTTTTGAAAATAGAGACCTCAGCTCCTTGAGATATGGATGAAATTGTAAAATACTGTGCATCTGGAAATATACAGGAACTTCCAGAAAACCCCTGGTGAGAAGGTTGGTCAGACATCCTGCCTGTCTGAATGGGAAGAAAATGTCAATCTCTGTTAGGAAGTAAGAGGTTTCTGCTTCTTTAGTGGGGTTGCACTGAGCAGGTCCAAAGGGGAGACAAGCTGAGTGCTCCCAGAAGGGTCAGCTACTCTTTTCCTGCCTTGAGGAATCAATCTGGTGAGCCAAGGAGCCCAAGAAAGAGGCAATATCAGTCATGAAAGCTTTACCCAGCAAGGGAGGCACAGCAGGTACTAGAACAGGGTGGTTCCAGCCCTGATGCCATCACGTTTTATGTCTGAGGTGCAAAGGACCAAGGCAAGAAGTTCTCTCACACCATTCACCTATGATAAATTAACAATAGAACTGACAATGGCTATTACACCTAAAAAGCTTTGTTGCCCACCTATGATTCTGCAAGAGCACACAAGGGAGATGTCCAAGTGTAGGCCATCTCTTGCCATGGGATGACATTGATCTTGGCTGGGGAAGGCCAGGGAAAATGGTTTTCATGAAGCAATGAATTCCCTGGCATGCTAGTGAATAGGTTTGGAGAGCTGGAACCCAACACTTCCCTATCGCATGAGATCCATCACTGCAGCTAGACTGGGAATATGAATTTTTCCCTCAGAGCATGTTCAGAACAAGAGACAAGAACCTCCCGAGACCCTGAGGTGCAGAGAACTCTGTCATGCTCAAAATCAGAAAGTGAGTGACAGAGACCAGTGGCCAAGGCAGAATGGCAGGAGGCAGAAGAGAGGTCCTGGGTCTCAGAGCCAACACTTGGCTGTGTGCTAAAGGCACAGGACAAACACTGGTACTAAAGGATGGGGGGACAATGGCAAGGAGATGTTTTCGTGATAGGTTCTGATGTCAGTGGTACTGCTCCACAAGACAGAGGTGCAGAGTAAGACTGAAGGGAAAATGCTCTGACCTGTGGAGCACAGTTGGTGCCCTGGTGAAGCTTAAGATCACCAAGAGAAGATTAAGCCATGCTGATGCCAAACAGGAGATTTTACAGGCACAAGAGCAGGCTGAGTGACACCAGCAGTATCAGTAAATGATGCCACTTCTGGGATGCCACAGTAAAAGAAAGAACCCGGGTTCTCCACGGACCAGTACAGTAAATCCAAGACACAGCAGTTCCTAGGGTCAGTTTTAGAGCTCAAAAAGCAATTCCTGAGCCTGAACACGAAACCATCTGACCTGGACATTTCTGCAAACAACTTAGCAAAGCAAGACACCTTTCTCCCCAATAGATAGGAAGCCAGATTTTTGTCAGCCTTGTAAAGAAAGTCAAAGGCAGGAGTGGCAAAGGAAATGCTGAATCTGAAAAGGCCCTCATCAGCAGATGAAGTCCTCCAGTCCCCACATGGATGGATGCCTCCCAGCACCCCTCAGGAATTCAGAGTGCTGCATTCTTTTCTCTTCCCATTTCTTCCCCAAGGCTTATCAGACACTGAGGATGGGAATTGCTCATGGGCATAACGATCACACAGCGTTTGAAGCCCGGGGGCTTCTGCATTGCTTCTGTGTCAAGTACCTTCGGCTTTGAATAACAAAGGGCAATCTCTTGAAGGATCAAAACAGAAAACAAAAAGAACCAATGTTAGAACTATGAACTAACCCAAGAACTAGTTACAGGTTGTTTGATAGAAAAAAACAACGAGAGAGAGAGAGAGAGAGAGAGAGAGAGAGAGAGAGAGAGAGAGATTCAAAAAGGAATGAACAGATTCCTTTTGGGAAGATAACTGGGGAGGATTTGGGTAACACTTTGTGGATGGTCCAGAATAAACAAATGTACCCATAGCCCAAATTCACCTTGTGATTGAACAGCAAGGGCTTTGGCTTTTCTGCAATAACAATTCACTTCTCCCATCAATGACCTTCACCTGCATCTAGCCAGGCTTCAATATGCACTCGCCGATTTTAATCCACATGCTTCTTTCTTTCTTTCCACTGCTGTTATTTGATTCTTTTTGAGGAGAAGCAGATCAACCCTTGGGAGCTGGAGCTGATTAACTTACAAAAGACCCAAATACATCTCCTGTATTCTGAAGGAGCAAATAGGAATGGGGCTTACCGTGCTCCACATTCAGACTGGAAGAGGATCATTACTTACTATTCATTCCTGGATCCTTGAAGAACAAGTGAAGCCAGCTTAATGCTGCATTGTTCATTCCTAGTGCCCATCAACAGAAAGCATGCTCCCAATTCACTGCCACAAGGAGAGACAACAGCATTGCTGTGCCATAAGCACTTCTGATTGTTTGGGGGCTGCAGAGAGGACCTTAGGGTATTACAGTGATGATGAGCACTGTGGGGAAGAAGCTGTAGTTATTGTCTTGATGATGATGGGGAAATAGGACACATGCGTGTATTACAGCACAAATCCATGTGAAACAAGCCCTTCTGTGCCTTGCTGCTCATAGAAAAATACATTTAATGTCAGAGAAAAGAGTCCCCTGTGAGGCACAAAATACCTAGCGTGGGGTTGCCTTGAAGCAAATAAGCTTAGCAAATTCATTTCTTAGAAGCAGCCCCACACATTATAAGTTTCTGGAGACCATGAATAAACCCAAGTTTGTACAGATAAATAGGTCCTAAAGAAGTCCCTTTTGGGATTTGTTTCAGAACAGGTCTTTCATCTTCTTTTCTCTAAAGTTTAAACCACTGCACTGGTTGAGCTAAAAAGAAACTGAGGAAGGCTGGAAGGTAAAATGAGAGAAAAAGTAAAAGCATAGGGGACTTAGAACAGAGACTGACATGACACCACATTATCACAGTGGCCTAGCAGCTGGCCAGCAACCATCCCAGCTGTTCATCAAGCCCACTGAGGCTAAAAGGCTCCACAAAATTACTTCAGAACTTCTCCAATATTCACCCTTGGATTAAACATTAGTTTCTGAACTTGGATGAGGTGCTGGGAAGTGGCCTGTGAAACCAGCTGTGCTGCAGCAAAAATCCTGCGCCAGTGTTTTGGAGCATCACTGCAAGTCTCAGAAGTGAGGGCAAAGGTTTCACACTAGGCAAACTTCCACACCCCATCTGTCTCTCTCTACAATTCTTTGCCTTCTTCCTTGAAAGGAGAAGATATTTTCACTTGCCTTCTCAGCTTCTTTTTTCATCTTTGCTTTCTTCCTCCTCTCCAGAGTACTTGGTTTGCAACATCAAGAAGTTATAAATACAGCTGTCCCTTTCATATTTCATGCTCTGACACTGGCATGATGACATCACTGCAGTCTCCAAGACCCTTTGCTGGCTGTTCTCTATTCCTCCTTTGAAGTTTAGCCACCTATTCCTCCCTGTCAATGTTTTGCATAACTCCCTCTCCCCAGCAATCCAATCTGTTTGTCTCTCATCCATCTGCCCTGACAATAACAGCACAGCTTTTCCTCTTTTTCTCCCACCGTTTTCAGTCCTTATTCTCCACCACATCCATGGAACAGCACTCCCAGAACATGCTACCAACTTTTCTTCAAATTCTTCTTTAAAGATTCATTTTATCCATCTGAGAATCAAAGACATTTACTTAGCTTTAGTTATATTTCAACTCTATAATTTTATTCCACTGTGCTTCTCATTAATCTCTGAATGACCGTGTTATTTTACTGCTGTAATCTCATCCTTCCTTTGCCAACACCTGCCAGCTGCTTCATTTTCACTTTTTACCCTTTAAAAGGCTCACCTTGCATGGCTTGGCTATTATTATAATAAATATTAAAATTAGATTCAAGATGAGCAATGTAGCCACTTCATCTCCCTTGCCCCCTCACGGCATCTCCTGTGCCGATGATAGCGGGCTGATTCCAGAGACCATCCACCAACATCCATGATGTATGCAAGGCAGCCCTTGTTAAAAGTCAGACTGTAAATAATGCTGATCTTGTTGATATTCACTTGGCATTCATGACTATGATCCTGAGTTAGTGAGGTGCTTTGTGGCTGGGCCATGGAAGCAGTTGTTATAACCAAGGTCACCGGCACAACTGCAGGACCTGGCTGTGGAAACTCTTCCCAAAGGTGGTGGGCAGCAGTTCTGCTGTGACTGAGCTCAGGCTGGCTGCCCCAGAGCTCATGGCATGGACTGAAGTGGTGAATTCATTCAGCTCAGTCTTAGCACCTTGAGCTCTTCCCTCAGCCTAGTTCACACAGCATCCACGAGAAGGAAATCTCGGCACTGGTTTGCCCTCTGTTCCTGTTGACCTGCCACTTTATCCCCAGATCAGACTGCAAACAGCAGCTCTGGAAGGGCACAGCTCATGCAGGCACATGCAGAAGGGTGATTTCAAGATGGTAAGGATTTTACTGAGGTCTCCTTTAGCAAAATATGAGACCTGAAGTAACCCCCAAAGTACCTGTAAGGACACAGTCCACACGGAATGAAAGACAAGGGTGGACAAAAGTGACAAAGCAGAAGGAAGCAAAATACCCAGAGCTATTAAATAATCCTCAGAAACAGGTATTGTGCCTCAGTAGGTTGGAAGATTTCAGATTATCTCTCTCTTTCTGATAAAAGCTCAAATAAGTGATTACAGAACAAGTATTAGAAAATACACAGAACAGACACAGTATTCCTGACTGGCAGCTCAACAAGTAGGAAATGCAGCTCTTTAGATGCCATGCTGGGTGTGTTTCTCAGTGCCACCACTAATAATAGGAAAGAAATAATTAAGACAGTTGTGGGGAAGGGGAGTTAAGAAATATCCTCTTATTATTCCTATTAGAACAAACCAGGTGCAAACTACAAGCCAAAGACTCCAAGGATAGTTTAAGGATCCCAAAAGAGCTTAAGGTGGGTGCAAAACCAATGATCCACATGGGAAGAAAAGAATTCCAATGCGTTGGGGAAGAAATAACAAGAAAAAAACAATTGAAGTTCCTAAGGAAGCAAATCCCCTCTGGTGCCACAGAAGTCAATAAGAGAATTTTCAGCTACAGTGATGGACCAATCTCCTGAGGTGTAAAAACAGAAAAGAATCTCATGGGGCATAGAAAAAAAAAAGAAAAAAAGCAAGAGATATTGTTTTTCTTCCTCCTCACATTCTGGCCTTTGTGCATGTTGAAAATATAAAACGTAAGAAAAAGCAGCTAAGATGTTTTTTGAGACAAAATAGCAGCAAACAAAATGCCTCCCAATAAGAAATATGAAAAAGTTACTGAAACTTTTTATGCCATCACGTTAGAAAAACAGCAAAAGTGTAATAACAGGACATTGAAGAATGAGTTTCACCCAAAGAAAAGCTGAACAGCAGGAGCTTTTCTGCAATATTTTAGTTGAGTGTACACATCCATGTCACACCATCACTTCTTACTTAAAAACAGCTGCAGAAGGCTCCTGCTGCGGCCGCTGCCGTTAGCTGAAGCTCTGATCTTCCTGTCTTCATACAAGTCATCAAGTCACATTTCCTGCTGGAATTAAAGTGGCAGCCCCTAAGGACTATGCAGCTACCCAATTTATATCAGAGAGAATTTGAAGCAAGCGCCAGGATTTTTTCAAACTGCCTAATTTTTATTTATTTTTTGTAACCCCCAAATTCTAATAGGAGTTTTTCCAGGCATTTGCCTTTTGAAGCAATCAAAGGTAAACACAGACATTTTAAGACCTGTGCAAAAAAGCTGGGAGCAGGAAAAACCTGTGGGCAATCTCACTGGCATCAAACCAAAGCATGCCTTGGATACCTACTGCACCCATAGTAGTGAGATACAGATGGTACAGATGGTATATGGATACTTTGAGGGGTATTTATAAAGCAACAAAAGCTGCAGATCATGACACAGAAGTATTTTGGCTCAGAGTAAAAAGAGGAGAGCAATGGGGAAACTGTCCTGGCCAAGTGCTCAAACTACCTGGTGCCAGGCAAGGACAGCCACAGGGTCATTGCTAAAGATGCAGAAATGCAGGCAACTGGTTTTTGTTCTGTACTTCTACAGTACTTAACACAGCAAGAACCAGGTCAGTGGAGTGTTCCTAACAGCCATGATAGGTTATGATAAATAAGAGTTTGGAGAAGATCACATAGCATCCCATTAAGTGGTCTCTGTAGTTTAACACAGATATCCATAACTCAAAGAAAGTCTTACATTACCAGACATTCAACACTTCCTTAGCCATCAAGCAGGGTAAAAAGCAGTCTCTCTCTTGTATGTGATTTTTTTTAAAAGTCTGTCATAAATAATATCAAAACCAAGGCAAAGTTGCTCTACTTCAAAACCAAGGATCACAGAACCCTACGAAAGTATTAATCTCTTCTTGGTTTTTCAAAGAATGGAAAGCAAATCAAACTATAGAGCATGTTAAACTGAGCATTAGAAGGGCTCTCAGCCACTTCCAAAATTACTTGAGAGCACATTATAATTAGCAAAGGTATGTGACAGTTTTATACCCCTCTATGATGCATGATTAAAGCCAGGCAGCCCAGCTCTGCCGCGAGTCCCGCGCGCCGTCAAAACAGATGTGACAAGAACTGCAAGCAGCTCCCAGACAGACTGTGAGAAAGCATAGGCAGATAACATTTTGGCCATCAAAGATGTAAGATCCAATACAAAACTAATTAAACCTCAAAACCCCTCAGAGAGGTAGGAAAACGGAGGTTTTATGAAGTGTCCTGTGCTTGAGCTGCAGTGCCCCAGCCTGAGAACAAGCATGAGAACGAGCTCCTGCCTTTCTCTCTGAGGTGCAACAGGGAACAAAAGTTTACAGCATTGATATCAACAGCTCACAGCCTCAGCACGAGGACGCAGGACACAAATGACTGGAGAGATGTTGCAGTAACACCACCAGGATGACCTGTGACTTCTGATTTTTCCCCACCCAAGACAGGTACCTCTTATCTGTCTGCAACAGAGAAGTATGGAGTCCTGGGCCACTGTGAAAAGCCAAGTCTAAACTCCTCACAAATCCTGCCTCTCACATGGCTTTGTCTGCTGAACACTCAAAAAATCAATTGGAGGTTCAGCTCCTTACCACCATGGAATAACAAGGTACAGCAGGGAAGCTGTGCATCATCCAAGACCTTTGCCTCTTGAACTGGGGTTGGTGGGAAAGAAGCACATAAGGAACGTGGAGAATCTTAGGCTTTTGGATTCCACAGTTGGTTTTAAGTGTGAAACAGTGTGGCAAGTTTGTTTCTGAGAAGTGTATCCAAGCCATCGTGTTTATTCTAATTTACCTACAGATTTTCATATTTAGACTACATCTTAATGCTTCTTCCTTCATGACATTCCTCTGCTTCCAGGTAGCCTCAGAGCTCACCTCTAACATCCCAGCAGCTTCAGGCAGTTTCCCTGATATATTCCTTCAGCCATTCCCACTGCACTTCTCCTTTTGTGCTCTCTTCCCCATCTCCTCTGCAGAAATTTCTTTCCTCCTTATCCCCATGCCCAAGAGGTAATCCCCTTCTACAGGAGGTGCTGCAGAAATGGTGCAGCTGGTTTCTCCTTCAGGCACCTCATGCTTTCCCCAGCACAGCTGTTTGGGTGAGGTGTTTGGTTGTGTGTTTTGTTTGTTTGTGTGACAGACAGACAATTTGCCAGTGCCCAGAGACTCACCCATGGTTCATCCCTGGATTTTTTTAGTTACAACAGTTGCAAAAGGCAAGGCAATTACACAAGGCAATCACTAAGTGGACACTCTTAGATCTGGAGAGTTTTTGAGAACCTCACAACGCGGAATTTATGAATTTTATCAAAGGCAAATCTTCTGCTCCTGCTGCAAAGGTGAGCTGGTTCAGGTGGGGAAAACACTGAAGCCACTACTTTCTGATGGCTTTGCTATGAAGAAATTAACTTGTTGCATGTTTACAAGCAGGCATACATTGCTCTGTGGCTGTTTTGATGAAGAATGACTACAGTCCCTTTACAATCAATCTTCTCATCACATCAGTTTCATTTGGAGGCAGTAAATGCAGTCAGTGCAGCTGCCTGGTTCAGGTCCTGATATCCACTGATGCTGAATGTCTGTGCAGCAATGCAAGAGAACTTAATTAAGTGGTATATGCATGTATAAACGAACTATATAAATCTGTTAAACTTAATCAGTTAATTAGAAATAGAGCTTTCAATGCAAGGACCTATGGTTACGCCTATGCGCCAGCCTAAGCCTCTCCACAACAGGGGATCTTAGGGAGCAGGATTGCTTCCAAGCAACTGCATGTGCTGCCAAGCTGTCTTTGTGTCCACAATTATGCTTTGCTATTACCATGGTTCACAAAAGAACAAATAAAACACACTGCAACAAGCATTTGCTATCACTGGAAGCACATTTTGCTGTGCGAGTGTCAGTCCTCTAAAAATGATGTTTTGCAGATGTCTCCATTTGGGAGGCTGCTTTAGTGGACACTAACAAAGTGTCTCTGGATGTCAAAACTTCAAGAGAACATGTCAAATCACTTTCCAACATCCTGCAGCTGAAGTGATTGCAATACACCTTTTATTTCTGAGAAAATAATCATGGTTGTCCCTATGTAAAGCAATGGGATGTTTCATGCAAGTGAGGTGTGTGCAGAGCAGCAGTTTTTATGCTATGCAACACATATAAATGTTGAAAAAACATGTGATGATTTAATATCAGTAATTTGACCAAACAGAGTGCAGAGCCTAACAGGAGATGTGAATGCTCACTGTGTGCCCCAGTGCTACAGCAGAGCATCAAACAGGGTTTTGCACGGTGTCTGAACAAAGGAGTTTGCTGAACAGGTCTGTACAATTAAAAGCCTACAAGTCAACCCAAGAGAACTGGAATTCCCTTCCACTCGGTGAAGCATCTGGCCTGATTGCTGGTGGCTGCTGATCACTGCCATGTCATCACTCTAAAGCCGTGAAACATCCCTGCCACCGTGTTAATTAGCTCCCCTTGCAAAGTGCTTAAGCCATAGAGTGAGGTTACTCACGTGATGTCTCTGCGCTGATAGCAACCTTGGAGAAGGCAAGCGATCAGGTCGCTGATAAACTCCACATCATCCCCGTGAAGAGCAGCTTCCAGTTCCTAATGAGCAGAAAGGAGAGAAGAGAAAAAAAAAATAAAAAAATCCAACCATTAAACTAATTCCTTAGAATTTCCTGCTAGCCCGTCAGGACCAAAAAGGCCCAAACAGCCTCATGTGCGTGTACAGCAGCAGAGCACCTTCCTCATCATTAAAAATACTGCTTCTACTACCTCTTCATTGCAAGAGTTTATGAGAAGACCTTGAAAGGCTTTTACTGAATGTCACTCTCCAGCCAGAAGACTAATGCTTTTGTCTGGACGCAGAAAAATAGGGTTCAGTGAGGCTGAGATCCACTACAGCCTAATAAGAAAGCCATGATTTCTCCCATGTTCACCTGATGGACAGGAATCAACAGTTTCATTCTCCTGCTTTACTTCCACTCACTAAGGCTGGTGAGCTCAATTTAAAAGATGTGCTCAGAAAGCAGGGCCCTAAAAGCCACTTATAACCCAGAAGTAGCAGTTTCAGATGGATTGCCAGAAATGGCTGAAAGCTAGCAAGGAAATGCCTCAAAGAAAATCAGACATTTTGATTATTTAACTTATTTCCCATTAGGTTCTTTTTTCTTTCCAACTCCAGTAGGAGAGAAAGGATAGAGGGATGTCAGACTTCATGACCCAAAATCTCAATTCTTGATGGAGGGTATCACAGCTTATTTCAGCACAGTGGAGTTCACAAAGATGTGAGGCAGAAACTGATCCACAAAAAGGATAAACTCCTGAAATTCAGTTATTACAAATTTTGCACATATTGTGACAAATACATTTTTTTCAGCTAGCAGTTTCAAGCTTTGTTTTCCGAATATTATTTGGTTAACTACAGTTTTATTTGTATGCCAGAAAATTATTCACAGTAAGAAAAATCCACTTTCTATAAGATTTATCATCGCTAGCATACAGAGCTTAACAAGATTTAATATGGATAAACAATATAGGCATAAGAAGCTATTCTTTTTGGGTTTCAAAGTAAATAATGGATGAATACAAATTCCTACTTGAATGTTACTCAACAGACTGTTACACAAATAGCTAAGCTAATGGCTACAGAATAAAGGTTAATGGCCAGAGAATAAAGGATAAACGTTTTGGCACTTACCCAATAAAGAAGAGAAAGTGCTTTTTTATTAGACCGCAGTAACTGCAGTAATAAAATTATTGATAACAGATTGCAGCTTAAACGCTGCTTGTAGTTTTTTATTGGAAATGTATTAATGGCATATTTTCATTACCAACACTGCTCTTATTTACCTCTTGTGCAACCCCCAAAGTGCTTCAGGAGCAGAAGCCTGACACCTGCCCTGTGAAGAATGTACTAAGCTCATCTATTATATGTGGAAACTGGAGGTAAGGAAAGGGCAGCATGCAGCCAAAGCCTGATGCAGCGTGCCTGCCACAGAGCTAGGGAAAGTACCAGCAATCTCTGGTCCCTGAGCACCCTGCTGAATGACAAGTTAATACAAAAACTGCAGTTGTTGCTTGTCATCCCTTGGAGAGAGTGATATTATTGTTGTATAAACAGTAATCATGCTATATAAATAGTAATTACCGAATGAATTCACTTAGAATCGTGGAATGTCCCATGTTTGAAGGGACCCACAAGGACTGACTCCAGCTCCTGGCCCTGGCCCTTCTTACCACTTAATAAGTGGCTAGTAGTTTAGAGGTGTTGACTTACTTTATTTGTAAAATGTTTTAGTGGACCTATGCCTTCTATAAATATCCCTGGGGGAGAGGGGAGGAGGGAGGACCTAAAGGATGTGATACGCTAAACCATCCCAGGTGTGTTACCACATTACCACAATAAACTTGCAGCCTGTGAAAAATGACATGTTAGAACCCAGAATGATGGGCAGGAGGAAAGTTAAGTCTCCAGGATGCCTCCCTGCATTCAGCCTCTCCCTCATCCACATACACTTGTTCATTAAAGCTGTCAGTCAGCAGTCTGCCCCTGCTAGGATGTGACAGCCTTTTGTATGAAGGAATATTTAAACTGCCTCCCGTGAGCCTTTTCAGCCTGCTGTTTGACTAACACTCCTTAAGCAGTGGCCACAACTGCCTCAGATAGCCCCTATCTGCAGCCATTGTTTTTCAGGCCCCAGAGTGACCTCGACATTTTTGGAGTTGGCAGGTCACCCCAGGAGCAGGGGGACATTCCTGGGGCGCTGGGCAAGATGCCATCTCCTGGGCAGGGACTAAAACACCTGGCTTGTTTCTCCCCCCTCTCCTGCTGCTTTCTCTCTCCCAGAAGGATGCTCCTTGTCCTTGTCTTCATGGCAGGTGTAGCACCGATTTTGGGGACCTGACCCAGCCTCAGAGGGATCTCACAGCCACTGGATAATGGGGGCTCTGGGCATGCAGACCAGCGTGGGGCTGGGTGCAGAGTCCCAGTGCCAGGCTGGGTTAAGGGGCTCTGGAACAAGCCAAGATCAATCAGCACACACACAGCATGGGGCCAGTGAAGGTCCATCCCCGGCAGGCGTGAGGCTGTCGGTGCTTCTGGAGAAAAGACACTCAAACTGTGCTCCCCAATGCCATGGGTGCTTCCTGCAGCCCATCCTGACCCTCTGCTCCCTGCCAACAGGAACACCCAGTGCCAGAATCTTACAGTAAAGGCACAGTCCGAGTGTTACCGTGAGTATTTGTCTTGGAAAAAAGATACTGACATTGTCCTGTAATGTTTCTGTCTACATTTTTACTATTGCTGTTTGTGATAGAAGGGTAAGAGCAGAGAGAGGAGCCTGATGAATGAACACAGAGCTTGAACAATGAACTCAGGGTTGGGTCCATCGGCCCTGTTTAACTGAATGCCAGAATTTTCTATCCCACTGGATTCTCCAGCTTCCTGTCCCAAAACACCTAAATCCCAGACTCTTCCCACACACTCAGAGTGCTGTGGGAATGAGAGACACACCAGGAGGATGTGAGCCAAATCTTAACATCTCAGGAGCATGAACAGAGAGTTAATACCCCCTCAGGTTTGCACCTAATGCTTCAGCCCACATTTTGCAGGAGGATTTTTTCCAGCCCTGTCCTCCAACAAGGGACAGCCAGCAAAGCAGCACGGTGCTCAAGCAGCACATCTGAACAGAGGTAGGGCTGAAGTGATGCCAGGAACTCTCAGGAGAAAGAGGCCACCAAAACCCCTCTAGTCGTAAGGGCAAACCCTGCCCCAGTCACCCATCCCCACACTCCTCCAGGCTGGCCAGGACGAGCAGCTCAGCTTCCTCCCCGCCACCATCCTCCCCATGCCTCCAATCCTTTTGTTTTTCCCCTTTTCTCTTTGAGCACTGAGCTGTGAGCACAGAAATCTGAACCTTGCCAAAACGCTTTGGGGACAGCACAGAAAGGAAACAGAAGAGGCAGCAAATCAGCAGAGGAAAAGGGGGGGACACACATCTCCTCCTCCTCTAGCTGGAGAGAGCAACAGACAGGAGAAAAGCAGGATTCTCCCCCTCTCCAGCTGGCGTCACACCTCATTAGGGAAAAGCCTGTTTAACGTCCTTCCCTCCCCCCAGCCCGGTACTAAATCCCCCCTGAGTCAGGCAAGGACTGTTGGGAAGAGGCAGTCACCAGAGCAGGGCTGGGAGCAAGGGTGACCACCTCTGCCAGGAGCAGCAGTGGCCCGAAGCAGGGCTAGCAGGATGGCCAGGAGGCACCAACCCATCCCTCCCCCACCCCCTGGCACAGAAGGGCTGGGAGCAAGGGTGACCACCTCTGCCAGGAGCAGCAGTGGCCCAAAGCAGGGCTAGCAGGATGGCCAGGAGGCACCAACCCATCCCTCCCCACTCCCCGGCACAGAAGGGCTGGTTCCCCTCGCCTGCTGCCTGCCCCACACCCAGCACTAGGGCAGGTGTGGTTAACCCCATAACTGGGGGCCTGAAACAAACTCCTGGATGCCTTTTTGATACCTGCCCAGATTTTGGAGAGGGAGGACAGTCAACCTTCCCGATGAAAGTAAACAAACGAGTCCACAACAGCGACACCACTGTCACCAAGCCAGCGTGGGGTGACCACGGGGCTGCTGCACGCGCTGATTTTGAGCTGTGGAAAGCAGCCAGGCAGCCTCCAGCTCCTGCTCCAGCCAGCTGACTGCACAGAGGGCATCACACAGCCTGGGGCCTTCATTTCACAACACAGACTCCTCCAAACCTACCAGAGCCCAGTGTCAGCAGGCTGGGTGCTGAGGTGCAGGACTACAGTTTAGAGGTTTCTTCTGTGCTGGAGCTGAATCATCTATAACTGAATCTGATGGACATAACCAGTTTAAGCACAGCTAAGCCTTGTCCAAGCTAGGCATCAGTTTAAAAACCCCAATCCCTTCAGCTCTATTTCCATACTGCTGCCATTATTATCAGCTTTCCATTGCAATGCTCCAAAGTGACTCAACAGGCTTTTGCAGAGGCTTTAGGAGATCACCAAAAGCTACCAGCGGGATGTTCTGAGCCAGCCCCAGCCCATGCTCTGAATTTTCAATGCCATCACTGAGTCAAGCCAGGATGTTCTTTTCCCCTCACGGATAATTAATGACAACAGGCATCTGGGCAAAAGTTTGACAAAGTCATGCCAAAGAGTACTGGGATTGGACAGGAAGATGAAAAGTCAACTGCGGGCCTGAAATGCTTCCAAGAAGCACCATTTATCCCTGCCGGTGTGAAGCCAGTGTCTGTCGGGGTGCTCAGCCCCTAAAACCTTCTCAGAATGCCTGAGAGTACCAAGCCCCCACGCAGCACGCTGCCTGCAGCCCAGTGCCACGTTCTCCCTGCTTGGGGTTCCTGCCATCACATGGAAACAGTTCCCAAAATATGAATTCTACTGGGAGTGCTCTGCATGATGAGCCAGGAGGGCACTGCAGGGCATTAGGGGTGCTCCTAGGGCCACAGTACCCTACAAGGGCAAACAGCAGTGGGTTTAGCTGGCTGTCATGAATTCAGAAAAAAGTTACGGCTCCTGGTCCTGATGGAGTTCCCCAGATATGCCATCTTAATTTTAAGTGGCTAGTTGGAAACACTGTGTGCTATCCAAATCTGCAGCTGGATGCACCTCTCCAGCTTCCCCAGTCCTGCAGGAGCCTGCATGCTGCCCTCTCTATGATCCTCCAGGGCTTTAAGGCTTCCTGAGTTAAAAGGATCCCCAACTTCTCCTCTCTGCCTTTCCACAGGATGGAAAATGGGTGCTAAACGCCCTCCCTGTGCTCCTGGCAGTGGGGATGATATCAGCAGCTGTCTCAGGGAAACATCATCATCTTTGCCTCACCCTTGGGACCACGAGCTCAGAGGGAGCCAAGCTGGCCTTCTACAGCAGCTTTGGGGTGTGAGGCAAAGAGGTTAATGACACTCATCACTACAGTGGTCCCAGCTCCTCTCTGAGCCTCCGTTCTGATGTGTGCAACATCAAAGGATGGAGAGCAAATACCTGAGGGAGGAAAAAAGCTATCCTGTCAGAAGGGGACTATCTTTTGGGGAGGGGGGCAAAGCAAGAGCAGCAAAGGTACTTCCTTTTCCCGTTTCTTCAGGTTCCCCCTTAATGTCTGTCAGTGCCTTCTGAGATGTCTACCTTCCTCGACTTTCTGAGAGCAGATTTTGAGGCTATTTCTAACACGTTGTAAATAGGAGCATAATGTTACTCCAGGGCTAGGCAGAGGTGTGAGATGACAGCTTTGTATGAGGGAGGTTGGCTATAAACAGAAAGCCAGGGAGAATTTGTCGTATTGCCTCCACATTATGGCTGCTTGCAAAGAACAAATCCCATGTGCTCCCCACTGGTGCCAGCAGCACGAGGGGTAACTCAGCCATCCTCTCCTCCAGCAGCTCCCTCCAGCTATGAAAGGGAATGCAAGAGACATCAGATTCTGCTCAGTTCAGCCTAAGTAGGTTTGCAAATTCAAACTGTTTGCCGTGCCAGTGGACATTTTGGTCAGGCTAGAATTTTCCAGGCTTGGTTTATAGGCAAACTTACATTTTGTCTTCCTTTACCCTCCCTATCAGGATGCTTAAAACTCTGAGACCAGCATGCCCTCTATCTACCACCCATCCCACTCACCAGAATGGCTGGAGTTCTCCATCCACATTAACCTGCTGCCTGATCTGTCCCTTGGGACAGGGACCCTCCCCTATTTGCACAGAACACCGTTCCTTGCTCTCCAAGTGGAATTTTTCACTGCTGTGTAATACAAACACAAACGAGCAGCTCACACTGGCTAGCTAAACTGTACTGAAAAGAGATTTCAGACTGATCAATCCAGTCTCCCTCATGCCCCACAGCCAGTATGTACCCACATGTACCAGTGCTAATAATGCTTTCCTCTCCTCCTAGCTCATCTTGCCTGCAGTGCAAGCGATTTGAGAACTGCATTTGTTATGAATGTATGCATTGTCAGCACTTTAAAGATGCAAAACTGCTACTCATTCCATTTCCTCCCCCTGGCTAAGAACCTTTTCAGATGGACAGGGCGCATCTGAGGCTCTGAAGTTACAAGTGATTAGTTTCTGTTTAGTAGTTAGATATTAGTACTTTATGCCTCCAGAGCAGCTGCCATCCTAGAGCATCAAAGCATTCAAAGAGCATTCAGTAAAGCCTTGGAGCACCTGTGAAGAAAGGGGAGGCACACACCCACGTGCAGAGCACTTTTACAGACAGCCCAACTAACACAAGCCCCAGCATCCTCACCATGGGCATGCTTCACTCAGTGGTGGGGCTGAGAGAGGAGCTGTAAGGCTCCTGACACTTGATGCCACTGCAATAATCTTTC
The DNA here is from genome assembly GCA_034509425.1 of Eopsaltria australis. NCBI lineage: Eukaryota > Metazoa > Chordata > Aves > Passeriformes > Petroicidae > Eopsaltria > Eopsaltria australis. The sequence continues at coordinate 28,780 of JAVTVJ010000013.1, read as the reverse complement.
TTTTTCCGCAGTTTTATGAGCAGCCAAAGCCTTTGGAGATCGTGCTATTTCCCTCCAAAGGATAATTTCTCCCTTTCAAAATAATCCCCTGTTCCTTCAGTGCAGATAATCTACACCATTTACCATAAGCCAGTTAGGCTGGCTGGGGGGCAAGCATTGCACTGGGCACCGAGCTGGCTTTACAGGAAATTTCAGGCTCAGCAGAACCTCCAGCCTGTGGTTTGCAGACTCCTTGCAGACCCCGTGGAAGACTTCCAAGAGGTCTGTGAAGGGCAAATAAGAAAAGCAAGCCTAACACCAGTCAGCTTATATTTCTAGTCAGGGGTCTATGCCTTTATGGGTAAAGTATTGGCACTGTGGTCTTAAAAAAAAACAACAAACAAACCAAAACTCTGCCCTCCTCCTCCCACCCCAAAAGTGGCTCACTACCATTCCCCAAGCCACAAGTTCAACTCCTCCAGCTAAAAAAATAACCTCCAAACACAACAGTGCGAGAGGAAACACAGTCTGCTTGAATTGCATCCTGTTTGCCTCACCCTCAGAGAGATATCATTTATTATGGCTTAGAAAGGCCCTCTCCCAATGGCTGCACTTGTATGGGGTATCAGAAGTATTCAGATCACTGAACTAATTGTAGACTGCACTGGTTTAGGATTTTTTGGATTTTTTTTCTGGGAAGACAGGGTGAGAAAAGTGGTGAGCAGACAGCTAGAGTTTGGCCCCATTCCGAAACTAACCCAAAATATTGTATAGATAATACATCATTAAGCTCTTGCAGTCTCGTGTCAGCAGTACCTTGCTGGTAAAACCCAACCAAAACAACCCCAAACCCTCTCTCTCCACATATGCTGGATTCAGCACTCCCATTTATGGGCTAAGTACTACCAGCAGTTAAAGACTAAAAATTTTAGCAAGTGTTTTACACAGCACTTTGGGTGAGCACAGTGCTGTTGGTGGGAAACAGCATCAGCTCTACCTGTTTTGATGCTGTTTCTGGAAACAACAGCAGCGGGTTACGATGGTCCCTCCCCAGACAATTCAGCTGCACGATAAATAAAGAACAGCTGATCCTGCCGTGTCACCATCTCCTGTGGTAAGAGGCTTCCTGGGTACCTAGTGGGAGTTCTGCTAAGCTTTTAAGCCCATTGGCAACGTGGGGAACAGTCTGTAGCTCCAAAGCCAAGAGGCTCGAAGTAATAATCCGATTTCAAAGCTCCTCCTCCTCTCCAGCCAAAGGCAGCAAGGGAGGATGAGATCAGACTGTAGATGCTCTTCATTTTAGGTCTGGCCATTGCACTCATCTGCTCAGCATGAGCACTGGGAAGGGGAAGGATGAGTGCCAAAATCTGGAATGGATTGCTTGGCTAAAGTTTCTGCAAAGATTTCAAAACTTACTGGGAAAATAATTTTTTAAAGAGAATTTTCACTGCTTTGGATGCAGCTTTGTCTATCTAAGCAACATCCACTTTTCTAGTTCATGCACTGGCCAAAACTCGGGGGATTTACTCCCTGCCATCAGGCACTCCTGAGGCACCAGGGAACTCGAGCTCTGCAGCTGGTTTGCACCCTCCCCACAAAACCTCTCCTGGAACAGCAACCAGTGCTGCTCCTCTGGCATTTATGCTGCTCCCCCCTCCAGGATGTTATTAGCTGCCAGGTGATATGCAAGCCATGAAACAACTTATCTCCAGGAGCCTTGAGATAAACAGAAAGTCCAGATCATCCCTTAAGGAGTCAGGTGATTTCCTCGCATCCCTTCTGCCCCTCAAACAAAAACAACGACCTGGCTTTTGAACGGAGGAAGAAAGGTCCCTGCTCACCACTGCCTGAAAAAGCAGGGTGAAACAATAAAATACATTCAGGTAGAAAAAAGACTAAAACCTTGCTTTTTCCCTTTAATCTGATCTCCACAGCCAGCCATTCTTATGCCTGCCCTTGGATGCTGTGCAGAGTGCAGCCCACACTGCACACACGCTGCAAACACGCTGCAAACAAACCCTGCCTGGGGCTCAGTGGGGAGAGTGGCCTGAAAGCGCTGCTGGCCCTGAAAACTCATCCTTGCTCCGGGTGGGACAAAAGGCAAGCCACCAAGGGAGAGGGAGCCAGCAGCCACACACAGGTACCCCACACGCTTCTGCCACTGCCAAGATGAAAGGTGGGTGAATTCCACCACAGTGCCACGGTGAGATCCAAGTTCCAGCACCTTTTTTTCCTACTAATTTAGCAAGGAAGGATTTGAAGAAGTATGAAATAACTGCCTACTGCTATCAACCCTGATGAAGCAGCCAGGCAGCTACTCAGATGTGTGAGGCTTAGTCTCAAGCCTAAGAATAAGTTTTAAAAACACACATCTATTCCATGGCATCTCAGTTGCTAGAACTAGAACTAATGTCTTTTCCATACTCTTAGATCAGTGTCTGCTCTACTCTGGATAGCCAAAAGCATCATCTTGTTTATCTGTCAGACTTTCTGAACTTATTCCAAGCTTATATAGTCCAGACATACTTCAATAAAAAAATTAATGGCTTTTATACAATTTTTTTTATTATTACAACAAACACAGATGCTACCACCTTAATGAGATGTATATGCACTAAGGGGTAGGCTGGGAATAGGAAATGGTGTTTCAAGGCAGTTGAATACTGCAAACAAGTCACACAGAGCTGGCTTCCCAAGGCACGTCACTGCAGGATCCAATGTCAAAATAAATCTGAGAAGTTATCTCTTCCTACTCACACTCTACCTCCAGCCCTGTCCAAAAAGATCAGTACTTCATTGGATATGTGGGAAAGACCCCCCTGCCAGAGCTTTTAAAGCCTGGCTGGGGGCTCACAGCCTCTACCCCTACTGCTGCCCATTACACCTTCCCCTTCTGGTGCTTATCCTGTGGAACACACGATGCTGCCCTAATGAAAACCCAAACAGGACCTAACAGGGTTGCCTGATGACCGAGGCAACTGCTCCTGGGGCTAGGAGCAGCCAGGAGCCCCATGGGAATTCCCATTCCCTTCTCCCTGGAGCTGGAAAAAGGAGAAGGAAAAGCTCAAAAAAAAGAAAAAACAAAACAAAACAAAAAAAAAAAAACCAAAGCAAAAAGCCAGCAGTCCCAGGGTTTTGAGTCAGAGTAATGTGCAAAAACTCAGGAGCTGCTTCTTGCAACACACTGCAAGTAACTCAACATTCTCCCCTTGGCCTGAGGTGGCCATGAACCACCATCCATCCACTTGCACTCCCATCTGGAAGGAGCTTGGCTCACACGTGTGTTTGCCAAGGGAAACAACACAGAGCCCTTTGCGTGCTTGGGACTCACGCTCCACGTTTTACTCCACATCTGGCAAGGCTGCTCCATAAAAAAGGTGATGGAGTGCTTGTGGCTCTCCTTCCAGAGCACAGGATGAAAATCTTCTTCAACACACACGCCATGCAGGAATTCTTCTCCAGCTTAATTTAAAGCTGTCTTTATAGCCAATAAATTTGCAGATTGCTACAATCATTTGGCTATTTAAACAATAATAGTTATTTCTGCCAGAAAGGGCAAATAATTATTATTATGATGATGTTCATAAATGTTAATGTTAACTACACTCTTAAAACACATGTTATAAAAAGCATCATAATTTGAGAGAAGGGCAGTAAACTATTGCCCAGGCACAGGGGAAACCAGCTCTATTGCTATAATAGTTATTCTACAGACATTAGTTGGAGTACCTTTTTCTTCTAAATTTTCCTGACATCCAGAATATGAAAAAAAGAAAAAAAAACCAAACCAGGCTTGTTTCATTATACTTAAAAACAAACAAAAAACTGACCCAAAAGTCTGTTACATCTAATAAACTGTAATAGCCAGTTTTGTTTCTGCAATTCAGAGCAGAACTGATGACATTGGATTACCCAAAGATCTGCACAAAACGCTTTGGTTGGATGAAATAGCTGATCTGCCTGAAGTGGGGGGGAAAAAAAGCTCACGATAACAGATAATTATATAACCAGCTTGTAAAAGTGTTATTAGTAGGGCATGGGATCAGGAAAGGCCTGGCTTTTATTCTCACTTCATGCATTCACAGTGATGAGAGCTAAATCTCTGTCCATCTCTCCCTCCTCCCTCACCCAAATGTTAGATAATTTTTAGCCAACCCTGTAAAACACTTGCAATCTCTGAGTAAAAGCAAGGCTGAGGTTAATGTACTGCTACTTCTCTAGCATTCAGATGCTGTGTTCCACCTTGATAACAGAAGAGAAAACTGGGGAAAAAAAATTTCCTCTGCTGTTCAGATAAGGTAGCTTGAGGACTCAGGGGTAAACTCCAAAGTTCAACATTTTAGTTTGAAAGGACATTTCCAGTCACTGGCTACTGGAATTCAGATCTTGAGATCCTGACTAAGTGATAAAATGCAATAAAAAAAAAAAAGACAGCTTTGCCAGAAATTCTCTCTTTCTTTCAAGGAAGGAATGGGAACATTAGACATTCCATACTTTAACTGAGCATAGCAAAAACCCTTGCATGGACCTTGCTCTCAGTTATCCACAGCTGGATGTCTCTGGAAATCTTTCCTCTGGAGTACAGTTTTGCTCCTCCTTTCTCAGGAACAACAGAGTTGAAAGCAGGAGAAAAATTAAACTGGTGGCAACGAACCTTGAAGGTCTGACAGTGACCTGCAGCACCAAGGTCTCTGAAACTGCTTTCATTTGCCAGAACATAAATTAGATTCCTCACTAGGTATGGCACCGGGGTTAATGGGAGCTTTATAAAGCCTTCTTTGAACATACAGATTATCCTTTTCAAAAAAGACTAATCTTGTGGTTTAAAGTACAGTACTGGGAGCCAGGAAACCTATTCCCAGCTCTGCCAGGCTGGGTGACTTCAGGCAACCCACTTGACTATTCTCTGCTCTTTCTCAATGTGTACAGCAGAGACAAATACCTAAATCTCCCATGAGGCTTAATATTTGTCAGACAACAGAACCAGTTTAACTCTTCACAGACCCCTCCAAGCAGATGATGTCCAGCAGGGTTGCTCAAGCTTCTCCAAACACAAGGTCCCACAGACACCAGAAAAGGACACCTGCACTGGGCACTTCATGTGGGCAAGAATCCTGAGTCAAAATGTTATCAACTACATTTTTTTTTTTCAGCAGTGAAAGAAATGCCTGATCCTGTCTGGCATTACTGCCCAGAGGAGGTGTTCAAAAGGAGCAAAACTGAGAAAGAAGGAAAAATTCAAGTTTAGGAAAAGCCATGCTGCTGTCTGGGCAACTCAACAGACAGCTTTCCTCCACAGGATCTGATTTCACTGCAAGAATGTTAAAAACAGCTTCAAAAGACAACAAAATAAATTCAATTAAAAGAATTACCAAATATTTCAAAAGTACAATAAAAAAAATACCAAAAGTGTGAGATGACACAGAATATTCAGTGCTGGGAACAAGGATCACTGCTTTGCTTCCTAATAAATTCATCCTGAGCATTTGCACAGTGAAAACCAATACTGGCTTAAGAGTCTCCTTTCAGAAGGTGCCTGCCATCCCTCCCAAACTGTCATAGTTATATCCTCCTCACATTTTAGTGTCCCTGCAGCAGGCTCCTTCAAACTTTAAAATAAAATGTGTAGAAAACATCTGAGCCTAGAACAATCCTATGAATCCCAAAGCTCCTAAAAAGAGAGCATGGGGAACCTTACTTGTGCTCTGCACTGCAACATTTCAGACCCACATCTTCCAAGACTGAGCACAGCTCTTTTCTGCTCTCAGATCAGTGCATTCCTGTGTTGCCCCTGTTTGAAAAACCTCCTTGGCCATGAGTTTGGGTGACTCTGACCTGGTCACTCTCAGGGAGCTCAGTCCCAGTGTTGATGTCTGGCAACATTTCCTCTGACTCAGCCTTGCTAATAAAGCTTCAGTAAGAGGAACTCCAAAGATTGTTTCCCAAGTCATTCCCTTCCAGCATGCAGAAATCTCAGGAAGTCGTTTGAACTCAATAACCTCCACAGCATTTCCACACAGTCAAAATAGAACAAGAAAAGGCAAACAAAACAAAACAAACAAAACAAAAAAGTCACATCCTACACTGCAGCCTACAAAATCTCCTCATTCCAGGGTTTCTTGCACAGAAGACAGTTAAGCAACCACAACAAAGTAACGTCACTTCCTTTTCCTCCAAAATAAATTTTAGTGTTGAAAAAGTCCACCTATTCATTTACTGTGGGCAGCCTCAGTTAACACAGGAGCACCTCCACAGCCAGCAAAGAATAGCTAAAGAATAGTCAAATTCAGGACTGTCTTTGGATTGATTTCCAGCTGGGGTCCAAAGTTAGGAATTTTCTTCCCCCCTCTTCCCCAGTTGTCCATTGATCCGAGAAAAAATGAAACAACCCAAAAATGTTCAGACTCACTTTTGTATAAACTGAGATATCGTAATTATTTTTCAAATGAAAACCAAATGATGACATTTTCCTAACAGCATTTGCAAAAGAGCCAGAGCAGTGTGATCCATTGCTATTCATTCCTTTGGACACAGATCCAATCTTTCAGTCCCTCTGTGCTTATTGGCTATAAGGAAGGTAGAGCAGCAAGGAGCACTAAAGGATTAATTCTCACAATAGTGGGAAGCAGGAGTCCCAGCTCTTGGGGGGGTGAGTGGGGGAGAAGGGAGAAAGATGAGTGTGTAGGCTGCATCCCTGGGCTTTGGACTTCCTTGCTGTGATTTCTTCTTCAGCCTAAAGTCACCTTAAAACAGAGCTAGCATGGGAAGAGTGCCCCGGTGACTTAAATGAAAAAAGCATTACGGGAATTCTGCTTTAAACCTGCAAAGACTGTGAGAGGAGTTATATGTGAGATAACTCATGGCAGAGCTCAGCAGGGAAGAGAATAGCTAAGGCACAAACAGTTCATACTCTGTTTGTTGTGAGTCACACAGCAGCTGAACAGATTTATGATTCAGATGTTTTAGTGTTGGTTATCAGCGATTAGCTCAAACTCTTAGAAAAACAGAGAGAAAGAGAAAGATTAAGCTTTTGTCTGCTCCAGCCCTCATCCTTCCTTTGCCTGGCAGCGGGGGTTACTGATTGTTTCTGTCCCTTTCTTAACATCAGAATGGCTCTGAGCCACACTCACTGCAGAAGCAGATCACACTGCCAATATTGCCATCAACACCAGATTCAACAGTAACCACTGAAGGGTGACATCATTTGTTCAGGTACATATGCAAGTGTATTTGTGACATTTGGTTATATGGCAACTTTTAAGTGTGGGGTTTTTTCCAAACACATAGAAATCATTTGGGACACAGAAAGGGCTGACAAAGAAGGACTGGTTTTGCTAACTTTATCTTCAAACTCTGTATAAGCCCAGTAATATACACACAAGAAAACTTCACGCATCTTTATGGCATTTAACCTTGCAACACCCATGCAGGCTTCTCACAGGCAAGCTGAGTGACCTGCCTAAGATCACACAGGAATGCAGAGCACTAAAACTGAGCTCAACTCTCAGGCTAGACCTCTGGCCATTGCAGCATTAATCCATTTCTAATTTAGTTTAATTGAACTTAATGCTCAGCTAACAGATTTCTGCCAACCCATTCTTATGTGGTGTGGAGCTACACATGAGAGATCTGGGCTTTTTTTGTGAATCACATCTGTACATGTAAATGTAATGATACAGCCTAAAGGACAGAGTTATCCTCAGCATCTCCACAACCAGGGGGCCTGAAATGCTGCTGGCCTTCAAAAGCCACACTGCAGCTGAACTCTGTGGGTGTGGAGGAGAAGGGAGGGGAGACACTGTTCCTTGATCACTGCATCCACAGGGTGATGGACATCCCTGTCACAGATCAAGGTCCAAAGTCCTTATGGGAGAAGTGAACACAACACCCAACTTTTCAAATGCTCGGAGCCCAACACAGTGCCTTTCTGGAAGAGGCTCTACACTCAGGAATCAGGGAATTTAGAGAGGTAATCAGGGTAATTTAATCACATGCAATGTTGATACAGCGACTGTGGGTTATACTGCCATAAAAAGAGTTCCCCCCCAATACCTTGATCGTTGTTAAAGCTCACAGCAACATTAGGACTTGCACTTGATGGCAGATTCCTCTCTTACAGGTCAGCCAGCCCCACTAATCCAAGACAACTCTGGGCAAATGCTTACGTGCTGAGCCAGAGCTCAGCATAAGCAACAAACATGATGCTCTTGGTGTGTCTCCAAGCTCACACGTGCGTGTTCCCTGAGCACACAGCCCGCCTGTGTGCAATCCAGCATGGCTGGGAGACAAACAGGCTGCACATCTGCACATCAGTGCTGCGGCGGCTCCAACACGGAAAAGGAACATCAGCCTTATTAGGCACAAGTTACAGGGACCATGTGAGTGACTTCTATCCAAAAGCTCCCAGACAGGAACAGAGGAGGCCCCCGACTTTCCTGGACTGCTTTTTAAAATCAGAGCTGCTTTCCCTGAGATGCTGTGCACGGTGCAAGTAGATTAAGCTCCATTAGCATGAGACACTTTTGAACAGTAGAAACTAGAACTAAACTTGGAATTAACTGGACTGGTGTAAAATTATACCTTAATGCCCACAGAAGCCAGATTAGAAGACAGATGGTGAAGAGGAAAGAAGAAAAAAGAAGAGTGGATTGGATATACATATGTGGATTTACATTCTGTGAGCTTGGCACACATCTCAGAGACATTTTTTATTTCCAGCATAATAGAAAGTTGCCTGACAGTGCTGGTAGACTAGATAAGGAGGGAAAAAAAGAGCAGATGCTTTTGAAGGGCTTTGTAGTATGACTTCGACAGCAATTTAGAGATCAAGGTGGGTAGGAGCACTGGAGGAAAAAAACCCTTTCAGATATGGTGGAGCATTAAAAGGGAGAAAAAATAGGAAAAGGAAAATTCAGGTGAAGCAAGAGTAACTGTCAGGGTCCAGATCACAAGCAAAAGTGCAAGAAGTGGAGGTGCAGCTTGGACAGCAGTGTGCAGAACCCTGACAGTAGAAGCAATATAGTGGAAGCTGTCAGAAATGAAATAAGAATAGCAGGCATTCTGAGGAAAGGAACATAAAACATCAATATATCTCTGTGTGAATGCAGAGTGAATCTGCACCACGAGCACTGCACACAGTTCTGGACCCCAGATTTGGGGAAAAAGAAGACACAGAAGAACTGAAAAGCTGGAGGAGGACAACAACAGTGATTAAATGCATGAAACAGCTTCTGCAGGAAAAACAATTATGCGAAACAATAAAAAGCCAGAAATGGCATGGAGAATGAATGAGTGCTTGTAGTCCCTTCTGAAAAAAGAATGGACAGACAGCAAATTAAATTATCAGGACAGAAACAACAAAGAGGCGACACTTCTTGCACAAGCAATAATTCTTCTGTCTCTTGCCCATGGAATTATGGATGCTAGAAGAGTACACGGGTTCACAGAAGAAATTCAAGTTAGCAGAAGGGGGGGCAAAAAAAAAAAATCTATCAACAGCTGTTAAACACAAAATGAAGTTTTTGAGCTGCAAATGAGCCAGAGACTCATAGCAGTCTAGGGAAGTATCATTGCTTGATTGCCCTGAACTGACACTCTTCCCTGGGTATCTGCTGTACAACAAGAGACAGGATGCTGGGCTAGGGGGACCTTTGATCTAACCCTGCACATCCATTTCTGTGTACAAGGCAGAAAAAGGGTTTCTATTCCATGCTGAATAAAGCTGGGGATAGTAAAATTTGACCAGGAAAGAACGTGACTTAGATGCCAAATGCAGAAAATACTGGTTGCCTGGAGTGGAATGTCAGAGAGGAAGGAAAATGTGAGGGTCCTAAAAAAAATAATAAAATCTTGTTACAGCATTAAAACGGAGGACAGAGATTAAACTTTTGATGGCAAGTATGTGCATGAATACAGAAAGCTGCATTTCAGATGTAGAAGGGAATAGACTTGGTTTCACACGACTTTAGATGTAAGAAGGGAGGCAAAAAAGGAGGGGATAAAAGAACAGTATTGAAGAAGACTCCCAACATGTAAAAACTCCACTCTCCTCCAGTGCCTCAAGCTATAAGCAGAGTGGAGAGAAAAGAGATGAAAAATGCAGTTTGACACGCTCGTTCAACTTCAACAGCTGAATGTGAGATGAGGCAGTGGAGATGATCACGTAATCAAGGTGCTGGACAGACACGTGGAGATCAGAGTTCATCCCCCAGCTGCGCCACACGCTTCCTTCACGATGCATTTCACTTTGTAGCTCCATAAAACCGAGAAAATATTTTCTTAATGCACAGGAAAGCCGTGAGTCTGAATTCTTTAAACATCCCAGATGCACCGTGGGGCCTGAAGAAGCCCAGCTAGGGCAGCAAACACCCAGCACTCCCAGCGTGGGATGAAACCACAGCGGCAGGGACAGGGGAAAGAATTCCATCGCAGGAAATCAGCCCATGGAAATTAAACCCAAGAAGGTGTGAAGGGAACAAGTTTCAAAGCCAGTCAAAATACAAGATGCAGGAAGTGTGCTTAAGGAGCTGGCAAGTTTGCAACGCCTCTGAAGGACAATGCTGCAAACTATAGGAAGGAATCAGCCTGGCACTAGCAGGAGGGGAGATAAACGGGATCATTTGGTACAATGTACCAAGTACTGCAGTGTCTGTCTACATCCAAGATGCACTCAAGTACTCAGAAATAAACAATGTTTAGCCTAACATTTTCAACGTTTTCTACCGATTTTTCTCCCCTGCTCTCAGGGGAGAAATATAAACCTTTAATAATTTCAATATTAACTACATCACTGAAGCAGATATAAACAGAAGATATAAACTTGGAATACCAGCACAAAGTCTACAAGAACAGCAGTACAGGCTGTTTGGATCCACTGCTTTGCTCTTAAATGCTTAATGTGCACTAATACCTTTAAAACTTACCTAATGGTAAATTGGAAATTACTCTAACCAGTAAGAGCTGGAGCTTTCCCTGACTTTTAATCAATCACTTAAATTATACTTAGAAACTCCCAAACCAAATATTTGCCAAGAGGTGTAAAACAACTCCCAGACTGAACTGGCAGAAAACACAGAAGAGCCCAGAATAGACCTTACTGATAGGATAAATTGAGCCTTGACATGTGTGGAGCCCATCTGCGAGCGACGAGGAGTAACGCGCTTCATTTCTGTTTATTCCCTTCACTCTGGATGAAATTCCAGGGGTAACTTTATAGCAACACTGCCCAGCTCCTCCACCTGCATGACCCCTGTGCTTCCTCACAGCCCTGGGCAGCACCTGTGACCAGGTGACAGGGAGGTTTTAGGGGTTTTAATCCCAAAACTGATTACCGGGCTGAGTTTTCTTTGCTGTGTTATTTTGCAGTGGATCAGCCTTTCTCTACCTACAACCTGATCACAGACCTGGGTGCTCAGGAGATGCTGAGAGATGGGCCATGGAGAACCTAAAGATTGGGAACAAACCAGAACAGCTGGCTAACTGCAGTAAATCAGGTTTAGGTGCTAAGCTTCTCATTTAACACAATGGAATATTAAACTTCATCATCAAACCAATTTTTAAAAAAATTTAGTGCATTTTTTAACTCAATTTTTTAACCAAAAAAAAATTATTTTTAATACAGGTCAAAAGCAAATAGTTCACTCTGCAAACAGGAAGAAACAATAATGATTTTGTAACTTAAAACACTAAAATTCAAGCAAATGTACATTGAAGTCATAAATTGCTCAGACATGTACAGAAGAAAATACTGACTTGAAAGTAAAGACTTAATTTGGCTGTAAACCTCCAGATTGCAGCAAGATCCAGAAATAACCCAACTTTAATAAATACAAAAGGCAAAAATCATCAAAATCATACTCAACTGATGCTCTGTTGCTTGCCTGTTTGAATTTAAAAGCTAAAATCTCCAGTTTCAACGGAGCTGGTTAAGCTTCCCAGAAGTTTGAGGGCAAGGGGCTGTCAAGATACTTGGAAGAGCTTTTCAAAGAACATCTCCAGAGTGAGAGGCAGGGCTGGCTACACCAAACAGGTTGGTATAGAAGAGGTATAGGAGGGGTATAGGAGAGGCAGAGAAGGGGTATAGGAAGAGCAGAGCCCTGCAGGGGCCCTTGGCGGGCGCCGGTAACGAGCAGTTCAAGAGCAGGCGCTGTAAAAACCCAGGGCAGGCTGCCACTGATGCCTGGAGTCACATAAAATTAATTTAAATTGGAAACAAACTGGCCCAGGTAGTACTCACCCGAGTTTCAAACAACGTTAAGAGCTAAGCGGCACATTACGCGTTTTGCTGGCAGCTCGATCATTAAAATTCAATAGGAAGTGGCAAAGCTGCAGGGCAGGTGATACTGTGGATTTGTGTATAAAAAGCAACAGTGAGCTTGGGAATTACAGGCACTTGTAAACCTTGCTTTAGTACCTGGTAAAAAACCTGGGTAGTTATGAAAGTTAGATTAATGCCATACAGCAGGCCCAGATTAGCATGGTGTTTCTGTAAGAAAAACGGGCACATCCGTATTTTCTACCAGGAGTGCCAAGACAGTGGTTAAAGAAAAATTGGTAGATACAATTAATTTGAATTTTCAAACAGCCTTTAGTAATATTAATCACCACAGTCTATTAGGGAAACTAGTCATGGGGTGAGAGGTAAACATCTGTCAATAGATTAAAGCTAATTTAGGAAAAACGAACAGCATGAATAAATGGCCAGTTTTCAAGAAGGTTAATGGGGGAAGTCCCAGGGGTGGATACTATGATCAACATTTAATATATTAAATGATCTGGAAAGGGGCATATACAATGTGAAATAGAGGGGGGGAAATTGTTGATGATACTGCTGTATAAATGAAATAAAACCAGCAAGAACTAATAGCATGAACCTGAAGGATTCACTCAAGTAACAGCAAATAAATGTTACTGCACACAAGTGCAAGGTTATGCAAATTGGCAGGGAGAGTTTGAACTAATTGTAGACACGGATGGGTTTCACATTAATTGTAACCATTTGGAGAAAGATCTAAGTGGCCTTGTGGACAGCACAGGGAAAACATCTGCTTAGTTTCCAGTCATCGTCAAAACCACAAACCAGATGTGGAGCTTTGTATTAGAGAGAGATAAAGAATAATATGGAAAACACAGCTTCTCTCTCGAACATCGCGTTCAGCCCGCTTGCCTTTGCAACAAAACAAAACCTCAGAAACTTAAAAGCACAGAAGGAACTGACATAAATTTGCAGCCCCAGAAAGATGCTCATCTAAGAGCCCAGTTACAAAACACACACATTACAAAACTCAGGAGTCATTGAACCCTTGTTAGCATGCCTTTGGATGGCCTACAGTCCATTAAAAAGTCTGCTGAATAGGAACTCTAATGATTTTCAAATTTCTGGGCTACGTTCAAGGGGCGGTAAGTAAGAGGTGAAACAATCCAAGCACATGATAACATAAAACAGGCAGAGAAAGCCATCTGGATGCACTTATTCTCCATTCCCACCCTCTTTTTCTCCCAATAGGACAGGAGCAAGGAGTTGTCCAGCTAAATAAAAGACAATAGATTTAGAAGTGATGAAAGGAAATATTGCTGCACCCACACTTACAAAAGTAACCCACAGAACTCTTCTCTGCAAGGTATTTATTGAAGCAATAATACTAATAAGATTAAAAACCACAAAACATCAACAGTGTCAGCAACTGGAGTCAAGAGAATTCCGCAGTTTTCCCACTTGTATTTGCAGGATTTTACTCCTTCTTCCAAGGTATCTAATATCAGGCATGACTTGGGACTACAAATGAGAACAAGCTGGGTCAGTGGCCTCATCCAGAACCTGCTCAGAGGGGTCACTGTAAAGAGGTGGATGGTTTGTACACAAAAGTAGCTCAAAATGAAAGAGGAAGGAAACTGGGAAGACGTGATTTTAACTTCATTGTGTGAGTTGCATTCACAAAAAAGATGCCGTAAGTCACCACAACAATAGCGGAAAAAAACGCTGAGAAACAGAGCTTTTCATCTTTAAAACATTCAGTCTTCTGTGAGAAGTGGAAGGAGCCAATATCAACTCTGCAGTTACTATCATCAACTCTTCCATCCAAACCAAAGGGGAGGCTTTCTTTGCAGGTCCTCCCAATACCTTCCTGTCCATCCAGATTAGAGTGAGGACTGAAAAGCAGAATGGCTGCTGCTGAATTGCAGCGTGCACAGACCAAACCTGGAGCGGATGTTGTGGTGTAAAGGGGAGAACTCGGGCTGCACTTCTGCCCTGGGAGTCACGTACCATGGCCCACTCCAGGCAAAGAGAAAGGTGAGTGTGAGATTACCAACCTGATGGCCATCCACCACCAGTGTAAAAAAACAGTATTTAATGAGATGCCAACCTTTCTCCCCGTTGGTGAGGGAAAACATCTCCATCAAAAACTGACCTCTGAGCACAGCTGGCTGGCTTCCAGAGCACAGCAAAACCATTGTGTATGTGCCATCTCATTCTGTCTTAGACTTTCCAATAAATCCCGAGTCACCTGTTCAGTACCTAGCCCAAATCTGCCAAAAGAATACACATCTCAAGTGTCCCTATTCTCCTTCTATTTCAAATAATCCTAGTATTGGCTACTGAGAGGAACCCACTACTGGATTTATGATACTAACCATCCAGTGCACTTTATTTGGGATAAAATTCAGAGACACAAAAGGTGTACAAAATTCTGTTCATAGCCCAGGACTATTTGGAGGCTGTTCTCTGCCAGACACAATGTATTTGTCTAGTTTAAGTGTTTCAAGAGCAGAACTTCCTATTCCTGCTTAGGAACACTTCTGTGTATTTACAATAATTTCTGTTCTCCTTTCTCCTATTATTTCAGTCATCCAATTTCCTTGTCTCTCTTGGTGTCTCTGTCCTACAGATGCAGGTAAGTATCCAGTATATTCAGGCCTTTTAATATTTCTTTACAATTAGATCATTCTCATGCTGTTATTCTGATTGATACTCTGTGACTTCCCCACAATTATATAAATCTTTTTTGTACCAAGATATCCAGAAACAAAGTTACACAAAGGGGAAGGGGCTACATTTAAGAAGAAAAACATCACACTTTTACAACTTCTCTTGATCCAGTGGTCTGCTTTACTTAGTAAAACAACACGAACAATGAACCCATTGGATTCACAATGCTTTTAAAATTAAAATAAATACTGGGTGCAATTTGGTTCTCTGAAGTGGGAAGACACTTGGATCATGTTCTCAAAGTATCTTCAAGAACTGAAGGTTCAAGCAAATATGAAATACTGGTATTGGCTAAAGTCACAAGACATTGCACTCTTGCTCTTGAATCCAGAATGTTCCCACCAACCAGCTCTGGTTTATATTATTTATGCCCACATGTTATAACAGAAACTTTCCAACTTGAATTTCTTTATCCATACTTTTAATCCCTCCCTAGGCTCTTGTACTTTTGAGTAGTACTCCTTTAGCACTTTTTTACATCAATGAATTAATGCACTGCCTACTTGTTTCTCTGAATCATTAATGAATTGGAGACAGAAACTATTTCTGTGGGACCCTAATAAATATCCTCTCACAGCACAGCTTACTTACAGGGGAGGGAGGGAGGACTTGAGGGGGTTTGATCATTGCTTTTATGGTTCTCAATATAAATTAAGAGGCACAATTGAGATAAATCAGGTGTTTTCTAATAACTAAGTTATAATCATGTGTTATCTACATTGAATGACACCACTTAATACAATGTCATATTAGCAGTGCTTCACTTAAATTTCTCAAGCAAAGCAGGAAGCATAAAATTAAAGAAAAGGCTAAAAGTCAAGTTAACTTCCATCTGAAGAATTACTCTATGTATTTACATGCTATTAATCAGCATGAAGTCTCATTTTAAGTCCATTTTCAAAGGCCCTGTGTTTCGGGCATACCAGAGGAAGCAGTCGGCTGATGGGGGCAGGTTATTGGAAGACAGGACTCACACAGACAGATTTTCTGGAAGCACAAGAAGTGTCTGGAGCTCATCCACGAACACCACACCGTGAGCTCTGCAGACCACGTCATGTGCCAGCAGGACAGTGGTGGAGCAGCCTGCTTTCATTTCCTTCCCCACTGCCCCCCTCCCTCGCTCACCAGCACAGCTCTCTGTGCCACCAGAAGACCTGCTCTTGATTCTGCTTTCTGCTGGCAAAAAAAGACACAGGAAAGGGACTCCGAAGGATCACTCACATCTCTACATGCTGTTAGCATTTCCTTAGCAAAACTGGGATGCCTCACATCTTGGCTAAAGCACAACAGATGGATATATCGGCCAGATCGGGTCAGACCAAAGGGCCATGGAGCCCAATATCCTGCCCCAGACAGGGACTAGCAGCAAATACTTGTGTAAGAATGGTGCAAGCATACCATAAGGCTTCCCCCCTACCAGCTTCCAGCAAGCTGTGGCTTAAGACTTCCTGTGCCAGAGATTGTATCTTTGTGCTTAATTGCCCTCGATGAACTTCGCTTCCATGAATTTGTTTAATTGCTTTTTGAACCTATCTCGACTTCTGGCATCCACAACATCCTGTGGCAATGAATTCCAGTTTAATTATGTCTTGCATGAAAAAATACTTTCCTTTTGTGAAGGAAATTACTTCCTTAAAACAAAGAAAACACCAAAAAAACCTCCCCCAAAACCATCAACCAACAACCATCACTAGGTAAGACTCCAAGTTCTGGTAGTTTTGTAAGCACTTTAGGAGAAACCATTGCATTCAGTTGTCCCCTCTGACCTTCTGCAAGATTACTGTCCAGAGACAAGGCTGCTGGGGAAAAAGGTAAAGTTCTACATCATGATGGTGGATGATGGTCTAAATGAGCTGGCAACTTACCCCAAGTTGAAAACAAATGTTCCTGACTGTTGCATACACTTGCAAAAATCTAGTGTTTCAAGGCAGGATTTCTTCCCTGCTAGACTTCAAGAATGGGTCTTGCATTCTAAAAAGTATCCTGTGTTACACTTGCATAACTTTAGGTGCTGCAAGTGATCATACAGAACAACAGAATAGCACAAAGAGTCTTTCTACACATTGGATTTTTCTGACACAGGGCAACTTTGGCAAACTGTACCTGCTGCTTTCCAAAAGTGAAGTCTGAGGGAGTTACCAGGGCTGTCAGCAATCTCTGTAACAAACCAAAGCCCTGGTGGCCTTTGCATTGCCAAGAGGAAAGCAGGCATGGCCATCAGCAGCTCCTCCTCACTGCCAGGTAAAGCATTAACAGGGCTGACTAATTCCCTATCTCCTCTCCTCCTAATCTGCAGCCGTGCTTGAGCCAGGCCACTCCACATTATAAATAGGTCTGCTTAACTGGGCTGAACACCCTTTCACTTAACCCAAAATGAATGCCCTGCACTAACACACTCCAGTTGCTGGATTCTGTGAGGGGCTGCTCACACCAGCACTTCCAGGTGCTCCTCTCACAGCTTGCACACCAGAACTGGGAAAAATTATTTTCTGACAAACTGTGGGGTATTTGCTAAGTTTCTGGGGACACAAGAGGAGGTCCTAAAGGGTTTTGAAGACTCAGGCATTTTAGCCTTTAGTGCACAGTCAGAGGGTCAGCAGCCTAAATGAACACAACAGGCAAGCCACCTTACCCTGTGCCAAAGCACTTGCTAAGCTCATCACAGACCTTAGGGCAGGAGCATAGAGGAGAAGGGGAAGGGCAATTCCCCGGGAGATCAAATTCTCCTGTGAAGACAGGAAGCTGACAGCTGGCAAGCACTGCCCTCCACATGTTTCAGAACACTCCTCCTCACGTTCTACCTATTTTTGTTACCATTTATTGCTGATGTGCCCCAAGAGTGAGGCTTGGGGCCAACTTCTCTGGATGGGTGACAGCTACCAAAACAATAACAAAGCTCAGCATTCAGTTCTCCTGAAGCCAGGCCCTTCCTCTTCATCAGCTGAACACAGAAGTGCACTCAAACCCCATTTTATTTATTTATACACATTGCTGCACTCTCTATTCCTGGCAACTGGTGCTCATGACATAGTGGCCTGGGACACGCTGGAACAGGGCTCTGGGTCACCTTGCAAGTGGTGGCAGCAGCTGCCTCCTGGATCAAGCGTCTATTAACCAGCAGCTCGGGAGGGCTCTAAATTAAGTTCTCTGAGGGGGAGGGAGAAAAACGCACCACCACCACCACCAAATCCTTACTTTCTTCCAGCAGGACTCCTTGAAGTTTCCCCGGTGCTCCCTCCTGTACTTGCCAGGATAAGCCATCCAAGGCCAGGCTTCTGTGGGCAGCAATCTGGACCATGCAGGACCACTCGTTATTCCAGCTGCCAGGGCTTTTCACAAAATACACAGCCTGGTTTTGGGGGGTGCTGGTGGCATGCCACTTCTCTCCCAGCACAGATACAGCCCTTGGACCATCTCTGCCTGCAAGATGCCTGCACAGTCCCTACACAGAGTTTTGGGCACCAAGGGTGCTCAGGCGCAGTATCAGTCGTTTAGGAGGGGAGACTGGATAAATAGCTGGTGTGCAAAACTGGAGGAGCAGCAGGGAAGGAGAGAGGGAGGGACAGAGGGAGGGGGAATCTGAAGTGTTGGGCCCCAGCTGTGAACCTCCTCTTGTTTTTGTTTTAGGGTAATTAATGTTCCCTTGAATAGAGCCAGGACATGGGCTCCTGTTTCTGCAGCTTTCAATGCTATCAGCAGCGCGGGCTGGGCTGGGCTGGGCTGGGAGCGGCGGGGGGAGGTTTGTATTTCCTGCCATCCCCACTAAATGAGGTAATGCGAGCATGGGGGCTGGAGCAGGGCACAGCTGGGGGGACTCACCCGAGCCCCCCAAACCCCGACAGCCTGCTCCCCAGAAACCTCTCCAGAGAGCCGCTCACCCCTTCCCACTCTGCCGTATTTATTAATTTTGCTGCCAAGGCAGGGGACCCTCACACTGCCATGGCAGCGCCCCATGGCCTGCTCCCCTCATGCCTGAATTAGATACATTCCCCCTGCACTCCCAGACGTCTCCATCCCCTCGTCCCCTGACAGAGCAATCATTTATCAAGTTGTTTCACGCGTTGTCGGGGAGGGGGGCCCCGGGGGACGGGGGTTTGTTTCGTCCCTTTGTTGGAGCTCCACAGGACCGTCCAGCTTAGTCTCCAGCCAACTGCTGAGAGTTGCCGGAGTCCGGGAGCAAATGTTAAAGGGGCTGCCTTTCATCTGTGGGCTGATCCTGCTGCCTTTTCATTTTATTCTTCCAGCTTGTGGGATGTTACTTGCTTACACGCCCCCACACCCACCCCGCTATCATTCTGCATGCACGTTTTGAGGGAGCAGGAGCTCATTTTCCATGTGCTCGTCTCCTCTCCTTCCCTCAGCAGCTTCTCCTGTCACCAGTACACTCAGCCTCTGGGAGTATTTTTTACCACTGGCCTTTTTCTCATCCTTGAATGTAAGATACCATAAACCAAACTTGGCTAGGAGCAAGCCCTGCTCGTGCAGCCCATCCTTTCCTTGCGCACGCTTTGGATTATTGCGAGCTTTTATTCCCCATGTGCCTGGGAGATGAGTAACTACCTAGAGCACACCACCATCAAAACAGAGTAGTTAAAATAAAAGGAAAAAAGAAGCGCCTGTTTGGCAAAAGAACTAAGTAACGCTGAAGAAAGAAAAAAACGTTTCGAGAACTCTCATGCTTTAAGCACTCTTGTGTTCCCCACATGTAGGGCTGGAAGACAAGAGGGTCTGGTCTGTGTTGCAGGCTGCCCACACTCACACAGCAGGCTTGTGGCACATCACCTCACCCTTCTGCCCCACCTGGAGACCAGGATCCTGCCTGGCTCCCCGGGATCCCGCCTGGCTCCCCGGGATCCCACCTGGCTCCCCCGGGATCCCGCCTGGCTCCCCCGGGATCCCGCCTGGCTCCCCGGGATCCCGCCTGGCTCCTGCCTGGCTCCCCCGGGATCCCGCCTGGCTCCCCCGGGATCCCGCCTGTCTGCACTCCCTAACCAGCCGTGGACACTCCTAGGATTCCTGGGTGGAAGGAAATGTGGAAACAGAGTGCATGAAACTAGGAATATCTACCTGCACCCTAAAGTTCTCAGTTACCAGGTTGAGAACAGCTGAGTAACAGAGGAGAGCCTTTTCATTTGTTGCACCATTGTATTCTCATTGTTGCTCAATGATACAAGCCTAAGCTGTTCATCAATTTACCCACTCCCCCAATCTCTCTCTCTCATGTGTGCTTCCTCTCTCTTCCCATGTTAATAGTTCCCCTGAAATCCTATCACTTTGCTGGAGGATTGATGTAAGTCTCCAGCAATTAACATAATTACAAGCCTGATTATCTTCTAATTGCATTATGAGTATTTGGTTATTCACTACACAAATTAGAGAAAATTAAAGAGGAGCAAGATCCTGTGGTGTGGGCGGTATGCTTTCTAAACTGTTATGATCATCTGAATGCTGTGAGATAATACGAAGGTGAATACGTTTTATATTCCTATTGGCTCACAGTTCTTCTTGCCATTGTGTAATTTCTTTTTCTTCTTTCAACTGTGTTTCGTGTCACTGAAAGATGCAGTCCTACTTCATTTGTTTGGGTGAGTTTACTGACAACATACAGTACACTACAGTAAATGCCATACTTTTCTATATAGATGTGGCAGAGCAAAACGATAGAAATTCAAACAAAAGGCACTCAGATGATAGGCTTCTCCACAACTGAGAAACATCAATAATTCAAATACATAATTAAGGGATACTCTTTGTGGTGACAGGGAAACATAAAAATAAAAAACATCAAGAATTGCAGGTTCTTGCTTGTCTCTTCCAGAGTTTTTGAGATTGTTGCATTGTTAGTTAAATAATCAGGGGTAAATTTAAACAGTGAATAATTCCTAGAAAGCAGTTTTAAGCCTGAATAGGACTTGAATGTGGCATAACCAATACAGGACGGAAGTCACTTTGCTGTTAGCAAGGCCACCAATGAAAATGGGTGCTTGAAATGAACAGAATGGAAATTTGTGGAGGGAAAATTAAGTAACTGGATATATTCTAAAATGATATTTTAGAAAGAAAATAATTGGAGTTTTACCAAAACATGGAGAGAAAAACATGACAGGGGAAGGGAGCAGACTTACAGAAAGCATTGTTGCTTTTGCTGTTGTTGGGATTGAAGATTATGAAGGCAGCTGGAAGAACAGCCACCTCATGTCTCATGCAGGACTAACCACAAAAACACACACAAAAACAGTGAGGTAGGAGGTCGGGAGATCTGTTCAAAATAAACCAGCTGGAGTCCCCTGAGCAGTGCTTTGAGCATCTTGTGCTGGCTTCCACCCTAAGTAACTGTGAACTCTTCTTGTGTTTTGGGATAACTCAGTACCTGTCTGGTTATGAGCCAAATCCTGCTAATGTTCTTAATCTTACAGATGTGTTGTTAATAGAAGTTAACTTGGCAATGCTCAAAACTGGTATCCCTGGATGAATTTACAGGATACAGCAGTGATCTAATATCAGTGAATATGACTTAGTTTTCTGTACCAAGGGACATGCAGTACCCTCTTGGTCCCAACATTCCCGGAGAGTGCAAATGGCACCCAGACACAAGGGGATAAAGTGATGACACCCGCTTGTTTCAAAAGTGATGACACAGTCTTTGGTCAGGAATTTTGTCTTCTGACCTGGATACTGCATGGTGTGGAATTCAAACGTGTGACCTAAGGCTTTGTAGCTGTGAAGCGTTCACTATGAAAACATATTTCCATTCACATAATTTCCTTGAACTTACCTGGTGTATTCAACTGCATTCCCCTCTGTGTTTGGCTAGAGAATTAGGAGCTAATGAACATAACTTTCTCAACCAAGCAAAATGTAGACTTCAAAACTCATTGCTACTTGCATGCATAGGGGAAATTGTAGCTTTGATCTATTCCCTGTATCTCCTTACATATCACCATATGATTTGCTGTCCAGACTATTCCCAAAGACCTTCCATCAAAAAAAATCACTAAAACACTGTCTGTCTGAAAACATCTCCTATTGCTTATCCAGAAGTTGCAAAACTAGAAGCATGGATCCTAAATAGGGCCGCAATCCTGCAAGCAGGTCTCACTTTCATCTGTCTTATTCAAACTTTTCTATTCATACCTCCTTAGGACAGGCAGGAAAAAAATGCTGTTTTTCCACATCCTTTAGGACATAAAAGTATGTCTTTCCTTGTAGAGATCTTAAAGTCCATAATTCCTGGACATTTACTGATGAAAGAAGCCAGCCATTATTATAACATCAATCTAAGAAAAATTTAAAAGGGAAAAGAGAACAATCTTAATTATCTATCCCTTTATGACAATCATAAAAAATTCTCAAAACAACAGAAGAAATTTCTTATAAACAAATGTATACGTATTTTCGTTTGATGCTGCCAAGCGTGTACAGAAAACTCTGGGAACCAATCACCATGTGCTTCCATCCAGACAGAAAATAAAGAGAGAAGCCACACACCATATGAATCCTTAACAGATAATTTAAAAGTATTTTTCAAGTGGGTTTAAAATAGATTCAACATTATACTGAATTTTTTCAAGTACGTAAAATTTCATGTAACTTTTTAAAGCTGTATAACTTTAATAGCTGTAGACAGTGGGACAAATTCAGCTTTAATATAAAACACACTGAATTTAATGAAAAGCTTCATTGAATTTACTGGCAATTTGCCCAGTTGCCACAGAATTCAGTTTTGCACCGTCTTTCACTTTCCTCCCACTACTTCTTAAAGCTGTCATATGTATGCAGTCCAGAAGTTTTCAGAAGTCCAGGACTGGTAGTGAAAGTGGATTTAATAGTCTAATATCAAAGGGCCCATGGAGAAAAGCCACCCTGCAATTTTGTCAGGGAAAGTAAACAACAGGTCACCATTTTTGCTGCTGCCTTTATAAAAGGCCATTTTAAAAATTCTACAAATACTTTGCTCTGAATGGCATCCCTGAAATTTAAAGTGAAGCCTGGACTCCCAAGTGAAAGAATGAAGGAAATAAATGAGGATTTTTTTTCTTTTGCACTAGCACTTGACAGTCCCACTTTTACAAGAAATTCTGAGCATCTGCCTATGGACAAAAGACACAAGTATTTCCTTTAAGAAATCCTGTGCAGTACATAGATAAAATTTCCACAACAGAGTGACACTGAGACCCAAATAAATTGTTCATATGTGTTCTTTACAAATTATGCAAGCAATTTCTAGGAGGCAATACTCATGACAGCATAGTCTAGAGCCATTTCAGACTGTTTTTAAACAGAAAGCAATACATGAGGCAGATGGTAATACCATGCCACAGCTATCCTCAAATTTGAAGTGTTATCTTCCTTTTTGATGTAAAACTCCTCCACCACAGTGAAAAGAAAACAAAATATTGTTTCCCTGCTTCATTACTTTAGTAAGAAGGATTGACGACATGCTTAGCTGGCAGGAAAAAATAATTTATTTCACTGTCACCTTATTTGTTCACCTGCTGCAAGGTAAATAAAAGCTAAATCACTTTTTATTTACTTAGCTTTTGCAAGACACCCATACTGAAATAGCTGGCATTATCTGTTATATACAACCACTCTATTATTCTGATCACAGAAAATAAAAACAGTGTGAGACCATCTATAACCAACTTTACTCTTAAGAATTAATACTCGGTAAACGCTTTATTTTTTTCACTCACCATTTTTCCAATTTATAATGTGTTTTGAAAATAATGGTAATTTAACTTATTTCATGTTCAAAATGTTCCAGGAAAGTAAACGGTCCACATGTAGGAGTTTTCAGTGTCTGGCTTTTATCTGTAATCACAGATCTATTAGTATTAATTAGAAATATGTCTTTGTCATAACTGTACAAAAAAAAAAATTAACCAATAGATATATTTGAAAATGCAGTTAAGAGCCGATTCCCATGTTAATTTCTCAGAGAAATTTCCCACTAGGGCGTGGCTGAAAGCAGAGAAAGTGAGTTGGGATTGTACAGAGATTACTATGCATTAGCGTAAAGCGTATCTTTTCCTGTGAAGTGAAGAATGGTATAAGCTCCACACTCAAAATGAGAGTATAAATTTGACTCAACAAAGCAGCATGCTTGCAGGAGCTTGCTTCACTCTCTCATTTCATAGCGCAAATAAAATGCTTTTTTATCCTGCCTTTGCAAATGGAGTCAAACATTCTAAATACAGTAAAATGTTCTATCAAGGGGACACGCAAAGAAATTATGTTTCAGGAGATTGCCTGACAGTGCAGGGTAAATGAAATTAGAGGCAGGGTAAGAAGGTAATATGGCAAACTGCTACAAGATCACAGAAGTGAATGCAGTGACTTCATTTTTTTCTGTTCCATGTTGTCTTCAGCCCATGCAGCCCTGAACTCCTCATTGCCACTCTGGTGGATTAGCAATTGGCTCTGACATTCAGCTGCCTGCTGCCTGGGTGGACCTGCCATAGCTGGCTTAGTGGGGGGTGCTTTTCCAGAAGTCTGTAGAAAAAATTGAATTCATACTCTTCTTATCCATAACAAGAAGTTGTCACTGTCTCCACAGATTACAATACAGGCAACATTTCTCCCTCTGCCATGCAAATACTGGTATACACTGCTACTTCCTTTACGGTAAATAAAGTTGCTTACTGTTCAGTGTTTACCTATTAAAATACTGCTATTTCAAGAATTCATTAATATCATCCAAATTTACCTTTGTTTTACTTTCAAATCCTTGTTACTTTCAAATTTGTCAGAATTCTGATTTTGGAAATATGCAAAAGTTTTCTGAGAACATGAACCTAATTTCCTCCCCTTGAGTTCCCCTGTTGCTACGCTAGAACAGGTCTGAGGCTGCATCTTTCAAATGGTCACTTACATATTTAAAATGATGGGAGGAAATTTGGTGGGGGAAACTGAAATTACCAACAAGAGGGAGGACATTCACCTAAGTGGAAAATCCAGGTTCAAGCCTTTTATGTAAAACAGACAGAAGAACAAACTGACCTTTGTTCGCTTTTGGTTCACAGACATCCATTGGTTGGTTGTCTGTGTTAGGTTTTATTCAGGCTTAACCAGAAAATCCTTCTTGAAACTGAAGTTTTGCTGAAATTGGTATATTTCTGGGAAAAGCAAAAAGCCTTCTCATTTCAGCCAACCAACATTTTCACTGAGAGATTCTGACACAGTTCTCATGGTAAAAAGGTATTTTTAAATTTTTATTATGATTCAGTAGTGCTATATTTATGTACAGTACATTACATTCTGTGTTTACTTAATCTCAAAAGATATAACAGTAATATATGGAACAGTTATGCACAGTGGGAAGACTTTATGTATACATTTGATATATTAACCTGCTATTGTTGTATGTTTATGGAACAGCAGCATGAAAATATAAAATACTATAACACTTGATCTTTGATGACATTATTATGCCAATAGATCACATTTTTTTGTATTCTGAAGAGGTTTTTCCTTTCCACTGCAAAAAATCACCACATCCCATTATTTTTTCAACACTGTTCTATATGCATTTGCCAATAGCAGATTCCTCACTTTCCACAAAATTCTGGGGCCAAAAAGGCAAGATATGTTCTGAGGTAGACCTGACATCACACTACACCACACTTACATGTGCACTGTGAAGAAATACCAGCATCCTCAGCTTCTACCTGCCACGTTTGAACACTGCCTTTGCTTTATTTTGCAGCTCTGGACCAGCAGCCATGACTTTGGTCTTCGCTTTCAAGCGAAACCAAAAATGTACAAAGTTGTCTCCAATGTTTCTGTTGGATAAGTATATAAGCTTGCTTTTAATATTTTTAAAGAAACACTGCATTTTATTATATCATAGTTCTGGACTTGCTGTGGTCTTTTGGGCTAACAGTAAAGGACAAAAATAGACAAATTAAAGAGCTGGTTGAAAATATTTTGGCAGGAGGTCCTTGCACAGAAGACCAGGGACTTAAAGTGAGAATTTGATGTTTTCCTTGCACTCATAATGTCTTTTTTTTTGTCAGCAGCTGAAAATCTGGTTAGTTGTCTCCAGAGCAGTTCTCTTGGAGCACATTTACAGAAACCACCAGTGAGCTAATAACAGCTAGGAAATAATATCCTGGCACCCACATTTTATCTCAGGACTGCAGCAGGTGGCAATCACTGTTGTGCCAAAATTTTCCTCTCTTTTCTAGAAAGGGTTTCTCCAGCAATCTGCGCAGAATTCAACTTTAGCATCAGTAGTTCTGAGCTGAAATTAATTTTTCTCCATTCACTGCACGCTGCTACTACCAAGAAATTTCCTATAGACTCAAAAATGCATCTTGCATTAATGTTCATTCTAAACCACTTCAGGCATCTTATTTGCCCACATCTTCCTCATCTCCAGCATCTGGTTGAAATGTAAGAGAAAGCCTGGGCAAAGATCTAAGAATACCTCTAAATTTTTTTTCTAAATTTGAGTTATTTGAACATAAGGGATGGCTGCAACCTTTTTCATAAGTTTAATTTTTCTGCCTTTGTTTGTTTCCATGCTTCTTACAGCCTTTTTTTGGATGCTTTTGTTGATTTTTGTCACCTTAGTTGAGGACATTTAGAGCTGCTGAAACCCTGCAGGAAAGGCTTATGTAACAGTGGCTGACTCTTTACAGCTTGGTGAAGGAAGCATAAATAGTTCTCACTTGTGAGATTCTGTTTTTCCGTTCCACCACTTCAGTGGACAAACTTCCTTGCTCTGACACACTTGATAGATGTTCAAGAGATTAGGTGAGCTCATGGAGGTTAGGGCTACCAGAAGCAACTGCTCAGCGTATGTGGGCATAGCAAATGAAAGACCACGCTGTACTCACAGTTTGCTGTAATCTACTTGTACCCTCCATGGGTTATTTTCAGAGACAAGAATTGTGTTCCGGTACAGGAATTCTTAAAAACTAAATTTAATATCCAGAAATTTCTTTTCTGTATTTTGAAATTAGCCAGCAAACTTTCTGTCTTACTAATTAGGCCAGTATTCTTCTAAAGGGCATCGGTCTGCTTTACTTTCAAATTTACTTACAGAGAATTACCTAGTGCAACTGCTCCAGCACATTTAGGTGCCTGTTCACTACATTTTCTTTCAAGTTATTTTGATAAACGGACACACTGAAGATTCCCAACCACAGTAGATGCTTTTACAGAACATCTTTGAGGTACAGACCAACAATTTTCACATATGGTACAGTTCAAGTGAAAAACACTGCATATAGTTCATTCATCCTTTGGAGAACACAACTCTGGGCTAAAAACATACGATGTTACATGGAAAAACAAGTCACTAGCCCAACCTATACCTACCCCACTGTGGTAAAACACATCCTTCTAACAAGAACAAAAACCTCATGGATTTAGGATTACTGACAATAGCCAGTGATAATGACTTCCATGTATTTCTTTTTTTCCCTCTAAATCTCAAGACAATTTTAAAACTCTATTGCTGCTTTCTTCTAGGTACTGTACTCCTAAGAGAAATTTTAATAATAGAATTGAAAAAGTAAATAAATAAAAAGGTGAAATGTACCCTCCACCATCATACACTCATTTTTATGCCTTTCTTCCTGCTTTAAGTCAGTTTTTCATCACACTGACTAAATTCACTTGAGTCCATATTTCACTCAGATTTTCTTTAGAGCATCTCTCTTTTCTCCTCTCCCCAAAAATTTGGTTTGTCACTATAATGTTTATTACAGGTTTTTATTTTTAAAACCCACCAGTTTGCCTCATTTACCATAGTAATATGCCTGAAAAGGATCATAATTAATTGTAATAATTACTAATAAATTATGTTATTATACTATCACTGTTGATCATCCACTTTAACTTGTCTGACAAAGAACTGCTGTAATGAAATAGTGACTAAGAATGAGGCTTTATGACATGGCATAGTCACAGAAGAAATGGCATTGGAGGGTATCTTGTGTCTTTCCCGTTTCACTTGATATAACTATGACAGTTTTGTTAACACAAGACCTTAGGCTCCTTAAACGGCTGCTGGTCCATTACATTTGGAAGCACTTCCTAAATAGGGTAGGAAATCATATATTCATTTTTTACAGAGACACTAATGGGGAGCAAACAATGACAGTTGAACTTAACACTACTCAATATTTAAATTTAGCTGGGGAATTTCCGTCCTATATTCAGAAAATATCTTCTTAAATATAAACACTGAAATATATTGAAGATGCATATTACACGTGAAGTATTTTATTATTAACCTTGTCTGACATCTAGTAAACACTTCAGAAAAGCTCTTTTGGTCTCTACTTCATTGATTTTAATGGAAACTAGAGACCTGTTCTATAAAGTACATATAGAAGGCCATATACCACAATGCAAGTAATTTGGCACACATCCATAAGTCTTGAAAGGAGAGGCACTTAGAAGTGTGAATGTGAATTGCTTTGCAATCTGCAGTGTGGTAATATAGCTGTCAACCATATTTCATGTTGTGCAGGACTATGGATAGAAAGCATCTCTGAAAGACATGATTTTTAACTAGCAGAGACTGAATGACTGACATCCAAATATTTTTTTCTTCTACTGGGGTTTAAAAAGCCCTGTGAAGAAGTGCAGTAAAGAAGACTCACGGAATGTGAGGAACTTATCTAAAATGAAGTTGAAATATGAAAAATCCTTCTATAGAGTGTGCATGCAATATTAAAGAAAGAGAAGATCAATGTACTTACATACAGTCAGAAATGTGAAAGTTGGTGGTTTTGGAATGGAGGGTCTGTGACTCCCTAAAAGGTTTCAATTCCTTCTGAGTTTACATCCTTGAGTTTT